>PVKA01000037.1:214124-271251 GCA_004027165.1 Ctenomys sociabilis
ATAAATTGACATAAGATGCCTGTAATCCCAGCACTCGGGAGGCTGAGGCAGGTGGATTGTTGTGAGTTCAAGACCAGCCTGAGCTACAAAGTAAGCTCAAGGCCAGCCTGAACTGCATAGTGAGACCCTGTCTCAAAAAGACAAAAAAAAAAAAAAAAAAAAAAAAAAAATTGACATAAGAATATATGTTCAAAAAGTTAATACCATTCTGAACAATTAATTTGAAGAGAACAATATGCAATATAACAAGCATTGTTGAATTCTTATCATGTTTAGTGAAATTCTGTATTATTTTTGCTTTTTAAATTATTTTTATTCTCTTTAAAAAATAAAAAAAGGTAATAGTGTAATAGGTGGGTGAAAGAAATATGTAAATATACAGAGTATCTACAATGTCTGGACCATAAACAGCTGTCAGGTATTTGTTAAACTAAGAAAAATGAAGCTTGGCAATCCCAGCTCTTGGCAGGCCAAGGGGAAAGGATTGTGAGACCCATGGCAGCCTGTGGTACCTGCAGATTCAAGGCTGGCCTCCACTGTATAATAGGGTCTCAATATGAAAAAAATCACAAAATGATAAAAGATACAAATCATGCACTTTGAAGAGTTAAAATATACCTATGGTGATTGAAGAAAACTTCCAAACAGGGCATGGTGGTGTATGCCTGTGATGAGTTACTTGGAAGTCTGAGGCAGGAAGATTGCAAGTTCAAGTTCAGTCAGAGAAACTCAGCCAAACCCTGTCTCAAACAGTAACATTGTTTTAAAAGACTGTGCCAGGGGCATGCTGAGAGGATGACTGAGACTGGGCCTGGTGGCGTTGTGCCTGTAATCCCAGCACTTGGGATACTGAAAACAGGAGGATCACTGTCCAGTCTGAGTAGTGGCACCCTGTAGACCCTGTACTAAATATATAAAATAAAATAAGAAGCTGAGGATGTAGCTCAGTGGTGCAGCACTTGCCTAGCAAGCATATGAGACTCTAATTTCAGGCCCCAGTAACTGAAACACTCACCAAACTTCTTGGATCAAATGCCATTTGAACTAGACCTTGAAAGATGAAGAGAATTTGGAATTGGGTGAGAGAAAGGGAGGTATGAGGAATGGTCATTTTAAATAGAGAAGCTAGCAGTTGTGTAATATTACTAAAAACAGAGTACAAACGTATGAAAAGGAATAGAAAGTAAATCAGAAAAACTAGGTAGAGACTAAATTAGAAAGCACCTTGATTTACTGTCTCAATATTGTTGTTTGTGCTGTAGTTACTAACTCTGATTCATTTTCCACCTCCTGCATCCTAAAATGTAGCTGTAATTTTGTCTTGGCCCGGTCAAATTTACTTTTGTGTGTCCATCTTAAAGTCCACAGCGAAGCCATTTCATATGTGTCATATCCCACCTAAGAATTCTTTGGCATTTATAATCTTCTTTATTATTTGTTCCTTCAATTCTTAATCTAATGGTTTGTGTAGGTCCCATCAGGAGGCTTTCTCAGATGAAAGAAGTAACTCCTATTAATCATAAACCTAGTTTTTGCTATTAGTCTCTGAATTTACAAATGGGTCCAAAGGTTCTTAGTGCTTGAGTCATTGAAAGTTGTATTTCTTTTCCAGGAAAGCAAAAAATGTGTTGTTGTTCCAGATGTACTCAACAGAAGCCAAAGCTATTCCTTTGCATGATTATAATGGAATATATATATATATAAAATTTACTATCCAAGTGTATTATGAAGAAGACTTTTCAAAGACTTGAAAAGGACCAAAGACAAAAATGTACTCATAATAGACATCATTTATTGAGCACTTTGTGCATTTTATAACTATTTCTTCCTTTAAAGATTTCATAGCCCAAAACCATTTAGAAAATATTAATATATTAAGGCTCTCAGAAGTATATTAGAATATATAAATTTGTGTGATATAGTTTAATCCTCCATCTGACAAACCTGCTTTGGGGATGACACTTGTGCAGATTTCTGTGGAATTAGTTATTGCATGAAGTTCATGGAATAGGCTTCTTCCCAGGAAAATGTTAGCTGACTTGAGCTTTTATGTGCACATTCCTCTCAGCAGTTTTAGTAATCAGTATGTGAGTAACAACATCCTTTTCCTACTACCATGGAGCTGAAAATAAACATTTATGTAGATATTGGACTAAACTGTCTGGCCGGAGTATGAGATTTCCTGGAAGTTAAAATAGCTGAATATGATGCGTTGCTAAATCATTTTTTTTTTTAGTTGTTCTAGCTGCCAGTTTTTAGAAGGTCTAAAGTGACTCTATTATCCATTTTTCTTTTTTCCTTTTCTTAGTGTGTGTTTGGGGTGGAGAGTGTACCTTTGACCTTGGACTTGTCATGCAAGTGTTCTGCCACTGAGTTTTAAGTCGCAGCAAATGGCAGCCATTTATTAATGCTTTGATGGTGAGGAGAATGAGTCTCAACAGAAAACAGTGCTTAATTACTCTGTAGTAAAAATGCATTTTGAGCCCACTGGGAAGCTGTAGTAGGCTGGCAGACAGGGAGCCTGGTGGGTATACAGCACAGTTATAACAGAAACAGTAGCTATTGGCTTTGTGTCAGATAAACTTGAATTGTTCTGATCCTTAAATATTTTATCTCTAAAGAGGGGATGATTTTTAAGATAAGATTGTGGTGTTTTGTGAGTGTCTTTAGTTGTGCTGTTGTGGCTGCTTCAATGCCCTGAATTGATTAAAAACATTTACTTCTCATGGTTATTTTGACTTTGGGGAAGAGCCAGAAGCTGCACAGTGCCAAGTCTGGTGCATAAAGCGGATGAGGATGCACTCCAGTGTCTCTAAGAGCCTGCCTTTCTGTTGGATGACATTGCCAGCACTACTCCCCATACTTTTTTATTGTACCTGGTAAAAACATTTATGAAGGAGGACTTCTAGACCTGGTTCAGAAAGTGGCAAGAATGATGGGATGAGTATGTTGGAAGTAAGGGGGAGGACTTTGAAGGGGATTGATGGCAATGTGTCTTTTATTGTAATAAATTTTTACAGTAACAATTTTTAAAATTATAACCATTAACCCTATTTTCTGATCATTCCTCATGTGATTATATTTACGATGCCTAGCATAGTGGTGCAGTGTGGGTATTCCCCAGTGCCAGTACCTTCTTTCTTTCACAAGGGAATCAGCAATCATTTATAAATGACAGGAGAGTATCGGCAGTGATGGTGAACACTAGCTAATTCTAGTCCCTGAGTAGGTTACCTGGTGGGATCAGAAATATATGAAGATTAAGCCTGAGCTCTGGGGCACCCACAAGAGAACAAACATGATAGGCAGTAACTCTCAGGAGAGTCAGGATGGGCTCCTGCTGGACATCTTGTAGCTCTACTGTGATAAGGCTGTGTTAAGGCCAGCACGGTACAAGGAAATACGTAACCGTTGCTGTAGAGGTTAGTGTGTGCTTCTTTGTACCCTGCATGTCAATGTGAAGCAGTGCACTAAGTACCGTGCTTGAATTGGTTGTCAGTTGTCCACTGTCCCAAAGTTGCTGTAAAGCCTTGCTTACACCACGAAGGCACAGGTACTTGGTGCAGGTAACACCTGAGTTCCCTCTTTTTATTATTAATTTTATTGATTTGTTTAATAAGGAGTTATCAGGTAGAAATTAGGTTGACATGAGATAGCAAATCAGAATATGTTCTAAGGGTCCAAAGCACAAATGCTGCTGTGGCTATATTTTGATGGTTAATAATAAAACAACCCCTTATACCATGAGAGAGATAAAGATGCCTCACAAACCACTAACTACTTCATTTCTGTTACTGCTGTGGCGCTGTCATTCTGTGAGGACGCTGATGCTTAAAATAGAATTGCTGACAGCTGGGGTGGGTCTGTATTCATTACCACTGAGACTGAGTGGTTGCAGCTGTGTGTCAGAGGACCTGGGTTGAGCTGACTCATCCTGGCTTTTGTAATGAACCAGGATGCTGCTGCTTGTGGGAGAGAGCAGGCCTGATGGTTCTGCAGTTTTGTTTTTCTGATCCATGTAGAATGAATGAAAGGACTAGAGGATATGGGACAGGAAAATGGGGATTTTTTTCCCTGAAAAGCCTGAATAAGTTTTAAGAGTACTTTTAAGGTAAAAGGAAAAAGGAAGTTGAAGAGAAAAAACACACAGGCTTGAGCCAGAGAAATGGGGAGGAGGGCAGCATCTGAGCTCTGAGCCTATGGTTTATGGAAAAGAGTGATGGTTAATGGCTAGCGAAGGAGTTTTGGCTCAGATATCTCCCTGCACTTACCATGGGATTGCACTGTTGACTGATCAACCTGGTTGTTTTCTAAAACCACCTTAAAAGAATAGATAGAAATGAAGGCACTATACAGTCAGATTGTCAGGTAATAGGTGTTTATATGCTAAGAAGGTAATCAGAAGGGATGAAATATACTGTAAGATGTTTAAAATTAGCTCAAGGCAACATTAAGTATTGGTAGATGAATGTCTAAATACTAAAGCATGATCTAAATTGAGAGAATTCAAGAGTGGTAGGGAAGTTAGGGGATGTTTAGAAAATTGAAGTTATGCTTGGGTTAAGAGCTTTGTGAAGGGCTGGCAAGATAGCTCAGTGACTAAACACCTGCTTTGGCAAGTGCAGGCAGGGACTGGGGTTCAATTCCCAGTCCCACAGACCCTGCCAGCCCTGCCTCTGGGGCAAACTGAGCTGGCCACCAAGTCCAAGGATAGTGCCACATGCTTATAATCCCAGCACTGGAAAGGCTGAAAACAGAAGGACCACTACATGTCTGAGCTGTGTAGTAAGTCCCTGTACCAAATACATAGAAAATAAAATACTTTGTGAAGCCTGTATTTTCTCTTACCCTGTAATCAAAGATACAGCCAAAGTATATTTTGATATTTTAACTTGGAGGTATTTGTAAGTTTTCATTGATTATTTTTTAGCAAATGATGTCATCATATTCCTTTCTGCTGAAAGAAGCATTCCACAATGCATTACTTAGTATTTTTACCTAGCACTTGACTTAATCTTATTCCTATTAAAAGACTTTAATTTTATGTAAGATAAAACTTTCTACAATTGGATATTTTATTCTTTATTGACTGCAAAGTAGTGAAACTGGTTTGGTAATGACTTTTATTCAATTTAATTCAGAACTTTTCAGTTATATTCTTTCAGAATTCTTGGTTTAAATTAGTATGTTTCTTCCACAAAGCTTTGTATTGGCTTTTGTCTTTATCCTTTAAAAGATTTTACTTTGGAGATATAAGCAATTGTATAAAACAAAGACACATAATTTAGCCAAAAATAGGTTTCAGGATCCACAGGAAAGCTCCATAGGAATACATACTTGAAAAGAAACTAAAAAAAAAAACTAAAGAAAAATAATTTTCTCTCAGAAGTGCTTATGAAAGAAACTATTGTGAGCTCTGTGGTAATCAAATCTTTCAAACAAAAGATCCTAGTCTGGGGCCCAAGGGATAGATCTGGTGTTTGTTTACCCTGTATGGTGATTGTAGCCTTTGAATTAGTCCCTAACATTTTAGAATTTTTAAATTTTACATAGTAATCTGAATTTTTAATCATTCTTCAGAAAGAAAATTTCTAGTCACTCTTTGATAACATATTCACAAATGGAAGCTTCTTGCTAAAGCCGAGTAGTACCTGCTGCTTTTTCAGAGGAAATGGCTTTCCTGCATTATGTTACTGTCTGCCTGCACAACAGTCCTGGTGCCTGGACCCATTCATGCTGCCTGCTCAGCCCTATAGGCATTTGAGTTTGTGTGACCCCCCTGCTGTAAGAGCATGGCATGGCCAAAGAGACTGGCACCTCCCAAATGGTGCTGAAGTGCCTCTCTTTCCAGAGTCCCTTCTGCAAATATTGTCAGGTTGTTCCACAGAGTGTTGGAATTTCCTCATGCTCATTTAATGGACTCCTCACCATTTTTACATGTTATCCTTCTACTTCTTATCCCCAAAATGCTGAGGTTTTTACTGTCTAAAGCATAGTCTTTTTTGACAACATACTGGAGTTGTTTCATACATGTATATACAGTGTTAAGCTTGACAGAGTTGTGTTGCTAGGAGAAATTTATATTGAGTTAGGTCAGAGTTCCAATTTTATCCGTTTAAAAAGTTATTAAGGCAACAATAATAATTAAAAAGCAGGGTCTTGTTGTTGTTGTTTACCTTTTTCTTTCCACAAAATGTTTGAGTCCATTGTGAAATATTAAAACAGAGAAATGTATGTATAAAAATCTTTTTAAAAGGGGCTGGGGAAGATAGCTCAGTGGAATAAGTGTTTGCCTGGCAAGCACAAAGTCCTGAGTTTGATCCCTGGTGCCACAAAAAAAAAGTCTAAAAAAATTAGGATGGGAAAATACATACTCAGGATAAAAAAATTAGTCCAGAAAGAGAACATGTATACCAGGCTCTGAAGCATGAGAATAAGCCTCAATAGAGAAATACACATTATGGGAGAGTAAGCTTCTATTTCCAAGAGAAAGCAGAGTGAAAGTTCTTAGCACAAGCAGTCCCACAGTGTTGCTTTTGCTTGTGCTGATGTTTCACTAACCCTGCAGGGGTGCCAGCTCTGGGCAGCTGTTTTCTGATACAAAGTTGCAGTCAGGAGAGTGAATGAGCACTGTGCCCTAAGCCCTCTTCCTGTATGTTTACCTAGTCTCTAGTGCCAAGAGTAGGGCAAAGGACTGGGTTGTGGGGGAAGGGAGGGGTGATGACAGGAAAAGGATGGATGGAAGCTCTGGCAGGAAGCTCTGGGAGCTTCTGTAGAGAGCAGCAGTTAACTACAGCTGTTACACAAGGTGATGTCTTCTGTGCTTTTGGTTAAATGAGACCTGATCACTGTGTATACTACATAGGAATTGTTCTCATTTTTGGGACAAAGTGATCTGTAACTGAAAGACTGCATACCTAGAAAATCCTAGGTATCAGTAAGATGAGTCCTAGCTACTAATAAGATGAAGAGGATTGTTTGATTTCAAGAATTCCAGACTAGTTTAGGCAATATAGGAAGATGCTGTTTGTCTCAAAAACAATGAATGAATAAATGAACGAAGCCTGATAATATACTCCAGTGGGAGGGTCTTAGGTTCAAACTCCAACACCAAACCCAGATCTATAAGAAGAGAGTTTTATGTAGAAACATAGACATAAATATGTCTCTCCTCTGCCCTCTCCTTCCCTCCCCTCCCGTCTCTCCTCTCTCTAGACAGGGTCTTGTTCTGTATTTCGGGTAATTCAGGGTGGCCTTGAACTCACTGTGGAGCCCAGGCTGGCCTTGAACTCCCGGAAATCCTCCTGCCTCAGAATCCCCAGTGCTAGAATTGCAGGTTTGCTCCACCACACTCGGCTACATTTTAACTTGTGAAAGTAGAGTCTTTGTTTTTATTTTTTTTCTTTGTTCTTATGCTATCATGACTTTAATTACTAAAAATAGTGATTAAGCTGTTTGAGACATGCTTTATAGAATTAATACATTTGCCCTAGTGATAAGTGTCAAGGAAATAATGTTTGGTAAAACAGCAAATGTTATGCAGAAAGAACTGCATTTTAAAAAAATGCAGTACAAATGGAACAAATACTTGAATGTTAATAAAATGGCCAACAGCTCCAAGTTTTCAGAGTGTAAGGAAAAAGGGAAGATTTTATGACTTCTGGCTGAGAGCAGCAGTGTCATAAAGATGAAAAATTAGGTGGCAGTGAATTTAGTGGCAATCTGAAGGAATGTGTGGACTGCTTCTGGTCTTAGAGTCAGTTCCAGGTACTTTGCAAGTACATTTGGCCGTGGTGCTACCTTTCAAGCAGGAGCACTCGCGGGCGTGGTCAGCCAGTGCACATGAGGTGGTATCTCCTGCGTTTCTGTGCATTAAGTATTGATACTTGAGGAATGGGAAAAATGAAGACTTCTGTTGGTACTAAGAAAATGAAAACCCAAATGTTTTTCTTTTTGCTGTTTTGTTTTTTATGAATTTAATAAAGAGTGTACAGGGTCTTACTATGTAAATCAGACTCATAGTGAATTCTCCTGTTTTCAGCCTCCCAAGTGCTGGGATTACAGGCACGTGTCATGCCCAGTTTCCAGCTGTTTTGTTTCCTATCTTAACCTGGGGGAGAAGCATGTAACTTAAAGGCAGACACTGGGTGCCACTCTGCACCCCACTGGCTTTCCAGAGCACAGCTGCCCCTGTGCCTGACTGCTTAGTTTTCAGGCAATGCCAAACACACTTTCTGGGGTGGGAGTTGTTGGTGTTTTTTTTTTTTTTGAAAAAGAGATCTTCTGGTAGTCAAGTTATGATGGAAAGGAATATTTCTTTCTTTCTTTTTTTTTGAAAGGAATATTTCTTAAGGTTAAGCTGATGACATTTTTTACCGTATGCTAAAATAGTGCAAAATATGGGCAGGAAATCAGAGAACTATTTATGAGAATTAGTAGAGCGGCTGGGAAGATAGTTCAGTGGAATAAGCACTTGCTTGGCAAGTGCAAGGGCCTGACTTCAATCCCTGGTTCTGCAAAAAAAGAGAAAGAGAGAAAACTAGTAGAAATATGCCATCAAGGTTTTTTTTTTCCTGATTTTTAAAACATTCACTTCATTTCTAGGCTTGCTTTTATTTAAACAAGTTCATTTGGAAAATTAAATTAATAAAAATTATGTGCTTCAGTATTTGATCTCTCAGTTGACTTGATTGTTAATCTATGTTACATCATATTACTGAAAGATAAATATCTTAATTTGAGGGGTGATAAGAATTTAAAACCAGAAATTTAGATGATTTATAGGGATTATTCCTAATGTTCTTCTCTTCCCGTAGGTGGACTCTTAAAAAGCTAAATGGTATACTTTGACAGGTGGTTAACAATCTATATGTGTTAAAACAAATCGAATCCAAAATCTAGAATCTGTCTCTAAAAGATTATCTTTAAAAACAAACAAAAATATAATTGGTTTATAAAGATTTCATGGTATGTTGAGTATGAGTACTATAGTTTCCCCCAAAAGTTTTACTGAAAGGCACTTAATACAGATTACGTTAACTAATTAACTGGATTTTGTTGGGTTGTGTATAATTGTGCTATGAATATACAAATCATGGGTGTATCTCTAGTCATCTCATTTGGGGTTGATGGAAATGAAGTAAGGACCAAGTAAACAACTTTTTTTCAGGTGCAAATTCGACCATGGAACCTAAGTGACAGTGACTTTGTAATGGATGGTTCTCAGCCTTTGGACCCCAGAAAAACTATCTTTGTCGGGGGAGTTCCACGACCCCTCCGAGCTGGTGAGTGGAAAGAGTAACACCACAACAAAAACAATGACAAAAATCCCCAATGCCTTAGTCTTAAATAATGTTCTAGTTCCCAGTTAGAATTTCACAGTCTCTAGAAAAGAAGACTATTGTGTCATACTTACTGAGCTGACTTTTTCGTGATGGGATATATTCTCACAAAATGTTGTATCTTCTTATGGTGCAAGAGTAAATTTTATTACATCATTATGGTAAAAGGATGAGCTTTAGTGCTTTCCTATTTGACCACATAGTTCAGGAATAATACATTTGGCCATGTGCATTCTAATCCTAGTTAGCAGTGACAGAAAAAGAAGTCACCCTGTCAGAATTTGGCCAGGTGCAGCGGTGTATCCATTCAGTGGAGAGCCAAAGCATTGCTCGGACTTGTACCCCTGCGAATCACACTGAACTCATCTGAAGTGAGATGCATTCTTATTTTTCCTCCAGAAGCTTGAGAAATGAATTATGTATTTGGTCATTTTTATTAGGAATATAAAAGCTTCCCTGTTTTGTGAAACTTGCTTCCCATGATGATATAATTGTGCTGTTGAGATTGAGCAAATCATAACTGACTAGAGAGCTTGGAGTGGTGCTGAAAAGATGACTTCAATATTTAAATCCAGTGACATATCTAAGCAGCTGGCCATCAGCCTCCTAATGATCAGTGCTACTACCAGTAGAGTACAATTACTTCTAAGAGCTAAGAATATATTAATTTTTGAGCAAAAACTAAGGTTACCATTGCCAATGTAGTTGCAAAAGTACATTACTTGTGTCATTTGTGAGCAAATAGACTTGGTACTACCATAAAACTGATGACAAAAACAGAGATCATTGAAATCGTCTTGTGAAACAAAACTATAAAAGGTAACCTATTGCTATTTGGCTCTATGACTTCATTGAGTTCCTAGTTCTGAAAGCCTTGCAATATTTTAACATGTTGTTGAATCCCTACTTTATACTTTAAAAGTTAATCTTAGGCATATATAAAAATATGCTCTCAGGCCAGCAAGATAGCTTAGCGGTCTAAAGCACCTGCTTAGGCAAGCTAAGTGAATTGCAGAGACCATGGTTAAATCCCCAGCACCACATGCCTTGCCAACCCCGCCCCGAGACTGGCTGAGCCAGCGACACACACACACACACACACACACACACACACACACACACACACACACACACACACTCTCTCTCTCTCTCTCTCTCTCTCTCTCTCTCTCTCTCTCTCTCTCTCTCTCTCTCTCTGAGACAGCAGTTGAGACAGAGTTTGGTGGTGCACTCCTGTAATCCCAGCTTCTTGGGAAGCTGTAAATAGGTGGATCACTACAAGTCGATCTAATAGTAAGACTCTGAACACCCTGTAGACCCTTCACTAAAAGACAAAACCAAAATTTTTTGAAGGGCTTTAAAATATAAATTATGACTCTGGAGTTTATAATTTTATACTATTAAGGAAAGCAGCACAGCACCTGCCTGGCAAGCATGAGGTCATGAGTTGAATTCCCTGTACAAAAAAAAAAAATTTTTTTTTTCATCTAAAGGGAAAACTGCACTAAAGAGAGCAAGCAAAGCCACAGAGGTGTCTCTTCTTTATCTGCTGTCAAGAATAAGTCCACAGAGCTCCAGCTCACCTAGAAACAGCATTATGCGCTGAGAACAAATGCAGCCCTTTGTTTCTAAATTAATTTTTTACTTTAAGAAAAAATGGTGAATGAGAGTATTATGGAATATTTCTGACTTTTATAATTAATCTTATGATCAGGAGTCAGGGAAGAAAACTTCTCTTAGGTATTCTTTTAACTGCATTTATGTTCTACAAATGAATATTCATTGCTAGTATTAATATTCCTTTTTGCAACTATACAAGCACAAATTTGTTTTTAATATTCTAGCCTAACTCCTTTTTTAACATGTGGGAGTCTGAACAAATATTCTGAAAGGGAAAGGTCCCACCATAATATAATATCAGAATTGAATTTAACTTTTTATGTCTGTTTTTTATGTCTATTTTTAAGTCATAGAAACTCCAGTTTATATGCTAAAATACCTCTTATATTATTCATCTTTATTTTTATTTTTAATGATTTACTATTTTTAATTATTTAGAAGAGTAGATAAGGCCTGTATAACCTTTTTCTTCTGTGAATCTTGTGAAGATCTATTTTTTCACATTTGCCCTATGATCACACTAATATTCTATAAGAAGGGAGCCTTAAGACACAAAATGGTATCACTTTGTACCTGCAAAATGTTGTCAGTGCTAGTAGTAGAGAAAACTTGTATTTAGTTATCTGGTCATAATTGGGATTTTGTATTCTTTGCCTAAAGTATACACCTTAAAAGTCTTGAAGATCTTTGTTTTTTAGAAAAGTTATATAAGATTTTGTTTGTCTTAAAATTGTTTTTATAGTTGTGTGAGTAGTAACCTAAAATCATTTAGTCTAATGAAAAATATTCCTCCCTTGCCAATACTTCCCTTAAGTTCAGCTAGTTTTTAGGGGTAGCTAAGTACTCTATATTGTGTTTAGAACTTTACTATCTATTCCAAAACTTCCAGTTGGAAGCTGTATTATCTAGACAAAAAAAAATTGCCATGTGCAACCTTTATCTCTGTGTACAGAATTGAGTTCCTTTGAAATACACTGAGCTTTTTGGACTATGTGTCTTGGAATAGAAGACTATTTTTAAAGGAGTTCATTTTGACTTTGCTAGATAATCATAAATTGAGGACCCACAGTTCACATGAGCTTGCTGAATACCATTGTGTTACTGACACTTAGTAAATACACATCACACTAAACTGAATAAACATCCTGTCACACTAAACAGGTCATCTTATGCATCAGGTCAGAGATTTCATGACATAATAAGGAAAGGCATGATAGAATTCTAACTTACAATTAATTAGATGCTAACATAATAATCCTTTCATAAAGTGATTCACAAATTTGAATTTGAAATACTTTTTTACATTTTTTTATTATTTCCAAATGAAGTCCTTTTAAAACTGTTTCAGGCCCTAAACAGAGAGCAACCCTGGACGGGATATGAGTGACCCAACTGAACAGTTGCGTTTTTACTTTAGCTTGAGCCAACAATTGTTCTTTAATATGTTAAAGTAACCAAAATATCATCATTCAAAAGAATCATTTCTGTGGATATTGTTTGGGGTTTTTTTTTTTCTTAATGTTTTGAGTTTCCTCATTTTAAGAAGGTATTATCACTTTCAGTTATTCTAAGTACAGTCCTTATCCTTCCAAATGAAAATATACAAACATCTCTGAAGAAACAAGGCAACCTATTTTAGGCATTAGTGTCCTAAGTTCATTTTTTCTTAGATAAGTCCTTAGATTAGGTGACTTCTTTCTTCTTTTTCCTCCCTCTTCCTCCTCATCCTTCCCCTACTTCCTCTCCTTCCTCCTTCTTCTATCTGGATTAGAGGGAAAATGATAGGTCTGGAAAAACTCACCTGAAAATGGAAAAATATCAGTGGAAAATCCAGATCTAGATGTTTCCTCCTTGCCTGATTGTGGGTTTCTCTAGGTCAAATAATGCACTATCTCATGTCTCTTCTGTCACTTGCATGAGTGACAGTAGAAAGCCAAAAATGATTTGCCTCCAGTTCAGTTTTTTTCTTAGGTTTCGATTTCTTTCACCTCACCCATTCCCCTGCCAGGAAAGGCTGTCGTTAGGCTCACCATGCCACCCTGTGGCTAAAGTTTGCACGTTCTTCTGAGTCAGTATAAGGAGATGGACATTTGTTTGGGTTCTCTGCCTTCTACTACCTGGAAATATGACTTGCGACCACCCTTCATTTAAGGTATTAGCCAAATGTCTTCCAGAATGTCCTACAGAAATAACTCTGTTGCATATCCCTAAGGCCTTTCCAAATTCATATTTCGTTACTCTAACACAAAATGCATATCAGAGTTGGGGGTTATGAGGAGACCCAGGAAGAAGTGTAGAATGAAATATCTGGTCTCCAAATATACCCCATGCTTACTAACATGAGTATTTCTCTCCCCCCAACTTCTTGGATGCAGTATCTGACTTGAGGGCTCTCTCAGTTACCAAGCTTGGGAACTATCCATTTCCAACCTTGGTCAGGCTTGAAAAACCCTCAGTTAGAAACATGTAAGCTTTTCTTCCACTTCAAAACATCATTCCAGCACACCGGACCCTGCAAAACAATCTTGAAAGATTATTTATTTGAGCCCCTGGGTTCGTTCTACCATTTTCTTTTTTATCTTTGGATTTCATGTGTGTGTGCGTGCGTGCGTGCTTGCATGCGTGCGTGAGTGCGTGCGTGAGTGCGCTCTGATAATTCTTTTCTCTGTACTTTTTCCCTTTTGATAATTCTGTGATGAACACTGACATTTCTTTCCCTGCTTTATCCTCTCTTGCGCTATTATGAAGATGGCTTTTCTGTTTAAGATAAAAACATTTTTTTTGTTTCTTTTGATGGGGCTGAGGATTGAACTCATAGCCTCATGCCTACTAGGCAAGCACTCTGTCACTGAGCTATATCCCTACTCCTGGAAAGCAAATACTTCTGAGGTAAATATTCAGTGATATATGCCATATATAGAGAGGACATATATCCTCAGGTTTTCTAAGATCATTTATTTCAGACATTCTATAAAAACTTTATGGTAGTTTTCATGAACTGGAAATCACCTTCTCATTTGTGATTTAGGAAATGTGAGTATTACAACAATATCCTGCTTTGTTCTATAAAGAAGTAACACTCTGGAACCATCCTATTTCATTTCTCAGCAGTAAGAGCTCTCTTTTTAACCTACCCCAAGTTTTGTATGAAATGTCCCAAATTCCAGGTGTGATATATCTAACTTGCTGACTTCCTTTGACATTATTTGACTGGCTTGATTAACTGCATTGCCTTTAGCACTAAGAACTTTATAATGTTAGTATGTGTTTTTGGTCTCCCTCCCTCCAAAAACAAACCCTTACCTACAATGGCTATCAAATTTTGACATATAAATGATAGATTGAGAAATATTAGCATAAAATCAAAAATAACAGGTGGATTGGAGTGTACAGAGCAGAAGCAAGACCATCTTTAAGTTAAGCTAAGATTTATGAATAGGGGCGAAACACACCTAGACAAAACTAAACATTGGATTCTCACTGTGTACTCAGCAGTGTGCTTAGAGCTGTCATTTATGTTCAATCTTCACTATAATTAAGATTATAAATGGTTGACCTTCATTTTAAAGAAGAGAAAAAAAGAGTTCAGATGGAGTAATTGGTCTAAGACTGCAACAAAGTGAAAAAGCAAAGATTCATTTTTAGACCTCACACTTCAAATTTTGTCTCTCTGCACAGAAAGAAGCTGTGTTAGCTGAGATATGAGATGTTGTCTCAGTAACAAAGTAACAGAGTAATAACTTGATACCAGTTCAGTTTAATCACCTTAAACACTGCTGACTCGGTTGTTCAATTTTAAAATATTATTAACTTATCAACATCTGATACAGAATGCAAGCATATGAACACATTTCCTTGTCTTGAAGTATGTGAACTGCCCTTGTGAGTTGTGCCTGTTAGTCTTAAATGTCAATTTGACAGTTTGGCAAAACAATTGGATCATGGAGGTGAAACCTATTAGCAGATTAATCCACTGGTGATCTAACTGAAGTGCTGAGAAGGTGGGGCCCAGGGTACTTGGTCTGGGAGGTGGATACCTTTGGAGAACAAATCTTTTGCTGCCACTCTTCCCCGTGCTGTGCTCCCTGGCCTCCATGAAGTGAGTAGCTTTACTGAACCACATCCTTCCGCCTTCTGCCATGATGTCACTTCTGTGAAGCCTGCTGGTCATGAACTGAAACCTCTAGAACTGTGAGCAAAAATGAACTCATCCTCCCTTAACTTGTATGTGTTGGGTCTTTAGATTCAGCTATGGAAAGCTGACCAATTTTTTAAAAATGGCACCAGGCAAGTAGAGTTATTGCTGTGACTCTACCTGACCATGTGGTTCAGAGCCTTTGGCTATAGAAGTTAGAAAGATATGGAGAGGCAGGCTAGAGAAGCCCAAGAACATTGTAAGAAGAGGATGATAGATGATTCTGGTTAGAGCTCAGAAGATCAGAATGCTGATAGAAATGTGGACAGTAACAACCAGGCTTGTTGTTTCAGTTGGGAATATGAACTCTGCTGCAAATTGGACTAAAAGCCACGTATGTTATACTCTGGAAAAAAAAAATTGTCTACATATTATCTATCAGCTAAGACTTTGTGTGAAACTGAATTTAAAGGCGACATACTAACTGAACTGACAGAGAAAATTTGAAGACAACCCAATGTTCAGTCTGTGGGATTTGTACTGCTGGCTGCTTTTAGCCAGAGGACATTGAGAATCGGGAGTGAAAAGCAGAGCAGGAAGATTTGTTAAACTTAAAGTTTAGCTAGAAAGCAAGCATGTGTGATGTAAAAGCCAAAGGTGGTGATTGCTGAAAATATTCACATCATTAAAACAAATGAAGTACTTTGAACCAGGAAAGAAGATAAAGATATGTCAGAATCAGCTAAGACCCCACCCATCACAGGCTCAAGGATGCAAAAGTATAAACCTTTCATTTGGGAAAAGAGCCTCTGGGCCTCCTATTTGAGAAGTGTCAACAAAATAGGGAATTGGTTCTCGAGGATTCATTTCACTATACTCATCCATTCCAATACTCAGAGGGTGCCACAGCCAGGTTCAAGGACACCAAACACTGCTTGTATATTAGTGGCATTCTGAGTGGCATCCATATGATGCTGGTTTTATAGCCACTCAAGTTGTGAGGCTATCAAGGAATTCAAAGGAAGGTTTGGGACTCTAGACAGAGGAGAGATGAATGTGTGACACTGTGGAAATAAAGCCAAAGATGCAACAGAGATCCCAAGAAGTCAGAGTTAGAAAAAAATGGATCATCTGCCAAGGAAAGCCACAGACATTGAGCTAAACTAGCTCAAGATAGAGATTATGTGGCATGCAAACAGCAAGGCCATTGGATTGGGGCTGTCCAAACCCTCTCAAACTCAAATCTTACATCATGTGCCCTGGATGCTGGCTGTGGAGCTAGAGAACTTAATGTTTGCCCTCTTGGGTTTTTTAGTCTTTCATTGGTCCAATTCTTGTCTACCACCTATTCCTCCTTTGGGTGATGGGAATGACTACCCTGTGCCATTTCACCTTGGGAATTTATAACTTTTTAAAAATTATTTTTAGATTGTCTTGAGTCTCACTCAGAGTAGGTTTTGCATGTGCACTTTTGACCATGCTAGAATTGTTGAGACATTGGTGCCCAGGGAGTATAGTATTTTTAATTGTATCTAGAACAGTTATATCACATTAGGTATAATTATTACTTTTTATTGTGTTTATTAGGAGAGTAAGTATAGCTTAAGGAGATATGATTAGATGTCAAGTTGACATGGGTAGAATTGTGTCAATTAATGTTAATTATCAATTTGACTGAGTTAAGAGATTCCTGGAGAGGTTATTAAGTCATGGAGATGGCATTGCCAGTACAACCTAGGATTTATGGAAATGCTATATATTCCACACAGCTGTAGTGTTTCTGTTTCCCTCTCTGGTTAATGGCACAGTGAAGCTCAGCTCGTTTGTGGTATAGTGGTTATGCACAGAGTCGTATTACTGCTAGTGTGGAAATTGTTCCTGAGATGGTGTGAGTTGACTTTGGAGTATAGAACATCTTGTCCAAAGTACAATATGCCCTTGGATGTGGCTGCCAGACCTATTAGTTATCCATTGCTGTGGTGAGCAGACAGACCCTGAGACCACTGTCTGGTTAAGTAAAGAAAACAAAAAAATGTGGTTTGGAGAGTGCTGCCTTCCTCATGGACACTACACCTGCAGTCACCTCTGTGTGAACTCCAGACTCCACCTCTATGCCCTGCTCTGGTACCCTCATCTTCCTTGGGTTAAATACTAAGTTAAAAACTGCTCAGAGAGCAGTTTTGCCCCATCTCTTCCTTCTGCAGAGGGTGGTTTAGACGTCACTGCCCTAAGCGGGTGGCTATTACATTCCCAGACACATCCATGATCAAGGACTCAGCCTTCATGAGCAGGTTGGTAGTCACAAGGCATAGGTGAACTTAGGTTTCAGTTCATCTTTGCTAGACTGCTTTTCTTCTGTTTTCCCACCTTCTATGTAGTCAAAATCATAACCCATTTTTTCATCTCTTCTTTTACCAGAGGAGCCAAACTTATATGGGACTTTCCTGTGCTAACTAATGACAATAGTAAAGAACCCTTTAAAATCTGAATTCTAAAAGAAGCTGTAGGGGCTGGGGAGATGGCTCAGTGGAATAAGCACTTCCCTGGCAAGTGCAAGTGCCTGAGTTCAATCCCCAGTTCCGCAAAAAAAAAAAAAAAAAACCTAAGAAGCTGTACATCTAACATTTGCTGGTAAATTTGTATTTTCTGTAAAAAAGAAAAATCTCAAATTGGAAATTTAAAGAATATGAAAACAGCTTACTCTGTCACATAGATGGTACTAGATAAATTAGTTCTTTTTCAGTGCTGTTTAAAATTATTCATTTTATTTTATTCATATTTCAGTGCTGAATTAAAAATAATTCATATTTAATTCAGTGCTGAATTAAAATTATTGAAAAAAGAGGCCACCTATTGAAAAATTGGTTACTTTCTCAAAAATTAGACACTGTTTAGTGCTTACATGACTTTCTGGTCTTGGGCCATTTTTCAATTTTAGCATTCATGAAGTGTATTGAGTGAAGATTTATTGATTTAATAAATAACTGGATATCAAAGCAGTTGCTTGTTACTTTTCTTCAAGGATGATCATAATAATAGAGTTTTTATATTTAAAATAGAGATTAGGGTAGAAAGATGGGACATTTCCACAGTCTTCAAAACTGTTCAGCCTTTTAACTTTTGTAGCTGCTGCAAAAATCTTCCCCATCCTACCTAGTCATGGTGCTTTCCCTCTCCCCAGACGCATGATTCCTTCAGAGCTCTTTGCACAGTGGCTGTGACCAGTGTCTTCAAAACCTTCTTAGTTTTGAAGAAAGCTTGGTTTCTTCTACCTTTTCAATAAATTCAATAAATAAGTGAATAAAATATTCACTTACAGGAGACATTATTGGTTCAAGTGTCTTCAGACTTTTAGATGGCCAAAAACATGATGAAGCTCATAAATGGAAATGATTTATTTAAAATTAGCTTTCATAAAAGCGTAAGTGGATGTGGGTTTCTGCTATTGAAAGTTCTTAACTGCCAGAAGCATGAGTCATGATCTAATCTTTGGCACCTGGAGGTGATCTTCTAGAAGATAGATTTACAGAGTAATGGAATGCTCCTGGTTGAGGAGCACCTTCTCCAGCTTTAGGAGATCACTCAGATTTCTTGGAGGGGCAATAATATATAGAAGAATCTTTGGGTACAGTAACTGGTCTCTTTAACTGGATCTTTAAGCTTATAGCTAATGTACCTTTTCAATCAGTTGCTTTCTCTCTTGTGGAAGACACGTGCCCTGTGGCTCCTTGCCAACATTCTTTTCTTAGTTATTCATCAGGCTTTAAGGGCATATCTTCTTTTTTCCATTCTAGAGGAAACACAGTCTTTGGAAAATTAATAGTATTTAATTTCTAAGGCTCTTGAGGTTATTTATTTTACTAAGCCCATTTGACCAATAAGGAAAATCCATTAATGATTGTAATAAATAATAATCCTACTTTCAGTTTTTATCTTTGTTATAGGGTAATATCATCTATATGAGGAAAAGCTTAAACCTTGATGGGTTGTTGGTGAGAAGTGTGAGTAACTATTGAACTCTGATAATCAGAATATGGGCATGAATCATATTGCATTGTCCAAATGAATGAGATTCCTAAAGCTGAGCTCTAACCAACAATGCTGCCTTGCTGATATTATTTGGTAATGTTGACCAGAGTGGAATAATTAGGGTGGCTTTTTGATGCTCCGTCTTTAGTAGTACTCACTCTTGGGCTGAGTTATCGCTAGCTTTTTTTCTCACTTGGCAATTATAGGTCATTTTTACTATTAAAAATAGGCACTGAGAAAACAGGCACTGACCCATTTTAGGCAGTCTGGTAGGAAAAGAAATTGTAAAGCATTAAAAGGATATCCTTTATGACATAGTCACGCTGTTTTTATTGCTTCAGTAGGTTTGTATTAAAGAAACCAATAATATTTCAATTTCATTCTGTTTGTAGAAATCTTGGCAAGAGCTTTTCACACCATTCAGCCTTTCAACTTGTGTAGCTGCTGCAAAAATCTTCCCCATCCTACCCGGTCGTGGTGCTTTCCCTCTCCCCAGACACAAGATTCCTCAGAGCTCTTTGCACATTGTGTGGTGCTCTTTGCACAGTGGCTGTGACCAGGTCATCATGTATCCTCCTTGTCTTTTCCTTTCCAAGTGCTATATATAGGTTTCCAAGTGCTATATATAGGAAAATGGGTATTTGGGTCATTTCCCAGGGGTAGGGCTGAGTCTTTTGGATTTATACTGTGGCCTAAAAGGAATGGTCTTACATGGAAGAGGTGCTGTCCAGTTTGAAGTAAGCAGTTACCTTCAGGCAATTTGGGATGCAGGTAAGTATCTTTCCATGGTACTTTTAATGGTGGGTATATTTTTGAATCAGACTGTTAGAAAGATTCTTTTTCCAATGCCTTCCCATAAGTGTCTTGCAAATTTACCAATATGAAGGCAAGAAATGTGGCAAACAGTGCAAACCAAACTTTTGGACCTGTAGCAAGGGACAGAATGTGTGTGCTTTTACGGTTATGTAGCAACTCAGTGTTTTCTGCTTTATAGATGCTCAATAAATGTTTATCACTGCTATTATCATTACTAGTATTGTTTAGAATTCCATGTGAGAGGTTAGTGTAGAAATGTCTTGTCAGGATGGAATATATTCTTTAAAATCTTTACTTTTTTTGTTAATATAGGGATTTACTTTAACTCTATATATATTGTCTCTAGTTAAAATGAGGAATTATTTCTATAGCATAGTCCTAATATAGCATTATGCCATTAGCAACTGCTTTCCGTCTTAAAGGTCACATAATAGAACTGTTTCTTACTAACTTTTTATGGCATTTTGAAATGCTTTGCCTGCCTTCAACATATCCCAGTAGACCAAGAAGTTAGAAATTAGAACAAGAGGATTACTGATATATCATTCCTTTTATAGTGTTGCCTTAAGTTCTGATCATATAAATTCTTGTGTATTTGTGTTTTAAGTTTCTTTTTTCCTGCCATTTTATTTCACATTTGTGTGAATAAAGCACCCCTACTTTGAGACTGATAGACATCCTTCATGATACTTAACATGGGCTTTCCTTTCTTAATTACTCTTAATTAAGAGTCTTCTCTTGGGCAAAACTACTTTCCAAATATTTACACAGCCATGTTTATTTTCTTGTAGTTGAACTGGCAATGATCATGGACCGTTTGTATGGTGGTGTCTGCTATGCTGGAATTGACACGGACCCAGAGCTGAAGTACCCCAAAGGTGCTGGCCGTGTGGCATTCTCCAATCAGCAGAGTTACATTGCAGCCATCAGTGCACGCTTTGTGCAGCTTCAACACAATGACATTGACAAACGGGTAAGCCAGCAGTCAGGATGGAATTACTGTAGGAAAGAAATGAAATTTATTCTGTGAACTCCTGGGAGAAAATCACCTTGTGATCAGCTCTGTCTGGCATGGTATTTATTAGTCAGTGAATCCATCTGAGCTATCTAAAATGAGCACTCTTTTTTTTCTTTTTTTCTTTTTTTGGCAGAACTGGGGATTGAACTCATACCCTTGTGCTTGGCAGGGAAGCACTTATTCTACTGAGTCATCTCCCCAGCCCTGAGCACTCTTCTTGGTGTTTAAGGAATTCATGAACCTTTTTCCTCACCTGTTATTGTTGGAATTATGACAGTAAATCTGCAGAACTTAGCATACCAAATCAAAGCTGTCCAAAAGATGATGTGTTAGCAAAGTTAGAGAGCCGAGGACCTGTTTGACTTACACAGTGCTCTATAAACAAACTTGAGTTACTATATGTACAGAAGTATAAATAAAATTTTGGATTTCTGAATATTTTTTAAATTGCTCTGTCACACATGATAGTAATCTTTGGGACTAAATAGTTTGTGTCCTCTTCAATTTCTGCTTCCACTCCCAGTAGTCTTACTACTGATGAAATATAGTCATATACATTACCTGCTCATTGATGTTACCTGCCTCTCTGCTAGACACTTTATGCTACATTTGATCTGAAAAGGAGCATGAGGGCCAACAAGATAGCTCAGTGGCTAGGTTTCAATCCCTGGCACCCCCGCCAGGTGCACTGAGCCCATAATGAAGTCCAGGACGCATGATGAAGTCCAGGTGTGACAGCGCACACCTGTAATCCTAGTGCTAGGGAGGCTGAAAACAGAAGGATCACTATGAGTCTGAGAAGTATATGAGCTTGTGTGAGCTTCTTAAGGATAAATGGACATGGTTTCTTTTCTAATTGAATACATTTTTTTTCAGAATTTTGAAACAGTCTTTCAATTAATGGAGATTCAGAGAGGTGATAGAGTCAACTTCATTCCTGGCTTTTAAGTGCCCATGGAAACTCAGGCTTCCTCTTTTATAATAGTAATTATTGTATAAGACTGTAAGCTCCACAAGTGAGGCATGATGTCTGTCTCATCCCAGCCCTGTTACCCCTTTTTCTTATTACTTCATTCAGTTTGAGATGCTCAGTAAACTGTTCTTGAATCAACACATGGTAATCCTCAAAAAGTTCTCTTAACTGTTGCTGCTATTGCTGGTGGACTTGCTGGTGCTTGCCCATTGGGAGTCTTGATATAGCAGATTGTTTCCATAGAGATTATCATTGCATCTATCACTGGTAAATCCACACAACAAACTTAACCTGAATAGACTTGGGTTCTCATCTATGTGAAAGTAATATTCTTCTCATCTGAAGTCAGAACTAGTGACTGTACAGGAAGTAGGGCCTGGGAATACTAAAAGGGAATTTAGACAAAGACTTCACTTCCCCAGAAGAGTCATCTAAGAGGCAGCATTAGAAATCATTGCAAGTGGCAGAGTCCCTACACTGCCCTTCTATCCAGGTCCAGTTCTATCTTCATGTTGGACACAGTATAGTACTAACTCAGCCACCTGAGCCGGCCACAGATAGGCCATTCCAAACCTGTGTGTCGGATGTGATGTGCACTTGTGCAGCTGATTTGTACTCATGCAGATAACTACGCATTTATATGCTGGCTAAACACAGTCCAGTGACCAGAGAAATATATGCAATCTTGCTTTCCTTTTTGGTATAGAAATTTGAGAACAGATAAGTTTGGGGATTCTGAAAAATCATCAGTTTTTTTCTGTATTTACAATTATATTTTCAATCAAATAAGTAGATTGTGAATTTTCAAATGGAATGTATACAGTTGCAATTAGATGTTCAACTAAAAGCAATTTGACCATGTCTCTTTACTAGACTTTTGTAAGTCCTGTTTTCCCAAAGAAAAATATGCCTCACTTCACAATCACAGCTTGCATCATTGTTTTTTGCAGTACATACATTTGTGAACAACTTTTCAGGAATGAAGCACACAAAGAAAAAAAATATTAGATCAAAAAATTTTGATGAGCATCTTGAGAATTCACTGAAAATTGCAACCTCTTCCTTGGAGTTGGACAGTAATACGTTAGTCTCACAATTTCAAGGCCAAATATCCCACTAGGTTCATTTTTATGTTGTCTTTTTTAAATATTATGTTGTCTTTTTAAAAGATTTGTTATTAATTAACAATGTCCTATATCATATATTATGTTTTATATATGTGGCCTAAGACAATTCCTCTTGACTGAAACCTAAGAGACTGCACACTCATTAGCTATAGAGAATTTCTGTCATTGGACACACATTCTTTCCTGAGGAAACCTTCCAGGTTTTAAACAAGAGTCTCCCCAGTGGCTTCTGTTCCTGGTGGTCAGACATCACGGTTGGTGGGCTGTAACCCAGCAAGATGCTGCAGAATCTGCTAGCTCTCCAACAGCTTTCTCAGAGGACCATCAGCACTGCTTCACACAGGCATTTTGAAAATAAAGTTCCACAGAAACAAAAGCTTTTTCAGGAGGACAGTGGAATTCCAGTGCATCTAAAGGGTGGGGTAGCTGATGCCCTCTTGTATAGAGCCACTGTGATTCTTACAGTGGGTGGAATGGTGTATACCATATACCAGTTGGCCATGGCATCATTTCCCAAGAAACCGGGATGATTTCAGGCATGAATTCAGTAATCATGTGGCTCAGTTCCAGTTGGCTCTCTGGATCAGTAATATGATAAATAACTGAGCTTTTCCTTTAGGGATCAGTATTTATTGACTTGTACCAATTGTCACCAATAAAGCAGTCTTTACCAGTTTAAAAAAAAAAAAAAAAAAAAAAAACAGGGGCCGGGGAGATGGCTCAGTAGAATAAGTGCTTCCCTGGCAAGCACAAGGGCCTGAGTTCAATCCCCGGTTCCGCAAAAAAAAAAACAAGAGTCTCATAATGAAGGTTTTGAAACTTGCTGTACTAAAAGCTAAGGGCCTATGTTCACCCATGCCTCCATGCCTCCAGGCCTGCAATCCTTGCTATTGGAAACCCCAAAGTACTAGAGCACCTTTTCATGTGAGCCTAGTGCAGCCTTTAAGCCAAACCTTAACCAAAGAAATACATCAGCTGTTGTTACTGCTCTATTCAAAAGAGCCTCCTTATCTGTCTGTAACATTCTAGTTGCCTGTTTTTTTTGTTTTTGTTTTTGTTTTTGTTTTTTTGATTACTGTATTTTTTTTGGTTGAACTGTTTTTCAGGAGGGATTTATGTTTTGTTTTTGGTGCCAAGGACCGAACTCAGGGCTTCCAGCTTGCTAGGCAAGCATTCTATCACTGAGCCAAATCCCCAGCCCCTGTAACATTCTAATTCAGTGTGGTCAGTAAGTTTTTAACTTTATTCATGAGATTTTAAGGACTACTTGCTTTCTGTTTCAGTCCTAGCCCCTTCTACTGTTTACTCCTGAGAGCAGTGGGAGAGGCTATTTGTAGAGCAGCAAGGTGTTCCCATCGGGTCAGACAATTCATGAAGTGTCTGAAACCTTTGGAGTCCAAAGCCTGTTTGAAGTGTATGTTTTCAGTTTATACCTTTCCTGCATAAACATAGGTGCATAAATGAGAAATTGATTGGTATATTTTCTTTACCTCTTTTGTATCCAATATACTTTCTTCAAAAAAGATAGTTACTTGCCAGTTATGGTAAAACACATGCATAATCCCACTACTTGGGAAGCTGAGGTAGGAGCAGCTCCATGAGTTCAAAGCCACTCTGGGGTAAATAATAAATTGAAGGCCATTCTGAACTATGCAGTGAGACCTTGTCTCAAAATAAAATAGACAAACAAAAGAAAAACAACAAAAGACAGCTCTTTTGAAAGTTTAGATATTATTATTGCCAAACTTTTGAGTAGTTTACAAAGAAATACAAAGTATATAGGTTTGATTTCTTAAAGACTTTCTGGCTTTTATGTGACTATAAAATGTGTCAATATGCAACTTTAGGAAGCTATAGGTTTTGTACTTTCATCTTTAATGTTATTTCCCTTTTCCATAGTATTGTGATCTGTAAAGGGGTTTGTTTATAAAAGCTTATTGAGCTATTTTATGGAATTTACATTACCACACAGTTCCCCATTTTAAAGAATACATTTAAATGTTTTAAGTGTATGTACATAATTGTGCAACCTTTATCACAATCAGTTTTAGGCTATAGAGTTGTTTTTTTTTTTTTAACAGTAGCAAAGTTATTAAAGATAAGAGACAGGCTGTGCAGAGTTGAATATGGGCCAAGTAAAAGTAAGGGAAAATTACACCAACAGCATGGTCGTGGGCCACCGTGCAATAGTGAAACTCTGTGCTTTCTGTTGTGAGCAAAAAAGTGGTTAAGACAAGCACAAATGGTAGTCAAGATTTATTATATCTAGGAAAAGAAACAAATGCAAACAAATAATTCACAACAAGAAGAAACTAGTACAAAGTGAGCCCCAACCAAGCAGAAGTAGGAAAAGAAGTACACCCCACAATTCCAAGGGCAGCCACCATGCAAAGTGAGTGCAGTGTCCTTTAGAGGTATTTTAATGCATGGCCCTTAAGAATGAAAGAAGAGGCTCATTTGTGCAGTAACACTGCATTGGAGCACATACTGTATTTATCTTCTGCATTGACTCAGCTGATTATGGAAAGAGGATCCTACTTAATCTGTGATCTTCAAAGTTAGGGACAAAGCAGCACAGGCTGTTGGGACAAACTTGCAAATTCTGTGATAGCTGTGATTAAGGTCCCCCATGTTGTAGGAACTGATAAACCTATGTATTGTGCAGACTTTTAGCTGCTCCATATCTAGCTTAAGGAAGACTAAGGGAAATGGAAGGGGTTTATGGTGCTAGCTCCTTAAGGAGCTACCATGACCTTGATCCTGCCACTTGTCCCAGGGAATTTGAACGGGAGTACTTGGTACACAGGGAGCATTCAATTATACATGGGATTAGTTAGGATGATATATGAGACAGTAAGGACCAGAAGCAATCATGAAGGCTGCCAAACATTCCAGCCTTCTGGGCTTGTCCCACCTGGACTTCCAGAGTAGCTTCCCCATTGGTCTTGCCAATTCAGCTTTTTTTTTTTTTTTTTTTTTTTTTCCTTCAGTACTGGGGATTGAACTCAGGACCCTGTGCTTGCCAGGCAAGCACTTATTGTACTGAGCTATCTCTCCGGTCCCCAATTCAGCTTTATACCACCTCCAAATTATCTTATTGAAGGCATTCAGAGTGATCATTTAAAGGAAATAAATTGAGCATACAAGCTTAAACATCACATGGCTTCTCTTATACAAGAAACCTAAATTATAAATAAAGAACAAAATAAAAGATAGGTACTAGGAAGTAAGGAGATAGATCTTTTTCAAATGGAAAGATGATCTAGAGATGGAGAGAGGGAAGACAGAAGAGAAGGAAAGGGGATGAAGAAGGAACGAAGAAATGTTTTGAATATGCACCAAATCCACACAAGGAATGCAATTAGTGTTTTACAAACATGTATTAATTTAAAAAAAGACTCAGATAAACAATCATCATTTTTTTGTTTTTGTTTTGTTTTGGAGACAGGCTGGCCTCAAACTTGTGTGATCTTCCTGCCACAGCCTCCCAAGTGCTGGGATTATGGGCGTATTATGTCACCAAGCCTAACCTAAAATCCTAATCTGAAACAAGTCACTTCTGTCTCCTTTAAGCCTTTGGTTTATATTCTATTTCAGATAAAGGTCAAAGTCCTTAACCGTGCCTATGTGACCTTCACATACTCTGTGTCTCTGCCTCAGCACTCTGGTTTTCCTTCCTCCCCTCGAGCCAGGCACAGCTGGCCTTTTCTTGGTTCTCACAATCATCATGTCTTCCTTTGTCTGGATAATGCTTGCTTTTCCCTTAGGTCTCAGCTTGTGTTAATTTTAGAAATCCTTCTTCATTGGAGGTCATACATCCCTCATAGGATGATGTTACCATCTACTATTCCTCAGTGGCTTTAAATACCACTGAAATGAAATGATGTTTTGTTGAATACTCATTTACATGGTTAGAGTAAACAGTCTGGAAGGGCAGTGACTGTATCTTTCAGATTTGCTGCTTTATACTCAAAACATGACACATAGTGGGCACACATTGATTATTTCTGAATGTATGGCTGAATGATGATTGTCTGGCAGTGGCCCGGATGGAAACCTTTTCCTAGAAACTTTTGGTGTCTCCATCTGTCAACCTGCAGGGACTTTGCACAGTTTTTCTTTTCTAGTTAGTTAATGCTTATTACTTCAGTAATAAAATTAAGTTTGGCTATTTAATATATATATAAAATTATTTGACAATTAGAATATTGTCAAATACTAAAGCTGGACCTTAAGTGTGGCTTCACCCAGCCCTCTTCATGTGCTAACAGAGGCAGATTGAGGTGACATTTGGAGACTTTCAGATTCCTTCAAGTGAAGGCAGAGCTGTTTCTGTTTGTTGGACTTCCTTCTTAAACAGTTCTAGGCATCCAGGATCTCTTGAACCTTCAAACCCATTCTCACAAAATTATGGAGGTTAGGGATTTCTGAGATCATAGGTCTTCTATTAAATTTTTATATGTTTAATATTTCATGTCAGTTTTCAGAACAAAACACATCTAGAGTTAACATGATTTTCTAGAATGTAGGCAATTTTGAACATGAAAAAAGGAGTGTGTTTCTATGCCTTTTGAAATTGTTTTGCTTTTTCTTTTGACATTTATTTTGGTTATGTAAAACCTTTCTCAAGTCAGCAAGAACCAATTCATCTCCCCTGGATCATAACATTTATCAAAAATATTTGATATTTTTAGTATCACAGTGACTTTATTGTAGAAAGTTGTTATTATAAATTACACAGATATAATTCATGCTTCAGTTTCTATATCCCAGGAAGAATTAACATTGTGAAATATAGTAAGCCAATTAAGGTTTATATTATCCATATTTTATGGCTTACCTTATTGCCAATTGGTAATTTGTTCCTGTGTTGACAATATCAAGGTTGTGTGATACTCAGCACGCTTTTTCTGCCTCAACATCCATGAGGTTGTGATTTGCGCTCATAGGCATCAGAGGCGCAGGGCAGGGCACCTAGAGGCAGAAGTGGCAAAGTCAGGTTGTGTCCTGAACCCATCTCTATCCCCACTTCCCAGAGAACAGTTGTTACAGTAAAACAGTTACTATAGTTTGAGAACTGAGAATTCCAAGTCTGCTCCTGGCTTGTTTCTTAATCCTGATGTGACCTTGGGCAAGCTACTTAGCCTTTTAGAAGCTCAGCGCCATTGACCTGTGATGGCAAAAATCACCATCCTAAGGACCTCACAGTTTGTTGCATAGACAAACAATGACAGATGAAGGAGTGCTTTGGGAAGCTATTAAGGCTAGCTTGTATTATTAGTTTGTATTATTGCTGAGTCTGGTCATTTTAAATTGGGCTGTTCCCTACCCATGTTGGCTTTTTAAAAAAGCTGTTGTTGGCTTTTTAAAAAATGCCTACTCATCCTTAATAAGGATGATGAAATGGTTGAAGTTGGCAGATCAAAAATTAACATAAGTCTACCAATAACATTATTTGGGTGTTAGCCAAGACCCACATGTAGAAACTTTAGTTTCATTTACAGATGTAAACATCAAGGTACACTTTCCATTTAAAGGCTATAAGGGACCAGGTGTGGTGGCACATGCTTGTGGTCCCAGCTGTCTGGAGGCTTAGGCAGGAGAATTGAAAGTCCATAGTTATCCTGGGCAACTTAGCAAGACCCTGTCTCAAAATGAAAAATAATAAAGACTTGGGATGCACCTCAGTGGTAGAGTACCCCTGGGTTTATCCCCAGTACTAAAAAGTATTGAAAGGTTATTTTTTCTTTCTAACCTAAGAAAGAAGCACTCTTATCCTTTCTGTGATAATATTTTGAACCTGAAATAAAATAGAAGTTAGGATTAAATTTTGCTTGCATTATTTCAAATGGTTTTTTTTTTTTTTTTTTTTTTTTGTCTTTTTGAGACAGGGTCTCACTATGCAGTTCAGGCTGGCCTTAGGCTCACTTTGTAGCTCAGGTCTCGAACTCACAACAATCCTCCTGCCTCAGCCTCCCGAGTGCTGGGATTTCAAATGGTTTTTTGTGAAAAACTGCAAATTTAAAATATTCAAGTACAATAAGAGCGAAAGATTCCACCTGTGCTCATTCTGCCTGTCTTGGTTATGCCAACTGAACGCTTAGATGTGCAAGCTTTGCTAAGTCCAGTTTTCTTCATAACTCAAGTCTAGGTCACTCATGTGTGAAATATTTTTGTAGTATGAAAAATGCCATCATAGAAAATAGGTAATGCCTTTTTTCTCTTGTCTATTCTGTAATCATGAGGGTTTTTTTTTTTTTTTTTTTTTGGCTTTTTGATACAGAGTTTCATTATATAATTCAGGCTGACTTTGAACTCCCTATTGCCAAAGCTAGACTGAAACTCAATCCTCCTGCCTTAGCCACCTAACTGATGGAATCACAGATGTGCACATCAGAAAATCCTAAGATAAGAATCAGCTCTGGGGCCAAGGAGATAGCCCAGTGGTGTAAGCACCTGCCTGGCAAGCACAGTGTTCTGAGTTTGATCTTGGGTACAAAAAAAAAAAAAAAAAAAGAATCATCTCTCTTAATCTAGCAAAAAGATATGGTTAGATTGAGATGCATAATTTGTTTATAAAAATATGAGCCCCACCCTCAACTATTGGCTACTATAATATGATTATGTTGTCTCCTAGAAGTCTGTTAAGTCAGGTCTTTATAACTTTACATTATACATTGTACAGTGCTTATAGTCTCTCAGTCTGGGTCATAGGAATTCTGTTTTTTTGTTTTTTGCTTTTTTTTTTTTTTTTTTTTTTTGGCAGAACTGGGGATTGAACTCAGGCCCTTGCACTTGCCAGGGAAGCATTTATTCTATTGAGCCAGCCCCCAAGCCCCTTGTTTTTTGTTTTTTTAAACCAAAAGATAGTGTGCAACACTCGAATTAGCCCATCTGAGATTTTGGTCTTGACTGTACTACTTACTATGTAGCTTGTAGGAAGGGTATATGTGTATGTAGAAATGAAAATGCTTTGTACTGTAAAGCTTTTAGTCAAAGTATAATAGCATACTGATTTATGTGAAACTAGTGATGACTTCACATCTGAGCTCTTTTGGAAGATGCTTATTAAAACAATCAGATTTGAATTCAGATGAAAATACAGTTGAATATTTCAGACAAGAGAGAGGTAAAGTTGATTAGTTAGTTCAGGCTTGTTTAAACAGAAGTAGGAGTTCTCAGAATCTCCTGCCTACCCACATGTCTGTACCTAGAGTTAGTTTCCCTAGATCATTCTTTTTGTGAGTAACATGAGATTGAAAATGCTTGCTTAAAGTAAGACAGACAGGTTTATTCTAGGACAGTGATGGTGAGCCTTTTGGAGTTGTCAGTAGTAACAGCCCTCTGCAAGCTGCATGATATAGTTCTGTGACCACTATTCCAGGACATGTTAGAGTCTTTTACACACTAATCTACATTATGAAGATCCAGGAAAGATAAAATATGCAATTTTTCACAATTTTTTTGATTGTAGAATTCTAAAATATACCATAGCTTGGGGGCCGGGGAGATGGCTCAGTAAAATAAGCGCTTCCATGGCAAGTGCAAGGACCTGAGTTCAATCCCCAGTTGCAACAACAACAAAAAAAAAATACCATAGCTTGGAAATAATGTCCTAGGGAAACCTGCTGAGAAAGTACTCCCTCCCCATGTTTTCAGCTCTTCTTTTTTTTAAGTACAAATTACACAAAAGAAGAGAGCAGTGTGATAAGCAGTTAAATTATTTTTCCCTTTGTTGGTTTCTTTTTAACAAGAACTTCCCACCTACCATATTTTTTCAATCTACAAAGGATTAGGGGTTGGGGAAGGAAACAGCAACTGTATATTCATGATAGTGATGGGTGCTGAAGGTGTGGTTGATATTCCCTTTAGTATTTATATACTTTACTGCCTTTTTCTTTCCTTCCATTCCTTCCCCCCTCTCTTCTCCATCTCTCCTCCCAGGTGCTGGGACTCAAACCCAGAATTTTCTGTGTGTTAGAATTCACCATAACACTGAGATAAACCTCCAGCCCCAGAATTAATATTTCTAATTCTTTTTCTTTTGATTACTTGAGATTATGTGTTACTAAAATGTTATCTAAAATGTCTTTGTATGAAAAAAAAAATAGGTTTGAAATACCATGGCCAAAGCCAGGCATGGTGGCACAAGCCTATAATCCCAGCACTGGGGCAGCTGAAACAGGAGGATTACTGGAGTACAAACTGCGTAGTGAGACCCTGTACCAAATACATTTTTAAAAAAGAAAAGAAACACCATTGCCAAATACTCTTCCTTTGATTCTATTTTAGTTTAATATTGAGGACTAGAAAGACCAACTTTCAGTTCGCCAAATTGTGTTCTCTAAATGTGCTTTTATACAAAAACATTGTGATAGCTAAACCGAAGCGTATGTTTGCTTTGATACTGTGCTCTTTAAAATAACCCATTTTCAATTTAATGAGATGTTTTCCATTGCACTTTCTTTGCAAGCGCTTTACATCTTTGAAACACGTTTTCTTTCTCTGTCTACTGGAAACATCTTGAATTTGCTGAAGTCGACCAAAGGCCTATTTTTAGCCTGCATGAAGACTAACATGATCCAGCAACCATACTCACAGAAGTGTTGATGATATTATGCTTCATCTCTGGCCGAAGCTGGGATATATAAGATGAATCTGTAGCAAAAGGAGTTAGTATCTGATGACTTGTGCCTGGGCTATTTCTGCTCCCAATCGTAGCCTGGGACTCCTACAGCCCACATGAAGGTCTTACTGCTGCTGGCTGGTGCTTGCTGCCTGATGTGCCCTGAAAAGTGCCTAGCCGTAGGCTGAACTGTTTGCCTTTTCCCTTTCAGAGGAATTGGCACCCAAAACTGAGTTAAAATATTGTCTACCTAATCCTACCTGGACTTATTTTGAAATCCTTGGAGTCTTAGAGTCTTTGACTAGAAATAGTTTTTTAAAGGGAATTTGCGTCATCCAAAGAGAAAGAGAGAGAAATCATTGAATAGAAAAGATCCATTTGTTAAAGTTTCCTTTCGTAATCACAAGGCCTGATTTTTTTCTGTGCTGTTGTTTGTGTGTTTGCTCTATTGGAATTATAGTTATTTTTAATGTGAAAATATTTTTAGACGGTTTACAGTATTCCTTTTTTTCTTTGTGCACAGAGGTAGTTTATGAAAAAAATAATAGAAAAAAATTGCCATTTTTGTGAGTAGTTACTACAAAGCACTGAGGGTCTTTCACCTTGGAGTCAGGTGATGTCAGTCAGTTGCCAGTTTCTTTTCTTTTTTTGTCTTTTTGAGGCAGGGTCTGGCTGTGTAGCTCAGGGTGACCTTGAGCTCACTTAGTAGCTCAGGTTGGTCTAGAACTTGCAACAATCAATCCTCTTGAGTCAGCTTCCTGAGTGCTAGGATTACAGATGTATGCCACCACACCCCGCCACTTTTATTTTCCTCGAGTGACCAGTTTCTTAGTGAGTGCTTATTCTTATTTGGAAGTGTTGGGCCCAAACCCCTCATCCAGTAGGAAACACAGATCTAAGAGTTACATCCTAGCCAGGGTGCTCTGCTTTTGTGTTCCTTGAGGAGGACAAGAGAGGGTGGCAATCCTGTAGAGTCTCACATTGGGAGGGAATGCTTAAAATACAGAGATAGGTCCATGGGCATGTCACAGATTTCTTTAATGTATAGTATAAACCCATTAATTGTAGATATTTTGCCTACAAATATAGTACTATATATATTTGATGTAATATTGATGTAATATATATTATATATTACATTATTATAATATGTAATATATATAGTTATAGACCTATTTTTATAGTGTTTAGATAGGTATTTAATGGATAGATGTACACTCAGTCTTTTAGAAAGGTTTGTATCTTAACTGTTATGTAGACATTATACTCACACCTGGGGGTTAGTCCCTTCAGACTCTTGTAAATATACATATTGAATGGCTTGGCCCCTGACTCTGACACACAAAGGAGCAGTGGGTGGTAAAGGAAATGTGTGTATTCCGTGTGTACTACAGAGGACAGGACTGTGAACTGTTTATGGATAGAAAATAAAGATGAACTACTTTTAAAAAAAGAGAGAGGGTGGCAATAATAGTTATCCAGTTTATAGATTTTTAACTTTTTTTTTTTTTCTGCCCATATGATACATTGTTCTGCTATCAGTACTTGCTTGGGAATAATTTACACCCATACATCTAGCCCCATTCCCAAACAACGTGGAAAGTATTTGGGTCAATTCCTCATCACAGGGCTGGTGAGAGTGCTCAGTGAACTAAGCGCCTGCTTAGACGAGCACAAGGGCTGAGGTTCCAGCCCCGCCCCAGGGTGTGCTGAGCCAGCCACTGAGTCTGGGCCTGTCGAGCGCACCTGTAATCCCAGTGCTGGGGAGTCTGAAACAGGAGAATCACTACGAGTCTGAGTTGCATAGTGAGACCTTGTACCAAATACATTTTTTAAAAATCCACATCACCAAGCAAGACATAATGCCCAACACCTTTTAATTAAAGGAGAGTTCTGATCTGATCTATTCTGTTCTGTTTTCTATCAGGGTTTTTAGAGGATTTTATTACTCAAGAGAAAAAGAAGTTAGGACTCTAAAGACTGACAGTAGTTTGCTGGCTCTGTTAGGAAGGGCATGGCAGAAGGGCCCGGTGAGGAAAGCAGCTCATGTTGTGGTGGCAAGGAAGGAAACATTCCTCTTGGTCACCAGCCTGTGACCTGCCTCTCACCAGACCTCACCTCCTTACAGAAAAGCAGCTATGATTTCAGCAGGGGATAAATTCACTGACATGAATAACACCAGCATGAGCTTACAAACACATGATGTTCTGCCCGGAGGTCCCAGATCTAAAATGTAACATTGTTGTCAGAGTGGCTCCTGCCTCCTGCTGGCTCAAACTTGTAGTGATCCTCCTGTTTTAGCCTCCTCAGTGCTGGGATTATAGGTGGACTCCACCACGCCTGGTCTCAGTGGCTGACTCGGCACACCTAGGGCAGAGCCAGCATGGCATGTGGTACCAGGGAGCAAACCTGTGTCCCTATGATTGACAGGCAGGCAGGCACATAGATCCCTGAGTTATCTGTCTGACCCCAATATCTTTATTTTAAAAAGGCTGGGGGAAAATGTGTAAATAAATAGGGTAAATAAATAGCTCAGCAGTAGAGCACTTGCCTAGCACATGCAAGGCCCTGGTTTTGATGTACCACAACAATGAAATAAAATGTAAAAGTAGTAAAGAAAAGTTAAATTTAAAAAAATAAAAAGAAAATTTATCTGAATACTTGAATTAAAAAGTTGCAAGGGCCAGATGGTATAGTGTGCATGCTTGTAATCCTAGTACTCTGGGAGGCAAGGCAGGAGAATTGCAAATTAGAGTCCTACCTGGACAAATGAAAGCGACTCAAAATAAATTATCAAAAAAATTAAAAGTAACCTTCCCCTTCTGGCCCCTAAAAGGCTCATGTTCAACTGTGTGCTCTAGCACATGCCTGTAATCCCAACACTCAGAAGGCTAACATAGGAGAATTGTCATGAGTTCAAAGCCAGCCTGGGCTACATAGTGAGTTCAAGAACAGCCTAAACTACATAGAGAGACCCTATATCAAAATAAAGAAACACATGTTCATCTCACTGTGCAAAATTCATTTAGTCTATCTCAAGCTCAATCACTCACTCTCTCATGCTCGCTCTCTCTCTCAGACAGCATCTCACTGTAATTTAGGATGGTCTTGAACTCACTGTGTAGCCCAGGGTGGTCTCAAACTCATTCTCTTGCCTCCCACCTGCATCCCCACACCCCCACCCACCAAATGCTGGGTTTACAGCTGGTCGATCTCTTAGGAGTCACCAAAGTTTTAATGGTTCCAGCGTTGCTGAAAAGTGCTGTGCGACTCAAGTCAAATGTTTAGCTATGAGCCCCTATACAAACAAGGAAGTTAAACACTGCTGACATACAGTGACATGGTAAACATTTCTATCCCACAGGGGTGAAACAGGGATAGAAAGGAGTAACAGAGCAAACATTAAATCCTTAGCTTCCTGTCTAGCACACATAGCAAGTTGAGAGGTGTGAGCTCCAAACCAGTGGAGCAGCCTTTGCCATATGGCACTGCTGCCTGCAGCCCTCATGGTCTCTTCTTGGAGGGGCTCTGCTCACTGCTTGTGGGTTTCCTCAGCAAACATTCCATATTCCTGTCTTTTCCAACTTTTTGGGTCTCCACTGCACTTTCAGCTTCACTCTCACAGCTTCATGTTCTACCTTTTCTGAGACACAATGACTGGCCTCCTCCCAGGCTACCTTCTTAAATCTGGGTGGAGGCCTTTCCAACCCCACATTCTTGAGTTCTGCATGACCATAAAGCCAGCACCACATGGAAGATAACAGGGTCTTCCCCCAGCTGAAGCAGTAGCCAAGCCCCTTGGATCATGGCTGTAGAGGCCTCTGAGAGCCTGGGTGCCTAAGTAGTATAAAAGTTATATAATTGAGTCAGTTTCTTCAGTGGCCTTTGTTGAGAAGAGCACCTTGGGTTTCTATTTTGAGATGAAAGCGTTGTAGTTTTGCACTTTCAAACCTGCATAGGGCACAGTCTCGTAGATTTCTGAAATGCCAAAGAGCCAACTTTCCTATCATCTGATGCAAACTTCTTTTTAATGCAAATCTTTCAAACAACAATGCTCTCCTTTCCCTTACTGTTCAGGTACTTCCTCATGATGAAGCTATAACTTTTAAAATCATTTAACTGTGCCATTTGCTCCTGATTCTCATTAATAGCTCGCTAAAAGCAGCAAGCAGTACTCGTCAAACAGCACAATATTGGGCTGTCTTGAAATTTTCTCCGCTAGATTAGCCTGGTGCCTTTAATCTCAGTCTCCCACAAAGTCTCAGGAGGTAGGTAAAATATAGACAATTTTTCTGCCCAAGCACAATGCACATGGCCTTAAGTCCAGCTGCCAATGGAGTCTTTGTTCCTAACTGAAACCCCTTCTGCCTTGCTGACTGTATTGCCTTTGACATCATGGTCTTCTGAATGCTGACCAGGATCTTGCATCAGACTTCGCTTATAGCATTTGGAGGCTTTTTAAGCTGGCACTTCTAAACCTTTCTAAGCTCCTACAAACACTTTCCAAAGCTTCTAAAATACATAGTCAAGTAGTCACAGTAGTGACTCCACTTCTCTGAATCAGTCTCAGATACTGAAATTAGAGGAAAGTTTTATTTTAGCTCACAGTTTTCAGAGGTTTCAGTCCATAGTTGGCTGGTCCAGGATAGGAAGGGGAAGGTAGAAGGGTCTGGTGGAGAAAAGTTGCTCATATCGTGGTGACCAAGAAGCGGGGAAAGAGGGGAGGAGCCAAGGAAGGAGATAAAACTCTTCCGGGTCCTGCCCCCAGGGACACACCTGTAACCAGGCCCTAATTCCTAACAGCAAGTCAGCTGTGAATTCATCAGTGGATTAATCTGTTGAAAAGTACAGTATCTCTGTGATCCAGATACCTTCCAAACATACAAAGCCTTTGGAAAACACCCCAGATGTACACCATAACGGGAGGAAATCAGACTAGAAGGTGAATCATTGTATTGTGTGAAATATTGTCACCTGACCCTTTTGTGTTACATCAAAAAGTTATTCTCAAATCTCTGCATTGTATTTATTTTGAGACAGTATCTCACTGGTTAGTTTGAGATGAACTGAAGCACATTATGCAGCCCAGGCCAGCTTTGAATTCATGGCATCTTTCTAATGCTGGGATTACAGGGTTGTAATTGGTGTGTGCCACCAATCCCACTTGATTTCTGCATTCTGTAAGCATACAGTAGAGGCATTGACACAGAATCCTGCTACAAAAATAAGCACATTTTGAACTGTAGAAAAAGCACAAGGATAATTTTAAATCTTTCATTCCTGGCACCTCAAAATATGAAAAATGGAAGTCCTATCTTTTGTGAAGCAAAAGGAAAAAATCTAAGCCATTTATGCTTACAGATGTTTTAAAAAATATCCTCCAGGTCATTTCTAAAACTGACTGAATTTGCTTCTGGAAGCTTGTGGATAACTTTGTTGCTAAGGAAAAGCTAATTTTATGTTGCTACTTTAATTTCCTAGGCATGTGCTATCACCTGTTCATTCTCTGTCTGTCTCAGTCTCCTTCCCTCCCTCCTTCTTTACTCCCTCCCTCTCTCCCTCTCCCTCTCTCCTTTTCTCCTTCCCTCTTCCCTTCCCTCCCTTCCTCTTCCCTTCCCATCCCTTCCCCTCTCTCTCTGTGTTTGAACCCAGGCCCTTTACACTGAACTACATCCCTAGCCCTTATATTTTTAGACAAGATTTCAGGAGGCTTCCAAGTTATCTGGGCTGGGTTCCAAGTTGCCTTGTGATCCTCCTGCTTCAGCCTCCCAGAGTACTGGGATTACAAATGTGCCACCAGTCTCAGTTTGCCATCTCTTTTTTTCCTTTCTTTTGAGACAGGGTCTTACTGTGTAGCAGAGACTGGCCTTGAACTCATTATATAGCCTGCCCTTGAACTCACAATGATCCTACTGCCTCAGCTTCTCAAGTGCTGAGATTGGGGATGCCATGTAATTACATGATCTGAAATGCATAATTATAGATTACACCATGCCCAGCTGTCATGTGTTTTCTAAACAGTAGGATTAAAAATAAATAAACACTTAGACATTCTCAGTATTGTTGGCTGGAGTACGATAGAAAGATATACGTGTACTGAGAATTTATATTCTGTACCACAGGCAGAGAATTAAACAATGACAAAGTTTCACATTTATTTAAGGTAAAAAAAAAAATTAAAAGGATAAGAGAGGAACTAGTCCTGCAGGGCAAGCCTGGGCCAAGTCAAAGAGAGGAAAAATAAAATCCAGGTACACCCTACGGCATGAGCATGGGCTCCCATGAAGAGGCAAAATAGTCCGGGTTGGAGGTCCGTGAGCACGTTCCATCTCAGAGTCCAGCACTCCAAAGTAATAGGTGATGGGTGGGCTTCTAGATCATGCTAGAGCCAAATCTAGAAGTAGCTTGGCTTTTGAAGTACTTGCCTTGAAAACTTTAAGTATTCAGTGCTGATTGGTTCCTAGATATTGCATAGAATATTTAAAAAAAAATAAAAAGATGCTATTGGAGATGTAATTTAGTGATAGAGTGCTTTCTGAACATGCACAGGGTCAAGTCCAATCCCCAGTTCCTTAAAAAGAAATAAATAGAGCTAGGGAGATGGCTCAGTAGAATAATGCTTCCCTGGCAAGTGCAAGGGCCTGAGTTCAATCCCCGTTCCCACCAAAAAAAAAAAAAGAAATAAATTAATTAATTAATTGAATGAATTGAGGCATTATTACCGATCTCCATGTATGGAGATTCATAGTTTATGGATTTGGTTGAGCCAACTTTTTAAACATCAGGCAAAAACTTGTGTGTGAATTTAAACTATGGCTTATACTGATTCTAAAATAGTCTCATGTTAAGAACTTAGGGCTCTAGGGGGCCAGGGAGATAGCTCAGTAGAATAAGTGCTTGCCTGGCAAGTACAAGGGCCTGAGTTCAATCCCTGGTTCCGCCCAAAAAAACAAAACCTCAGGGTTCCATTAAGTAATTTGTCATTCCTATTTGTGGTAAAATATCCCTTCAAATTTTCCTAGACCTGAAACATTCATTTTAAAAAATAGTGAACTTAATGTGAACCAAATTAAACCTCTCCTCCTTAAGAAATGCCCTTGGTTTGGAATTTTTTAAGAGTGCAGCATTTTAACCTTCCACTTCAGGAGTTCTCTTCTCTTGGTAGAGCCCTGTATTTTGAGTCAACTTAGCCAGTTTATGCGTACTGGCTTTGGGGAATGCGGTCAGTCACTGCATGGGAGCTCAGGTGGGCTATGCTAAATCTAGCCATGTTGTGTCACCTTAGCTATTAGAAATTTAGGGTTAGCAGCTTGCTTTTTTGTCATTGGCTTTTTTGTCATCTCTTTATCTTGATAGCTGCCACCTGTGATCTGATCTCTCTGATAACTGAGTTCAGTATTTCAAAGAAACTAAAGATCAAGTTGTGCTCACTGCCAGTGTAGCTCATTCCTGAGAGCCCTGAAGAGAATGTCTCTGAGGCACATCATGTGCTGCGCTCACATTCAACTGCATCCAAAGGGTGCAGCCTCAGGCTGGAGCTGGTGATTTTTTGTTTTTGCCTGCCCTGGGGGTGGAGCTGGTGCAGCATGTGGTCCCGGGATTGAAAAGCCTGAGTGGTTTCCTACTGTAGTAGAGATAGTTTTCCCTTCCTTTGGTAAACACTGGGTCTCTGGTGATGAGCAGCTCTGGAGAGACAGAGTACTTGCTTTAGCTCTAGTATCCAGTAATTACCCCCAACATTACAAGTGCCACTTCCTTGAAGCCAGAAGGGTACAGCATCAGAGTCAGTGTTTTCTGTTTAAGTAACTCTCTGAGCATCAGTGGGATCAATATTCTCTTCTTGCTGGCAACATGGCTCAGTGGACTAAGTGCCTGTTAGGCAAATGCAGAGACTGAGTTCAATCCCCGGTGTGCTGGCCCCACCCCTGGGCATGCTGAGCCAGCCACTAAGACCCGGGCATGGTGGTGCACCTCTGCAGTCCAAGCTGTTGGTGAGACCCCGTACCAAATACATTTAAAAAAGTGTGTGTGTGTGTGTGTGTGTGTGTGTGTGTACACACACACATATTGATCTTGATTTACTTTCTCTCTCTGTCTCTGTGTCTTTGGGTTTGGTTTGGTTTGGTTTGTTTTGTTTTGTTTTGTTTTGTTTTGTTTTGTTTTGTTTGTTTAAGGCAGGGTCTCGCGGCAGGGGAGATGGCTCAGTGGAATAAGCGCTTCCCTAGCAAGTGCAAGGGCCTAAATTCAATCCCCGGTTTCACAAAAAAAAAAAAAAAAAAAAAAAAAAGACAGGGTCTCACTAATAGTTTGTTGACTGATATCGAAAGAATTGTGGACATTGTCAATGGTTTATCAGAAACAACAGTTGAACCTCGTCTATGTCATTCGAAATGTATTAGTTTCATTTTTGGGTTTTTGGATTTTTTGAGACAAGGTCTCACTTTATAGTTTAGGCTGGGCTTGAATTCCCTTGGTAGCCCAACTGGCCTCCAACCCTTGAGAATCCTCCTGCCTCAGCCTCCGGAGTAGTGGGATTATAGACCCATACCACCACACCCGACTGTTACTTTTCTGTTATGGTTTGTGTCTAGATTTCCTCCCAAAGCCTCATATGGCCCTGGGGTTTTTCAGAGGTGACTGAATCTAGAATGTGTGCTGCTGGGATCAAGGGTATGTGATTATTTTTATTTATTTATTTATTTTTTGGCAGAACCGGGGATTGAACTTAGGCCCTTGCACTTGCCAGGGAAGTACTTATTCCACTGAGCCATCTCCCCGGCTCCCCAAAGAATCCTAAACTCAGATGGCTTCCCAGAGGCCTCTGTGTTCTTTTTTTTTGGAGGAACCGGGGATTGAACTCAGACCCATGCGCTTACCAGGGAAGCGCTTATTCCACTGAGCCGTTTCCCCAGCCCCAAGGGTATGTGATTATTAAGCCAGTTCGTTACTTGGGTTGGCATAGTTCTGGTAGGGTTAAGAGTGTGAGTGCTACACCCACAGTAGAGCAGTTAGCCTGCATACAATATAGGGAACAGAAAGAACCTTGTCTTTCTTCTTTGCTTCCTTTGCTATCTTCTGGCTTCCATGAACTGTTTCTCTGCTGTGCCACCCTGCCCTGGAGCCAGCGACAATGCACTGCAGTCTCTACAAACAGTGAGCTGAATAAACCTTTCCTCCCTGAACTTTGGGCATCAGTAGTGAGAAAAGTAACTAAGCAATTTCCTCTACCTGTGTTCCACAGCCACTTGTCCACGGCTCTATAATCCTTAGTGTTAGCCAACACATCAATAAATTACTTTTCTTTCTTTCTTTCTTTCTTTCTTTCTTTCTTTCTTTCTTTCTTTCTTTCTTTCTTTCTTTCTTTCTTTCTCTCTCTCTCTCTCTCTCTCTCTCTCTCTCTCTCTCTCTCTCTCTCTCTCTTTCTCATCCTTGAGGATGGTCCTCTATGAATCCATGTACCTTATTTCTAATCTCCTGGGCCCACAGGACCCTTGCAATAGAGGGTCTGACTGACAGTGTGATCAGCTGTACATGAGACTCTGTTGTGCATTGGGGCCTTAATGGTAGTAGTCGTCAGTGATGTGATTCCCGCAAGATTGATGTCTCCAAAGTGTTGTGGCTTAATTGATGCTCCAGGTAGTTTAGGTGGTTAATGGAGAAACCGGCTTTTGTTTTGTTATGCTTATTTATTGAGAAAAATAGAATTAATTGATATAGTCATTTAAAGTAACAAGCAATAGTACAGACAACATTGCAGTAGGATAAAAACTATAAATGGTTTAGGAATACCTTTAAGAAACTGTTATAGAACAAATCTTATTTGAGGGAAGAACTATTTATTCTCTATTGCATTTCCATTTTGAACAAGTTTTTTGTTTTTAATGGAATCGGGGATTGAACTCAGGCCCTTGCACTTGTCAGTTAAGCACTTATTCAACTGAGCTGTCTCCCTGGCCCCTTACATTTCCATTTTGAGATAGTAGCTAGCAAGTAATATGCAATCTATAAATATCAGTCACATGAATAAATCCACTTGAGCCAAAATAATCACTCTTTTTGGTGTGGGACAACTTAAATGTTTATAACCATCATGTAGCCAGTTCTGTTTTGCTAATTTAAATGATAAGAGATTCAGCCTGTCTGCTGCACATGGTGGTATGTACCTTCTCTGGACAAGACTCTGATCTTCAGATCTGTAGGTGCTGAGAGCAGCTTTGTAGAATCAGCACCACTCAACCCCTGGAAAACTGCCCCCAGGGAGTTTTCGGGAAGGACCTGTCTCTGTTACTTTTCTCTTGTTGCTGGGACAAAATACCCAGCATCCAGAATTAAGGAAGGAAAAGTTTATTTAGCTCACACAGTTAGTGGAGGTTTCAATTCATACTTGACTGACTCCAAGGCAGAGCTGCACATGGCAGAGGGCGGCAGCTCATGGTGGTAGAAAACTGCTGGGAGCAGAGAGAGGAGCAGCAGCTGCGGCAGCTAGCAACACTCTCTCCCTTTGTTATATTTTATGCAGATTATCTACCACAGGGCAGGTTGTAGCATTCACACCCATAATCCAAGTATTGGATCATAAATCAATCTCTAGGGGCAGGGGAGATGGCTTAGTGGAATGACCTCTTCCCTGGCAAGTGCAAGGACCTGAGTTCAATCCCCGATTCTGAAGAAAAACAAAAAATCACAAACTCTAAAAGCTGCCCCTGTGGCTTTGGGGAGACAACTAGACACAAACCATAACAGGACACAAACCATAGCAGTCCAAAAGCCGTATCCTTTATCTGATAGTTTCTTTAGAGTCATATTGACTAATAATATGCAGTACTTGGTAAGATTAATCTTCTAGCTTTCCAGTAAAAATGAAGATGATTAGAAATCAGTATTATTGAAACTGATAGCAGACAGCCACATTTTAAAAGAGATGACAGTAGAAGTGAAAACTGTCCATTGCCACTGTGTGGCCTGGCACTACCATAAAGGACATTCATGGTGGCTCCTGCTTCAGAGAGGACAGGATGAATAGCACACATTAGCAAGATGGTCATCAGAAAAGAATCAAAATTCATTATGTTCTATCATGATAAAAAATATCTTATAAAAAAATACCTCGCTTCTATAAAGGTAACTTATGAGGAAAAAGTTCTCCCCTAAGGCAGCTGATAAATATGTCACCACCACCGTCTCCAGCTCCAGCTCCCTGGCTATCATGGGAGTCTGCACAGGGTGTGCAACTTCTGAGGTATCAGGCTGAGGTGATCGTGAACATCTCCATCCGTAATGGTGTTGCCAAGCTCAGCTGAAACCTGCACACACAGAAAGGGTCACTGAGTTCTCCTTGCCTTTTCCAATTACCAACCCTGCACTTATTTGTTCAGTAGTTCACAGTTTGCAGTGGGTACTTGTATCCACCGTCATACTTGGGCTTACCCTATCCCTGTGCAGTGGAAACCCTTCCAGTCACCTGGGGGAGCCCTATTTGTCTTTCTTATGGCTGCATGATATTCTGTGTGGCAAGTATACCGTGTTTTATTCAGGTTTTTTTCTGTAAAAAGACATTTCTTTTGCTTCTACTTTTTTTCTCCTAAGGACTGTTTTGAAGCAGATATACTTTACATGTATTCTCAAAGCTGCTGGTTATATTTCTAGGTGATGTGATTACCTCAGTAACAATAACCAAAACTGAGATTGTTGGGGTAGGAGTATATGGAGGAATTTTTGTTTTGTTTTGTGTTGCAGTTCTGGTGGTCAAGTCCAGACTCTCACACATGCAAGGCAAGTGCTCTTGTCACTGAGACATAGCTCCAGGCCTGACTGTATCTGTATATCTACATCTATATCTGTATATGTTTAAGAATTTGCTAGTTTGCTTTGCCAAAAAAATTAGGACTTGACATTTTTATCAACAGAGGATAAGAACCACTTATTTTAAATGTCTGCCAATGTGAGAATAAAATGGTATTTTCTTTCCTGACTACTCATAATTATGAGTATCTTTTTATATGATTTTTAGGGAGGTACTAAGGATCCATCCAGGCCTCAGATGTGCTAAGCATGTGCTGTACGACTGAGCTACACTCCTAGTCCCTGAAATGGTTAATATTTTTAAAGAATAAAAAGAATGATACAGAGTTTGAAAACAAGATAAGCAGTTGTTATATTGCATATTGTTATCTCTAAAGTAGTTGTTCAGATTACCAGATATAGGCATGCAAAATTGATCAATTAGGCATTAATTATTCCTTTCAATAATAGAAATCAATAGTTTAATTATCTTAGCTATCTTGTGCATTCTTATTTCTTTTCTCATTTTCCCTATCACAGCTATTCTTTCTGTTTGAGTAATCTTTTTCTCTCTCACAACATCTACTGTACCTTTTGGATTTTATTTACTCTTTCAGTTTCTTACACTAGGGAAGCAATACTATGTTTACATATGCAGGTCTGATTTATTTCACTTATGAGTATGGTCTTTAGTTGCATCCATTTACCTGTAAAAGTGTCAAGCTTTTCTTTATAACTGATTAATACTCCATTGTATAAAAATACCACATCTTTTTTATCTGATCCTCAGTTAATAGGCATTTGGGTTGTTTCCAAGATTTCTGGGGAAAAAAACTCAGAAGGGAAATAGCTGGGTTGAATGGGACCTCTAATCCTAGTGGTTTTTTTTGTTTTGTTTTGTTTTCAGAACTAGGGGTTGAACTCAGGCCCTTGTGCTTGCCAGGGAAGCGCTTATAATCCTAGTTTTTTGAGGAATCTCCACACTGATTTTCCACAGTGGTTTTACCAGTCTACTCCTACCAACAGCAGAGAAGGTTTTCTTTTTTTCCACAGCCTAATTAGCATTTGTTATTGGTTGATGTCTTTTTTCTTTTTTATATTTTAGGGAAGGGTCTACAGGGTGTTCAGGGTCTCACTACTAGATCGGACTCATAGTGATCCACCTGCTTACAGCCTCCCAAGAGCTGGGATTACAGGCGTGCACCACCACGCCCAGTCTCAAGTCTCAGCACACCCTGGGGGCTCAGCTGGCTTGGCAGGCCCAAGGAGATTTCTTAAATAGCCATTCTTTCTGGGGTGAGATGGAGTCTCAGTGTTTTGGGAACCAGGAATTAAACTCAGCACCTCATGCTTGCCAGGCAGGTGCTGTGCCACTGAGCTATATCCTTGACCCTCAGTGTTGTTTTAATTTGCATCTCTCAAATGGCCAATGATGTTAAGCTTTATATATATATATATATATGCCATTTGTATTTCTTCATCTAAAAAGTATGTATTCATCTCAGATGCCCATTTTTGGATTGTGTTTTTTAATTTGGTGGGCCTGATTTTCTTAATTGTTTGTATGTTCTAGATAGAAGATCTTTGTCAGAGCAATAGTTGGCTAACATTTTCCAGTTTGTGGGTTTTCTTTTTACTTTGTTGGTGATTTCTTTGATGTACAAAAGTTTTTCAATAAGATGAGATCCCACTTATTGATTCTTTAAGGTATTTCCTATATAGTTCAGTTTCTATTCATAAACTCTATCTACCTCTATGTTAAAATGATTTGTTTTTTCCAGAACTGGGGATTGAATTCAGGCCCTTGCACTTGCCAGGCAAGCATTTATTCCATTGAGCCATCTCCCCAGTGCTGAAGTGATTAATTTTTATATGACTTTAACCCCAATTAAAAAATGTTAACTCCTGAAAACAAGGAAGGACCATATACAACCAATATACCGTTTTCACACCTAAACAAAAATAACATTTTTTTCAATATGAAATTCAGAGCCATTGCATTTAGCCCCTTTTTATTTCTTATTCTGAGACAGTCTCACAAAGCTGCCTCACCTGTCCTCAAGCTTGTGATCCTCTTTCCTCAGATTTCTAGAGTGCTGTGATTACAGGTGTGGCCCACCATGCCTTGTTTGGATTTTTCTTTTGTCTTGATATTATGAGAGTTGCTTTTGTGCGGACTTGAATCTCTTCAGCCACTTTCACATTTCCATGTTTTGTGAATGGCTGAGGCCTGACTCCTCCCAATGCTTTTGCTCACTGAGTGAGCTCTGTTTGTTCAGGCCAGCATTCACTCTGGGTGCTGGGTGCACTTGGCTAGGCTTTGGGGCTAGTTCTGTTGCCGGAATGCCCTGACAGACTCCCTTCCCCTGGAGTTGGCCAAGATCTGCAGCTCATGTTGTCACCTCAGTGTTCTGCCGTCTTTTCTTGCTATAAGGACTGATGGAGGTCTAGAATCCAGAATGTATAAAAAACCCTTATAATCTAATTTCAAAAATCAGCAAATAATTTGAATAGACATTTCTCCACACAAGATAGATAAATAACCACAAACATATTTATTTATTTTAAGATAGGGTTTCACTCTGGTATCACTTCACCTCTACTAGGATAGTTATAATCACTAAAATGGAAAACACGTATTGATGAGTATGTGGCAGTTGTATCTCCATTCTTTGGGGATGGGCATGTAAAATGGTATAGCTTCTGTAGCAAACAACTTGGTAGTTCCTCAAAAACGTAAGCATTGAATATGCCCAGTCTAGTGTGTTCCTCAGTGCCAACCCAAATCATCAATAACAGCAGCCAGAAGGCAGAAACAGCCTAAATGTTCAACGAATGAGTGACCAAAGGAATTGTGTGTGTGCAGTGGAATGCTGTTTCGATGAGTAAATAGGGCAGGCATAAGCTGTCTCAAGTGATGGCCTTCGTAGGAAGTACGCAGAACAGGTAACCATGGAGAGGAGTGAGGCAGATGGCCATCGCCCCGGGAGGGGCAAGTAGACCAGGGGAGGGCCCCCCTTGTGTGTGCAGGATTTCCTTTAGAGGAGATGAAAATGTTTTGAAACTAGAGAGAAGTATTGCTTACACACATAGGGAATGTTGAGATGCAACTGAATTATTCCTATTTAAATTGTTAATTTTATGAGTAAAGGAAAGAAAATCTGGACCCAGTAGGTGCATAAAACTTTGGAGTGGGTTGAAAGAAAGTATGAGAGAATTTAAGGTTAAGAGAAAGTGCAAAGGGCAGGCATGTTGGTACAGGCCTGTAATCCCAGCACTCTGGAGGCTGAAGTGGGACTAGGCCAGCCTTGGCGACATAGCGAGCTGGCTCAAGCCCAGGCTGAACTGCAGAGTGAAACCCTGTCTCAAAATAAATAAAATGAATGGATGGATGGGTGAATACAAAGAGACCAGTTTGAGTTAGAGCCAGGCAGTCACCAGCAGGGAGCTTGCACAAATCAGGAAGACTGGCTTGCACGTGAGTTGTAGGGTGAGGGGATCCGCTGCTTAGAGGCTCCCTGGCCCGAACTCTGTCTTCCTGGGCTCTGGCCTGTAATACTGGTACCCTGGGAGGCCAAGGCAGGACCATCACAAGTTGGAGCCCAGATGGGTACCTAGAGATACCTTGTCTCCAAACTTAAAAATTAAAAATGTGCTGGGGGTGGATCTCAGTGCAAAGGCAATACTGAGTTCAATCCCCAGTGCTGAAAATAAAAGAAAAAAAGAGCATTCCCGCCACCCCCGCACCACCCTCAGGTGTTGCTGGTCCCAAAGGCGCGCTGGGGGCAGCTGCTGTGACCCTCACTGTGTAACACGAAGGTGATTCCGCAGCTCACCAAAGGCGCAGAGGAGCGCAGCGGTGGCGGCTGCTTAGTGGCTCCCCAGCCTGCAGCCTCGGTCGGCTCTCCCTCGGGAGCGTCCCCTTCTGTGTCGCCTCTTGGGCGGTTCACCTCCTGGGCTCTGCCTCGCTGCCCGTACCCCTCCCGGCACCCCCGTGTGGACCTTGTGCCCACGCCCACCCCTAAAGGTCCCTCGGCAGCGCCCGCAGGCGTGGCGAACCCCCGAGCCCGCCCGCGTCCGAGCCCCACGGAGCCCGCTGCAGCCTAACGCTCCCGTCTCTCTCCGGGGCAGGTGGAAGTGAAGCCATACGTGCTGGACGATCAGATGTGCGACGAGTGCCAGGGCACGCGCTGCGGAGGGAAGTTCGCGCCGTTCTTCTGTGCCAACGTGACCTGCCTGCAGTACTACTGCGAGTACTGCTGGGCCAGCATCCACTCGCGCGCCGGGCGCGAGTTCCACAAACCGCTGGTGAAGGAGGGAGGCGACCGCCCGCGCCACGTGCCCTTCCGCTGGAGCTGAGCCGCCTGCAGGGAGCCGCCGCGGAGGGCAGGAGGGCACTGCCTCAGGGCTTACAGTGTTTGGAAATCTGTGCATTCGTTCTCGATTTTTAAAGAAGAAAATGGGTCTTTTTATTATTACTATTATTTACAGTCATATAACTGAACTCAGTGTCCAGTATAATGCAAAATTGCAGAGTGTATAACGGTACTGATTTGCACTTTGATTCACACGTTTGTCTGCTTGGTACCTTAATTTCTTAACACCTGATCTGTCCCTCGTGACAGTGCATAGACTGCCATTCTCATCAGCGGCCATCGGGTTAGTGTCTGTGATTCTTTTATTTGTTGTTGTGTTATCGTCTGATTGTTTTAAACTGGAGCATGCACTTATTTTCAGAAACTTAGAGAGTTGCCCCTAGGACAAGACTTACCAAAGGTAATACTCGTGAGTAGGTGGCAGATGTAGCAAAAACTTCACAATTCAACAATTGTTAGCTGGGGTCTTTTAGAATAAGGATAGCCCTTAATGAAAATAAGCCTTTAGTTGCTCTATATTTTGACTTTTAAGGATACCTCATAAGCTGGATCTTTAATTTTTCCTTCATGTTTGATTTTTGTTTTGCTGAGGATTTTGGTTAGATCTTTTAGTGTTATGTAAATTTATGCTGCAATAGCTTTTGCTGCTATTAAAATGGTATATTAATACCATAATACTCTATTCAGGCTAAGGTATCAATTAAAAACAAAAACAAAACCCAACAACACACTTTTGTGATTTAGGGGTAGAGTCAGCTGCTGAGAGGAGATCAGAGTAGACTTCAGAAAGCTTCAAAGGAAGGTCACTATTTCTGACTGCATGTTTACTTAATCAGGTTGCTGCATGCAATAAATTTTATATCCAATGTCTAGTATAAAACCTTCCCACAATGCACAAATTAAGAATCTATATAAGCTATAAAATACTCATTTTTTTAAAGAAAGACTTTTTTTTTCATTGAAGAATTGGTAGTGGAGTGGAGGAAGGCATGCCTGGGCGCGCGGACTGCTGCTCAACAGGGAGGGCCCGTACAAGCAGGACCTATATTACAACACATAAAACCTAGGTGTAGGATACTCTTAAAGCAAACTTGTGGATGGTAGATGAAGTACTTTGCGGTGCTCTGTTATATATTGTGCAATTTATTTTATATAGTAAAGTGATTATGTCTAACTGTGATCAAACTTAACTGTTTTAAGCCTCTGTGTCAGACATTACTGAACTTGACGGTTCATAACTGGTATATTATTAAGTAACACATGAGCTCTTAGTTACAATCTCCTAGTGCTTGCACCATTTTACATAGTTTCAGACCTTGTCCAAAAAACCAAAGAGCTCATCTTAGCTTACAAACACTAAGAAATATATACAGTATCTAGAGATAAGTTGTCAGATTGACAAACTAGGCACATCTTTTTAAAAGTTGTGTGATGGTGATGCTAAAGAAATGTCTGTACAAAATCAGATGGCCTGGGCAAAGTTGGTTGTCTGGGTGAGAAATTATTTAATTCCCTGGATTTATCCTGTAAAGCTTGAATAAAATTAAGCCCTGCTAGTACTACCGTGGACATTTTTTTAGCATTCACTCTTGGGCTGCAGATAGTTAATATATAAACACACACAATGATTGCGAGACTATGTAACTCTTTTTTTAAATCTTTTTCCTATGTTTTGGAATTCTGGGGACAATCTGACTGGATATGACACTGCAGAATAGATTTTAAGTTGCTTGTTTTATGTGCTGTGATGTCTTTGTACTGTCTTGAGTTAGTGTTGCTTGGTTTTGGGTTTTCTTTCCTCCGTTGTATAGTTGCAGTTACTGGCTCTCAAGTTATAGTTTGTTTTCAAAAAGGAAAAACAAAATAGTTTTTTACTAAATTAAAAATGCTTGTCAAATCCTCCCCTTTTGAGGTTATCTCTGGGCTTGCTAGTAATAATTGTTTTTTGTTTTTTGTTGTTCCAGCCCAGATATAGTTTTGCTTTTATATATATGTTTGTGGTTTTCTTTGTTTTTTTTCTTTGTTGTTTTTCATCTGTACAAGAAATTTTGTTATGCACTACTACATTTTGTATTTTAGACAGTTTTCAAAAGTTGGCTGGAGATTTTTTTGTTTGTTTTTAAGGAAAAAGGCATGCTTTCTGACTGACATGATCTTTTGCAATACCTCAATTTTGAAATATAGGAAAGAAAATGATATTTTCTAAGTAAGTTTATTCAGAAAATATATATTAATTTAATTCTGCAAGAAAATGATTTAACAGATGGGTAACTTTATTTTTTTCATGCTTATTTGTGTTTTTTGAAAATGAAGAAGTTAGAGCTTTATAACTATAATATTAAAGATCATATCTAACGTACAGAAATCTACCTAATTATGTGAAAGAAGCAAAACTTTTTGAAGAAGCACCCCTCTTTCATGTACTAAAATAACACTGAGATTTTTAAAAAGCTGAAAGATTGCACAACGTAAAGCTGAAGTGAAAGTGAAAAAAAAAAAAGTCATGAAGAACAGGTTACTAAACTCCATTTGGTGCTGAAAGTTGTGACTAGATGGTGGAAACTACTTTCCCTTAATTTGTATATTTATAATCAAGCATTGATTGTGCACGACTGACCAGGATTGTGAAAGAGTTCTTCTGTTTGTATTTTTTTAAAGAGGACTTTTTTAGTTTATTAAATTATAACATGTTCCCTTTTGTTTTGTAAATAAATGTGTCCCCAAGTTCTTAATGTTATATTAAAAGAGAGGGTCCTTCAAAAAAATTATTTTTTAAAACATAGAGGTGTTCTGACCTGCAACTTGACTGGGAGCCCCTGGGTAACACAGGTCCTGTTGTGGCCTTTCCTTGATGTGACACTTGAACTAGTCGATTTTTTGAAGGCTATAACCTAACCTCGACTATTTGTTGTTATGTGCAATACTGTTTGTACTGTTTGTATAAAAAATAGAAAAAAAAAGAAAAGAAAAAAGGCATAAATCTTTATTGCAGATTTATTTTCATTGCAAACTTTAGACATTGTGATTCACTGAAATCATTTTTCTACTGTCAGATATGTACCTTTTCTTCATGCTGGTATTTTTTCAATAGTAATGTAGCCTTTGTACTGAGACAAATTTTCATTGTTATTTTTAGAAAGATTTTTTGCTAAGAAAAAAATTAAACATATTTACATATTTTCCATTTTATTTCGTATTTTCTTTAAGGAGTGCTTTCTCAATCATTAATAGAGTTGTTTCTGGGAGGGACTTTCATATCTGGTCAATGTCATAATATTATTTTGTATTTTTACTTGGAATAAATTAATTTTATGATGCTAATTCTTTAAAAGTTTATTTTTTTCATTTTCAGTTATTTTTGAAGCTAAAACCTTTGTAATATTGTTACTAAAGTGTCTAGTTTTTTGAAATGCAAAGCTTTATGTATTATCTTGCTGATGTGGTTTACAATAGTGTGACAACGATGAAAATGGTTGGTTATGTAAAGTGATTGAACATGTGATGGATAATTGGGTAATAAAATGACAGAATGAGCAGAACATGTGAAATTTTGAAAAGCCTTTTCCTTTATTACAGTGGTATAGTGTAAGACTAGGGATGTCACAGTACAGGTCTCTAGGGATGTCACAGTGGATTTATACAACACCAGATGCAGCCAAATCTGTGGCCCTCATAAAGAAATCACCCCACTGAAATACCACTGGGTTTCAAACCTAGCTAGGTCAACAGAATGTTTCATTGCTTTTCCCCCCTCTAACTCTTCATTTTGTCGTGTGTGTGTGTGTGTGTGTATCTGCCACCAACTGCTGTCCATGTGTGAGATGGTGCCTTTCTCTCCCAAATCTTTTACATGAATCTACAGCGGTGACATCTGTGAATCCCAGGAAGTGGCTGAGAGGGTACCAGCTTCTGGGCAATAGAGACAGACTGCAGTGTCACTGTGGTCCTTCCTGGAAGGGCTGGTTGTCGGCACTGAGGAAGCACACCTGGATGTCACCACTGTCGTGGACACTGTGTGTGTGTCGGGCTGCGTCTCCCTCCACACCCCTGCCTGCTCTCTCCATTATAGTCCACCCCCCACCTTTTCTTGTGGCAACGTGTCGGGCCCTTCCATGCATGGTCTGTCTGCCCTCTTGCTGCTTTCTAGTCCCCACCTCACCTGGAAGCCGTGCTGTTCGGGCAGCATGATGTCACAGTGGCACCCAAAACAGATGCAAAAAAGATCGTACAACTGCAAACCTGGTGTTGCGTAAACAGAACATCCAATGACTTGCTCTAGATCGATGGTGTTTCTGCTCGTCATTGGTGGCCTCGGAGGTGAGGTTAATCAATAACTTGGAGAAACTCAAGTCCAGAGATGGCTCCTGGGTATGCTCTATGTATTCAGTTTTGTAAATAATATATAGATTAGATCAAGTTGTGATGTAAAACTTTAACTCAAATTGGGTACTACTGATTGGAATTTTACATTAACTACAAATAAATGGTTAGGAACAGAAGAAAGAAATCGGAAAAATTCTTGTTTAGTGGTATAAAGATTATGCTTAGATTTCTGCCTATATCTTGTGTTTTATAGCTTGTTAGTGAGGCATGGGCTAGTGCAGAATGTACTGCATTTATGCAATAGCAAATAACTGCTAGTTTTCATTTTATCTATTATATTAGCAACAAATGGCATTTAACTGGGTGAAGCTCCTACCTAAATATCTGAGTATTGTGACATCTCTACTTGCAAGGTTTGAATGGAAGATTAGTCACAGATTAGTGAAAAAAAGTATCTTTTGTTAAAACTGGCTTATTGTATGGACTGTTGCTTTCTTGCTAGTTTGTATGGTATGTCAGCTAACATTGACTTCTGTTCCTTTTCTTTTTTATAACAACCAGACTTCTCTATCTCAGCTGCACTAGTGTTCCATCTTACCACAGAGTATTTTATAATTAATGCTGTTGACTTTATACCCCAAAATGGGTCAGAAGTGGGATTCATGATTGTTTAAATTTGTATGATGAAGTTAATTGCGACAAGTAGAAAACTTGGGTGCTAACACAGGACAACTCTTTTTCTTTCCTGGATACAGTTCTGTTGGGGTATAAAGTATTAGGTATTTGTATTTTTGCTGTTAAAATAATGGGCATAACTTTTAGAGTGTTCACAGCTAAGATCTCGGTATTTGTTTTTCAACTAACAACTAATTTTAAATGTATTGTATCTTTTATTACCTGTGCTCTTAGATGGTTTTTTTTTGCTCGTAACCCTTACTCAGCTTCTGCCTTTGGGGCTTGGACTAATACTGCTTGTATGGAACTACAGTACTGTGACTAAATACGGAGCTCAATGCAGCTATTGCGTACAACTGCGTAAACTTTGTAGTTTGGACTTTTTTTCTGTAATAACTTATTAAAACTAGTTGTATGAAGTAATGACGCTTGTCATCCTTGCATTTGCTAAGGACTAAGCTTGGTGCACTTGGTTCCATCTGGGGACATTTCCACTCGCTTGCTTAGCTCCGGTGACAAATCCCTTACTGAACCCTGAGAATAGCACAGCTCCTTCAGAGCATTTAACCGCTGCTGATTCGAGGGAATTTGTGAGCGTAGCAGTGCATGTGCAGAGGCACCCTGGAGGGTTTGTTTGGTGGTGTTTTTTCCCAGTGCTGGGGACTGGACCAAGGGCCTGGAGCTCAGTGAGCGCTCTGCCTCTGAGCCTGTTGCAGTTGGTGTCTAATTGCCAACCTTTTGACACACCAAAGCAGTATTCAAAATTACAGCCCCCCCAAAAAAAAGAAAAGTATTGTTACCTTCGTTTATTTTTAATTTTTTACCATTAAATTTGGTATTTTTTTAAATGGATCTTTAAAAATCCCGTGTTGACTGTGGACATGACAGATGCTCTCTTCTAGGTACTAATCCAATAAGAAAATGGATCACAAAAGAATCCCTTGCGGAGCTCCCACAGCAAGCAGGCCCTTGTCCTTTAGGGTGGGGTCTGGGCGCCAAGTTGTTAATCCTGGGCAACGACCGCGGCGCACCGCTGCAGACCAGGCATCTGCTAAGGCTCAGGCATCATCTGCACAAAATCCTTCAATCGAGGCTGCTCGGCGTGGCCCACCACTGGCCTCGCTGACGAGCGCGTCAGGGTTGCTAGTTACCGGGCCAAGGACAGGAGTGCCTCCGATCTGGACCTGTGCTGAAAGCATAAGTCCAGGCATTGTCTGTGCTGGGATGAAGTGGCTTTGCTGCCCTGTACTTGGCTCATTGCGCATTTAGTTCTGGCTCCCAGCGACCAGCCCAAGCCAGGCCACTTTCCTTTAGGCTGTGAGACCTTCCGTTAAAATGAATTTGGCTCAGCTTAAGGAAAACATTCTGACTTGTGGCCTTCACTGCATGACTGCACCACATGACTGTAAATGGATGAAGGGCTCCTTTTCTGAGTCTTGATACCTGTTTATTTGCCTACTTAATCTTGATCTCTAAGGTGAAGAGCCATCTTGTATCCCTGGCCACTTTTCCAAAGACAGGGCACTTCTGCTTATTTTTGTTACCTGTCTTTACAGCCAAAACACTGTAATACAAGGCAGGAGAGATAGTTCAGCGGACTAAAGCGCCTGCTTAGGCAAGCACAGGGATCTCTGCTAGATCCCAGGCACCACATGCCGGGCCAGCCCAGCCTCCAGGGCAGGCTAAACCGCCCTGCCACACCGCCAAAAAAAAAAAAAAAAAAAAAAAAAAAAAACCACTGTAATACAGACCCACTAGAATGACTAAAACCTGGTCTGAAATCACCCTGTGTTCAGGAAGATTTAGAATATAAAGTCACTTTGGAAAACTGCAAAAGAATGTGTATACCCTGTGACACAGCTTTTCCACTTAGGAGTATCCTCCCAACAGGAAATGTTTGCAAGACATAATAGCCACACAGTCCCATTCACACAGCCCCAAAGTGCAACCGATGCAACTGCCTGCCACAGCCCAGTGGGTGTGTTTTGTCTGTAGATGGACAACTAGAAAGCAGCAAGAAGGACCATCTACAGGTGCTTGGGATGCAGCTCAGTGTGAGGCACAGGCTCGGTGTGCACGAAGCTCTGGGATCAATCCCAGCATCAAAAAAGAAAAAGGAGGAGTGCACATATAACACGATTCCACTTACATAGATGGTGAAGGAGCTCCTGCAAGGGAACGTGCAGGTGCTAGTAGGTTTCGGAGGTTCCAGTGACTCTTGGGTGCTGGATATACAGGGTGGTCTGAAAATTCACCAAGGTCCTGAGCTATGAATATTCTGTAAGTTTCAATAGCACATTTGCAATAGGAAGCAGAGCTCGGTGAAAGGGAGAAGCCGGTAGTTGGACTACATGGGGAGGCAGCCTTCCTGTCATAGAACCTCCACATTTGTAACCCGAGTTCCTTCCCGGCCCGTGCTGCCACAGTGCCCCTCAGGCTGCCTGGCTTCCGCAGCCCCCAAACCTGGATTTCCTGCTCTGCATCATCGCCTCTTGCTCTCACCTTCAGGCTCCTCACTGCTTCTCCTCAAGCCTATCTATAATGAGCAGGATTTATTAAATGCAGTCAATTGAGGGTTGAAGAGTACGAAAAACTTCCATTTGCTCTTTGCAGCTGATGGCTGAGAACGGTTGCCTTCTGGTGCCCATGCTGAAGTGTTTTGTGAACATCAGAGATATACTGGCCCTACTTGCACCTTAGGGTCTTACTAACATTAAACTTTATTATTTCTTTATTTGCAGAACCGGCAATTGAACTCAGGCCCTTGCACTTGCCAGGAAAGTACTTATTCTACTGAGCCATTTCCCTGAACATTAAACTTTAGTTTTTGGTTTTTGTTTTTTTACAGAACCGGAGATTGAGCAAACTCAGGCCCTTGTGCTTACTAGGCAAGCGCATATTCTTTTTTTTTTTTTTTTGGCGGAACTGGGGATTGAACTCAGGCCTTTGCGCTTGCCAGGGAAGCGCTTATTCCACTGAGCCATCTCCCAGCCCTACAAGCGCATATTCTACTAAACTATCTCCCCAGCCCCTTAACATGATACTTTAAAAAAACCTTTTTGAGATAGCTACAGATTCATGTAAGAGTTTAGAGATCTAGTATGTTCATTATTCAGTTTCCCCCTAAAATCTTGCCAAACTGTTTTCTATCACAACTAGAAATGGGCAAGATGTAGGACGTTCCCCTCACTACCAGGATAGAAGCGTCACACCCACTTCCTTCCCACCACCACCCCTTAGCTCCTGCCAGCTCCGTAGCTTCATGATGTCAAGAATATTATTTACATGGAAATACTTATTTTATTTTTTAGGTGTATTTAGTGCAGGGTCCGCAGGGTCTCACTACACAGATCAGACTCCTAGTGGTCCTCCTATTTTCAGCCACCCAAGTGCTGGGATTACAGGCACGCACCACCATGCCCAGTCTCAGTCACCAACTTAGTGCACCCCGGGGGGTGGGGCCATCCGGGCACACTGGAGACTGAACCTTGGTCCCTGCGTCTGCCTCAGCAGGCACGTTAGTCTGCTGAGCTATCTGGCTGGCCCTTGGAAATATTAAATATATACTCTTCAGGAACTGACTTTTTCAGCATAATACTTGAGGCAATTCATCTCAGCTGTGTATCAATATTTATTTGATTTCTATTGCCAAGAAGTACGCCATGGCATGGATAACCATATTCCAGGCTGCTTAACCATTTGCTTACTGAAAGACATCTCGATTGTTTCTAGTTCAAGGCTGTTTTTTAAAATAAATTATTTATTCATTTGATACAGGGTCTTGCTACATAGTTCAGACTTATAGGGCTGGCGAGGTAGCAGACAAGCATGCAGGGACCTTGATTCAATCCCCAGCACCACGTGCTATGTCAGCCCCACCCCCAGGGTGGGCTGAATTGACCACACACACCAAAAAAACCAGACTTGTAGTGAGTGATCCACCTGTCTCAGCCTCCCTAGCACCAGGATAACAGGTGTATACCACCGTGGGCCAGCACACGTTGTGCTATGAGGATCGAACTGGGGTCCTTGCACTTGCCAGGCAGGTGCTTATGCCTCTGCACCCTCTTCTGCCCTCAAGGTTGACAAAGCTGTTGTAAACAGTTCCTGAGCCAGTTGTATAAACACTGCATCTTCCCTGAGATAAATGCCAAGGCAGAGGGTCTGAAGGTTTGTGTGGTGTTTAGTTTTGTTGTCAGCTTTGGTGCCCGGGATGGAAACACAGACCCTCACAGGTTACGTCCCCAGCTCCTGTGCTTAGTGTTTTAAGGAGTTACACAACTTTTT
>PVKA01000037.1:271351-325182 GCA_004027165.1 Ctenomys sociabilis
TTTTTTTTTTTTTTTTTTTTTTTTTTTTTTTTTTTTTTTTTGCAGAACCGGGGTTTAAACTCAGGCCTTTGCACTTGCCAAGGAAGCGCTTATTCCACTAAGCCATATCCCCGGCCCCTTAATTTTTATTTTTAATTTATTTATTTATTACAGTGTCTCGCTACATATCACGGACTCTTTTTTTGCGGGGAGGGGGTTCAGCTCACCCCCCCCGGGGGAGGGGCTGGCACGGCATGTGGTGCTGGGGTTGAACCACCACGGTCCCTGAGAGATTGCCTAAGCTTGCCAAAGCAGGCGCTCAGATACCCCTGAGCTATCTTGCCAGCCCCACACAACTTTTTTCTAAAGCAGATGTACCCGTTTACAGATCCTCCACAACGTGTGATCCGTTTCTCCACATCATAGGTGCACAGTACTATCTCCCTGTGATTCTATGTGCATGTCTCTAATTGCTAACGTTGCACATTTTGTCACCTGCCTGCTTGCCACTTATATACTCTCTCCAGTGAAGTATGTCTATGTTGGCACATTTTCTAGCTAGACTTTCTTTTTGTCACACAGCTATCTTTTTTTTTTTTTTTTTTTTTTTTTTTTTTTTTTTTTTTTTTTTTTGTCTTTTTGAAACAGGGTCTCACTATGCATTTCAGGCTGGCCTTAAGCACACTTTGTAGCTCAGGCTGGTCTCGAACTCACAACAATCCTCCTGCCTCAGCCTCCCAAGTGCTAGGATTACAGGCATGCGCCACCATGCCCGGCTCACACAGCTATCTTTTAATCACGATTTTATTGAACAGTTTTAAAGTGCTTAGTACAGAAAATTGATCAGAGGTGGAGTTCCACAGAGCTTCTCAAACCTCTCTCTCGGCTTCCGCATTTGACACATCAAGCAGCTGTGTCCTGCATTGTTACCAAGCCCCTGCTTTCCATTAGGGTTCCCTCTCTGTGAGGTCTATTCCTGTCTTATGACAACTGCATGGTCCCGTGTCACCACAGGCTCAGAGTCCTCTGGAGTTCAATTGTGCTCACATCTGCAGCGCGTAGCCCATGATTCCTTCCCTCTGCCTTAAATCCCTGGAAGCCCCCGATCTTTTTATTCTCTGGAGTTGTGCTTCCAAAATGTCAGTTAGGGGCCAGGGAAATGGGTCAGTAGAATAAATGCTTCCCTGGCAAGTGCAAGGGCCTGAGTTCAATCCCTGGTTCTGAAAAAAAACAAGCAAAATGTCAAACAATTAGACCTTTCTCATTCAGTGATCTGAATTATAGGTCGCTTATGTCCTTTCCTGGCTTCACAGCTCATTTCATTTTATTGTTGAATCATCCCGTTGCGGTACAGGTGTGCTGCGTCGTGTGGGGATTTCTTTCTTCCCTTACCTACATTGGGCTACATCCTATTTGCTGCAATCGGGAAGACTGCTGTAAATAGTCATTGCAAGTTTTCTATGGACATGTCTTCAGTTCATTCAGGTGAATGTGTACAAGTGGAATTGTTGAACAGCACCCTGAAGCTCCCTATAGCTTTTTCTAGTTTTTGTTTTTTTTTTTTTTGTCTTTTTGAGACAGGTTCTCACTATGCAGTTCAAACTGACCTTAAGCTCACTTTGTAGCTCAGGCTGGTCTCGAACTCACAACAATCCTCCTGCCTCAGCCTCCCAAGTGCTGGGATTATAGGCCTGCATAACCACACCCCACTCCCTATAGCTTTTATTTCTCACAGTGTTGAGTATCAACCCCAGGGCCTGGCGCCCACTAAGCCCTAGCCACACCCCTCCTCAGCAAGAGCTGCAGCCAGGGCTTGTGGCTTCCATTCCAGCCATCCAGGGAGGCAGTGGTGCTTGGTGTCTGTTTCAGCGTTTGCTGTTGTTAACATTTTGAAATCTCCAGCGTTCTAAGAATTTGGGGGCTAGCGTGCACAACGCTCTGGCAACAGCCTTTACACACAAATGCTGCCTGTAGTTGTCTTTGTCGTGTCTGCTTAGAAAATGCCTGTAGATCTTTCACCTAGTTTGATAATTCTCTTCTTTCTCTTTTCCCCCCTGACTGGGATTAGTCATGCTGATCTACGCCGAGTTACCTTCCCAGCCCTTTCGTAAAGTTTTGTATTTTCAGATAGGGTCTCAGTAAATTGCTGGGCTCACTTGCTACCCTCCTGCCTCAGCCTACCAGAGTGCTAGAGTCACAGGCAGGAGCACCATACCCAGTTGCTAGTTTTAATTGCTAAATTTTATTTATTTATTTATTTATTTATTTATTTAGTCTTTTTGAGACAGGGTCTCACTATGTAGTTGAGGCTGGCCTTAAGCTCACTTTGTAGCTCAGGCTGGTCTCGAACTCACAACAATCCTCCTGCCTCAGCCTCCCGAGTGCTGGGATTAAATTGCTAAATTTTAACAGTTTTTGTTTTTATTTTGTGGCTAGTGGTTTTCCTGTTATATATAAAAGGTCATGACTAAACTCTAGGTCAACTAGACTTCCTTCTAGTCTATCTTCTAGAAATATTACAGTTTTTATTTTACTGGCAGTGATGGTTTTGTGGTTTGGTTAGATGGCAACCAATTTTGAGTCAGCTTCTGTGTGTTCTCCCTACCCCCTTGTGTCTAGTTATTTCAGCCCATTTGTGGAGAATACTATCTTTTCTCTGAATGCTGAGCCAACCTTGCAAACCTAGAATAAATTGCATCTGGTTATGGTACATAATTCATGGTAGACTTTTTTTTTTTTTTTTTTTTTTTGGTAGCGGGAATTGAACTCAGGACCTCGCTTTTGCCAGGCAGGAACTTACGCCGCTGAGCTATTTTCATGACCCATGGTGGCTTTTTTTTTCATTTATGTATTTAGTACAGGGTCTCATTATGTAGCTCAGACTCATAACGATCCTCCTGTTTTCAGCTCCCTAGTGCTGGCTGGCTTGGGCCACCACACTTTGACCACACTGGCTCAGCATGCTCCAGGGGTGGGGAGCATGTGGGACCAGGGATTGAATTGTGGTCCCTGCTCTTGCCAAAGCAGGTGCTTAGTCCGCTGAGCTATCTCATCAGCACCTGGTAGAGATTTTTGGGATCCAATATGCTACAGAGGACTTTTTTAAAACCTATTTTTAGGACTGGGGAGATGGCTCAGTAGAATAAGTGCTTGCCTGGCAAGTGCAAGGGCCTGAGTTCAATCCCGGGTTCGGACAAAAAAAAAATCTATTTTTATTAGATACATTTTGGTCTGTAGACCTTTCTTGCATCTATCTATCTATCATGTATCTATCTGTCTATCAATAGGAGCTATAGCTTCTCAACCTTTTGGCTAAGATCAAATTTCATATCCACAGGAGCTATGTAGTTGAGGCTGGTCTTGAACTCATTATGTAGCCCAGAAACTCACAGTGACCTTCTTGCCTCAGCCTCCCAAGTGCTGAGAGAGGAGAGTGCCACCACACACCTTTTTCCTTTTTGGTGATGTCATTTATTGTGCTCATAGAAAAACTTCTATTTTATAGAACACCACTATAGAAAACTGGCATCATTTTTGCTTTAAGTGTTTGGTGGAACTTATCAGTGTATTCATCCAGATCTGGTGCATTCAATCTGTATAACAGATTGGGAAGTATGGCCATTTTGATCATACCAGTTCTGTCTCCCCAGGTATGGGGAATATCTTTCCACTTTTCAATGTCTTCCTCAATTTCCTTTTTTCTCTGGAAAATTTTAATATTCTGCAAAGCAAGTCTCCTAGTGACAGATCCTCTGGATTTGTTTGTCTGACAGTGCTTATGAATTTTTTTGAGACAAGGTCCCACACATAGTTCTTACTGGCTTTGAAGTCAGGATGATTCTCTGACTTCAGCCTCCTGAGTGCTGGAATTACAGTCCTGCACTGTCACTTCACAAGTTTTTAAATTCCATTGTTTCTTTGCTTTCATGGTTTGTGAAGAAAATCTGACATATTTCCCCCTCTTTTGGCTTTTTCAAAATGTTTCTGATTTTTTGTAGTTTGGCTATTATAGACTTGGTATAGGTTGTGTTATTTATGCTGCTTAGTGTTTTGTCAGCTTTCTGAATCTGTGGTGCCAAGTCTAATGTGAACTGGAAAAAAATTTCATCCTCATTATTTAAAACTGTTTCTCCTTTGTATCTACTTCTGCTTGTAACACTGATGTTAAACTATTAATCATCCTGAACTTCTTAAGGGTATTTTTTTTGCAGGGGTGGCTGGCTCAAGATGCCTTAAGGGCAGGTCTGGTAAGGCATGAGGATCAGGGAGTTGAACCACATTATCCTGAGCCTGCCTGCCTTTGCTTAAGCAAAGGCTAAGTTGGTCACTTAAACAACTGAGCTAACAGGCAGGCCTCCATCATCCTGTAGTTTTTAATATATTTTGTCTTTTTCTTCCTCTGCTTTATTTTTGGGAGTTTCTATTATCTTCTAGCTCAAGGATTGCTTTGTTCTGTCTACTACAGAGCCTATGAAAGGTTTTTTGTTTTTGACACATTCTCCCAGTGCAGTTCAGGCTGGCCTTGAACTCACTGTGGGCTGGGCTGGCCTCAGACGCATGGTGATCCTCCTGCCTCAGCCTCCCAAGCATGCGTGACCAAGTCTGGCCAAAGATATTTTTCATTTGTTACACAGTGTGCATGTGTGTTTTAGAGATTTTGGTCTTGGTTGCTGTCCCTAGATTTCTTAAGTTTCTGTGTATGTGTGCCTCAGCTGTTTCTGTGTATCATATACGTTTTCCTCTAAACTTCTAGCATATTGATCATTTTGTTGTTGCATGTGGTTGTGGGGACTGAAACCAGGGCCCTCGCATGCTGGGCAAGCACTTAGCCTCACTGGACTTTCATTTCCTCTGGAGCCCTCGTTTTTATTTTCTTTCTTGCCTTTGAGTTTCTATAGAAGTTAAAAATAAGATTGTTTTGAAATATAATCCACATACTACACAATTCACCTTTTTTTTTTTTTTTGTAGAACTGGGGATTGAACTCAGGCCCTGTGCTCGCAAGGCAAGCACTTATTCTACTGAGCTATCTTCCCAGCCCCCACAATTCACTCTTTCAAAGTGTATAATTCAGGAGTCGTTAGCATATTCACAGAAATCTGCATCTGTTACCAATCAACTTTAAACATTTTCATTACCTCATAAAGAATCCTGAAGCTTATCCCCCTTCCATGCTGCCCTCCTTGCTCTAAGTAGTCACCAATTTCCTAATTGCCTTTACAGATGTTCCCACTTTGGACATTTTTTTCATTTTTGCTTTCTCGTGTCTCTACATGGTTTTGCTATGTACCCAGGTTGGCCTTGAACTTGCAGCTATCTTTTTGCCTCCTCAGCCTCCCAAGTGCTGGGATTACAGGTGCACACCACTAGATCCCACTTGGACATATGAACATGTTATGTTATAATCATATGTATTGTCTGTGACTGGCTTTTTCCCTTACATTAAAAAAAAATGTATTTAGTAGCGTCTATAGGGTCTTTATATTATATAGATAGGACTCGCAGTGATCCTACTGTTTTTAAACTCCCCAGCACTGGGATTATGGGTGTGCACTAGTACACCCAGACTCTGGCCCCCTTAGCCCACCCTGGAGGTGGGGCTGGCAGCACGTGTTGCCAGAGATGGAACTGTGATTGCCTAAGCAGGCACTTTAGTCCACTGAGCTATCTAAGTAGGGCCTGAGTTGCTTTAATACATTCCCTAATATGAATAGTGCTATTATGAACATTTATGTACAAGTTTTTATGTGGATGTGACTGTATTAAATACCTAGAATAACTGGAGGTGGGGCTGGAGTCATCCTATATGTTCAGTCTCCCCAGTGGCTGCACCACTGCACATTCCACATGGTGCACAGCAGTGCCTATGTTCCACATCTCCAACAGCAGACAGGAGAACTTAAGCTTGGCGTGGTGGCACAGGCCGAAGATCCCAGATGCGTTGGAGGATCAAGCAGAGGGACCACAAGTTCCAGGCCACTGTGGGGAACTTACTAAGACCCACAGCTCAATGGCAGCATGCTACCCACCCATCAGAAAAGACCAGAGCCTTTTCATGTTCCTAAGTCTTCTGTAAGTCTTAAGAATATGTAAATTAGGGTTTCTTGGCCTTGAGCCTCACTTTGTAGCCCACACTAGTCTCAAACTCCAATGATCCTCCTGCCTCAGCCTCCCAAGTGCTGGGATTACAAGTGCATGCCTCCATGCTGGGCTTGTCTTTATTCTTGATACAGCCAAGATATAAGCCCCTTATAAGAAAAGTGATTAGCAAATCTATTCTGTGGTTCTTTTCACTCTTTAGGAAATGTCTTTCATAGTTTTTTTCTTGTGTGTGTGTGTAAAACTGGGATCACTCAGGACCCTGCGCTTGCCAGGCAGGTGCTTATGCCGCTGAACTCTATCCCCTGCCTACAGTGAAGTTAATTTTAAAAAGTCCACATTACTTTATTTGTACTTGTAGTGTTCTCCTGATGTAGATGGGGGGAAAAAAAGCTTAAACTCATTTTCTCCTACTACCCTGTCATTCTTTTTTTTTCTTTTTTTTTTTTTTTTTGCCTTTTTTTGAGACAGGGTCTCACTATGCAGTTGAGGCTGGCCTTAAGCTCACTTTGTAGCTCAGGCTGGTCTCGAACTCACAACAATCCTCTTGCCTCAGCCTCCCAAGTGCTGGGATTACAGGCCTGCACCACCATGCCCGGCTTACCCTGTCATTCTTGACACTCAGCATGTGATGTTTTCCTCCATATACTGTACCATATAAGCAATTAATTCTGCAGTGGACACGAGCTGGGTGTCCAATTTAGTTTTGGATATTGCATACCTGGAGAGGACATCAAATTTTACTGGCTGAGAGCTTAACCCCTAAGAATGCCTCCCTACTCATCCCAACTTTGGATGCTTCAGGTTGCTTTACTTGTGCTTCAGACCAGCTTTAAATTGGGGTTCCTACATCCTCTTCCTGGGGTGGGGGTCAAGGGGCTGAGCTCAGGAAAACTACTTTTTAGGATACTTCAAATTCTACAGAATGAGGGACACGGGATGAGGAACAGCAGAAGGGTGTGGGGCTTCTGTGTTCTCTTCCCCACCCTTCAGGAACCTTCATATGTTCAGTTAGCTTAGAAATCCCCTGAACCCTTTTTTTTTTGGTGGAACCAGGGATTGAACTCAAGCCCTTGCGCTTGCTAGATAAGTGCTTAGTCCACTGAGCCATCTCTCTGGCCCCAACCCTGCTTTTTCTCACTGGAGACTTCATTGTGTTAATAGCTGTGACTATAGCATAGACAACAGGATAGAAAGGGATTGTGCAAAAAGGACAGATGCAACTCTGACACAACTCTGATGGAGGGAGCAGGAAAGCCCAGTACTCTTCATAAACTTTGAGCCAGGTTAGGGGAAAACACCCTTCTGGAGTGAAGAGGCCTTCCTTGGGGGAGGAACTCCAGTTTGTATGGTCTGCTTTCGGGAGGGAATTATGGCTTAGAAAGATTGATTAAAAATCAAACAAGAATTCTTCATAAATGCTTGCCTGGTAAGTGCAGTGTCCTGAGTTCAATCCCCGGACCTGGGGGTGGGGGTGGGGGAAAGGAACAAATTCTTACTTCAGATTACAAATTTTTAAAATGTTCTCATGTAGTTTTAAGCTTAAAATGTATATCCATGACTAATTATGAGTTAAATTTTGCCTAAGGTAATGAATTTTGTACAGAAAATTTTAAGCATATGACCTTTTAAAAAAACTCCATCACACTGTCATACTATTTTTGTAGAAAATTTACTCTAATGGAGCTAGGGAGATAGCTCAGTGGCATAAGTGTCGGCCTGGCAAGTGCGAGGTCCAAAGGTCGACTCCACACCTGTGTTGGTGGGCAAATCCAGTTCACTGACCTGTTTACAGCAGTGCTACACTGCCTTGACGACAGTGCCTTTATGAGTTTTGAAATCTGGCAGTGTTGCTGTCTCCTTTTTCCTTTTATAGATGTTTTAGATTTCTGGTACCTTTGCCTTCCCATATCAATTTTACATTTAACTCATTTGATTTCCATATGAAAAATGCAGTGATTTTGAATGGAATTACTTTAACAGATCTTAGGAATCTTGACAATACTGAAGTTTCAATCTATGAACTTGATGCATTTTGTAAGGCCCTTTCTCTCTCTTCCACCATTATTTTGTAGTGCCTTCAGCATACAGAACTTTTGACGTATTTTGCAAAATTTGTACCTGAGCAGTCCATGGATTTTGGTGCTATTACAGAACATTAAAAAATTCTATTTCCAAATTTTTTATTGCTAACAGAAATTTTTTTGTATACTAACTCCCAAATTGCTGGATTCTCCTTTTTAAAAGCCACAGTACAGGGGGCTGGCAAGATAGTTCATGGAGGGCTGAGGAGATGGTTCAGTACAATAAGGGCTTCCCTGGCAAGCACAAGTGTCTGAGTTCAATCCCCAGTTCTGCACCCTCCCAAAGAAAAAGACAGCTCAGTGGAGTAAGTGCCTGCTTAGGCAAGCAGAGGGATCAGAGTTCAATCCCTGGCAACACTAAGTCTCAGCTGGGTAGTGAGACCCTGTATAGCCCCAAGGCTGTTTTTGTTACCGGAGATCAAACTCAGAACCTCATGCTTGCCAGGTAGGCACTTACGCCTCTGAGTTATTGCCCCAGCCCCATGTATAATTTCAATTTAAAATTTACATTATAGTTCAGCATATGGTGTTTAGGTAAATAATCCACAAAAGCTATCAGACTGTATTCTGTAGTTGTGAGTATATCTAGATCACACACAAGCCATATCAACTGAGGCTAATATATTAGTAAATTTATCGACATACAAATTTTTTCATTGGGTCCACTTGCTCTACTATTAAAATGTCATTGTGGTCTTAGACTTGCCCATTTCTTGTCTGTTTTATGCATTTTTTTCTGGCAGCATTTCATTGTTTGTAGCCCAGGCTGGCCTCAAACTCCTTATCCTTCCTCAGTCTCCCAAGGGCTAGGATTACAGGAGGGCACCACCACACCTGGCTTTAACTTTTCCATTTCTGAAATGTGCATTAATCATATTTTTGACTTTTTTAATTTTCACTTACATGATATCAAACTTCGTGCTTTCATTCACTATTGTTTTTGAGATATATATACATGTTTATGGATTTCTCACTGCTCTACAGGACTTTGCATGCCACATCAGGCTGTACCACTGAAAGCTTTACAAGGTTTGGCATCTGATATAAACAAATGCTAGATCACATAGAGCACCAAACCTTTAAACATGATCAAATTTGTCTCTAGTCTTGACCGTTCCTTTCTAAGCTTAACTCCCTTTATGAGTCTGCAACTCATTACTTCACCCCAACTGTGGCATCTCAAACTTAACACGAAAACATTTTTTTCCTAATCTCCATCATTCACTCAGATGTGCTCCCTTTTCAATCTTTTCTGTGACACCATTCTACAAGATACACAAGAACCAAAATTAATCTGTAAACAAATTTGGTTTTGTCAATATAATAAACAGAGTAGAGATCAAGTAAGAAAGATGGCAGGGGCTACAACTTGTAGATTAAATTCAGATTTGGCCAGAATGGGATAGAAAGGTCTGTCAAGGGGGAGAACACTTAGAAGTTGGTAGCCCACGAGTAGGATGGAGGTCCAACTAGAGGTAGCTGTGAGACAGGGAAAAGTGTACGAGACAGTCGAACTTGCAGATCTGATGTAGGGATGTACAAGAACCAGACAGAAGTCAACTGTTTTTGCTTTTTTACCTTAGATGTTCCACTTGTGCCCCATGATTTTGTACTTTCTACCCATTCCTCTCTGCTGTTGGTGACTTTGTAAAATCAACACCTGCATTCACAAACTATCTTCAACTATGTCGAATGGCCATAACTATTTTTTTCAATTTGTCCAAAAGATTGTATAGTTTTCCTTATTCTGATAGCCAATCATTTTAAACATACTATTTTATGGTAGTTCATATTTGTAACTACAGATTCTTTCTCCCATAGATGTGTAAATTTACTCTTACCCGATAATCTTTGCTCTTAGTGGTAACTACAGGGCCCTATGTCAAGCAGTCCCCAAGAGCAGTTTCTTCTGGAATTCCAAAACTGATTTTATTTTCTTGGCTTATAGTTTATATCTTCAATGCAAACATAGACCTGTGGTATAGGCCTGAGACCCTGACTTCAGGTTTCTGAACTTATGGATAGTTGCTCTGGTGCCATCTGAATACAAGATTCTACATTACTTTTACAGGGTTAGACTAATCTCTTTACAAATTTAGGATCTTGGCCACTATAATTCAAAAGATCTTGACTGGTTTGTGTAAATTTCCCAGACACTCACCAGAAGCATGTCTTGAATCAGGAAACAATTTTTATCCTCTACAAGCTGGCTACTGAGAGTGTTTGGAGTGAACAGCGTTCTTTTCAAATAATTAACACGACTCATGTTACTTTATTGATTTGCACTCACTTCCCTGGCATTTGACAACATATGTTCCCGCAACCAACTGCATTTTACATCCCACTCACGTCAGCACACACACTGCATAGTCTGCAGAAGGCAGATGACTGCACTGGGCTCAAGGGTTAGGAGCAGGCACATGATGGGTGCTTGTACCTCTGCACCTTGCATTATGTCCTTGAAGCTTCTCTTTTGTCTCTACATGGTCACGTTCTCAAAAGCTTCACTGGAATATTAATTTTGAGTAAGTTTATATAAATCCAGAAGGAATAATTCAGTTATGTTCAGTCTCAAAATCAACATTTTCATCTTTGTCATAAGCTTTTTTTGAGAAGTATTTGTGGAAAAAGCGTATGTATGAGTGTGCATGCATGTGAATATATATGAAAAACAAAAATTATACCCAGAACTCTAATTTTAAAGCTTTTTCTAAAGTAAACACTAGTTGGAGCCAAGAAGAAAGCTCAGTAGAATAAGCACTTGCCTGGCAAGCACAAGGGCCTGATTTCAATCCCCAGTTCCGGAAAAAAAAAAAGTAAACACTAGTGATGACACTGATAATCTCTGAAGCAGTAATTATTTTAAATGATATTTTCTATAACAGACACATAAATATTCATGAACCCATTACCCAGTTTAAAATAGTATCAACGTTCTCTCATGCTTATTTTATTTCCCACGCCCACAAATTTTTAGAGACACAACTACCAGATTATCACATTCATAAAACTGACAGCAGGTCTTTAGAAATATCAGTTGATTCATTCTTTTCTGGTGGATCCACTCTTCTTAAGATGTACTACTGTGACTGGGACACTTAAATATACTTAGTTCTTTCCTTTTATTTGAAAAACTGGAATGTATGAGTTAACATTTCACAACTCAAAATATTATTTTAAAAATGTTAAGCCACACCACTTCTCATTCAAAGATAACCATTACTATTTGTCTATCCTTCTAGAAATACTTTTACATTCTCTCTATCTCAGACATTAAACTCTTAAAATTTAAACTGCTTAAGTATTTCTAGTTGGAGCCAACCTTTCAAATTAGGGAGAAAAACTTTTATAGTATGATGTGAATTCGTCTGCCCCTAAAATTGTTCCTCATCTAAGAAAATATCACTTTCTATGAGCTCTGTTAAATAGCTGGTTTATGGAAATAGCAAATAAATAGTTAATAAAAAACACTCAACTCAAGTACATTATATATCGTAAGTTATGGGTTTGCATTTGATCTTCTACATCTATACATAAACCTTCAACAACGAAGAAAGTGTTTAGCATTTTAAAACCTGTATGTTTGAACTAAATAATCTTTAGCTTCTTAATAATTTTTTACAAATAACACACAATTGCATATATTTTACAATTTCAATCTTATGTTTATTCTCTTGTGGAATGCTACGTTTAACATTACAATATGGTTGTCCTAAGCTGCTGAAAGGTGACAAATGTCCATGTCTAAGTGCTGCAGAACAGTATAGCTATAAAGATTTAAACAAATGCTTGTACATCTGAGGTCTGATGGTTTTAAACTGATGCCTGTATGTATGGCCAGCCACAAACCTTGGGGAAGTTTATTACCTATACACTTATATACAAATATATCCCATATGTGTGTATGCACAAGGCATGTATTAATTTATGTCAAATTTATAAAATTATGTATACATACACATACATGTTTACTATACTCATATATCCAACCTTACCACTGAGTTCACTTCTGTAACACTAATCAGCTTCATGACCAATTATTATTGCTGTCCATGTAACTACATGATTTTAGTGCCAAAACCAGGCACTTTTGGGTGCAGGATAGGTATGTCTGTGCGTATAGACACACACACATAGATATGTTCATGTATGTTTCTGTACATAAAAGGAACTGTTTTTCCCTTTTATGCTTCAGTCATGCATTACTCCAATAAACAGTCTTTTCACCATAGTTTTGGAATTCTAAATCTACTTTTGGAAAACTGTTTATGTTCATAGTTACAAAATATATTATATATATGATCGAAACCTATTGAGTAGATATGTTCTTTAAATCTGGCTATTTCCTAGCCATTAAGACAAATTTTTAAAAAAGCAAACACCCTCTTAATAGGATGTTATGGTACCTTTAAATATACTAGTACCTGTACTTAGAATAGTTGATATTGTATTTTAAAAGTTCACAAAATGATGTTAAAGATTTCAAAAACACACTATGCATTTGCATTAAATATATAAAGGTTTTCACTAAGGGTCTGGTTCAGTTTATTATCTAACATTTTTATGTTTCAAGACTAATACCTTAGTCATTATTCTTACAGTCTTAAAATTATGGCTCATTAAGGCTTTCATACAAAAAAAGCCCTATTTTAATCAATTATAAAAACAAATTTGATTTAAAAGAAAAAATGTACACGAACACTAAAAGCACTCATGGATCTCATCCTGTACAGAGTGACTCTGTGGAGAGAAGGTGTGCTCCTAGTAAGAACAAACCTTCTGGTAGCACATGTAAACCTGGTTTGGTTCCTCTGCTCTGCAGCTATTCAGCATGTAAAATTTAAACCATTTCACATTAACATTTAAATTTAATACAGTGCAAATATCTGAGAATAACTTGTTCCCCCAGTGAAACAAGAGCCAGCATTATGCTGAATATTCTTCATATCTATTTACACACTGAGTTAAAAGTTCACAATAAACTTAGAAATTTGCTGAATATCAGCAGAAATATAACTGAACTAGCAGCAATTGAATTTACAATATTTGATAGTTACTTGAGCGAATGCATAAAATTTTCCAGGCTGTATTCTGAGTCATACTGTTCTTGATCCCAAAGATCACTCATGTTTTCAAGAATTGATTTCATACTTGCTTTTCCAGAAGTAGAGGTGTCAGCTTTTTCTGCTTTACCATCCTGAAGAAAATTTAGCAAAAGGGTAAAATACGACGTCATTAACCTCAGAAATATTTTCCTTTAAAATATCACACTTGCCTTTAACAGAGTTGTCCACTTCATGTAACAGGGACATGTACTGCTTTAAAAGAGCACATCCTATTTTGCCATAGTCATGTAACATTTTTAGTTTTGTATTTATAAGTAATATTATGGGGCCAGGGAAGATAGCTCAGCAGCATAAGTGCAGGCCTGGCAAGTGAAAGATCCTGAGTTCAAAACCCAGTACCAGAAAAACCAATACATAATTTTATGGAAGGGTTACAAGAACTCACCAATAACTTTGTCATATTTGCTTTCTTACTCTTTCATGACATGTATTAATGTATTAGCCAGATACTCTGTTAAGTATTAGCTTTTTCCCATAATAAAAGGAATACCAAAAGGAAGTTATAAATTATGTCCCCTTTATCCCTAGACAGGAATCCACACATGTTCCTAAAACAAAGACACTGTTTTATATAACTATGTAAGATCAGGTGAAGGAAATTTAACAGTTTTCACATTTCTTCAAATTTTTCCAATTGTCCCAATAGTAGACCCTATGGCAGTAGTTCCCTGGAATACACCAAGCCCAGTTTTGCTTGCTGTAAATCCTAAGAACATTCTTTCAAACAGAACAAAAGCTATTTGAAGACTGCTATGCATGTTTCTTTTTTCTAGGTTAAATATCCCTCATTCTTTCAACTTTATAAGTACATGATTGAAAAGCCTCCCTCCATTCTGGCCATTAGGAACTTGTTCACCCATTTCTATTAAATCATAGCACCTAGAAATATACACACAATTCTAAGTGTGGTTTAACAGACCAACTACAGTGCAATTACTTTCTCTCAGACCTAATGCAACAAATTTTTTAAAATTTATTTTAGGGAAGGGTCTACAGTATGTTCAGGGTCTCACTACTAGAATGGACTCATAGTGATCTGCCTATTTATAGCCTCCCAAGAGCTGGGATTATAGGTGTGAGCCAACATGACAGGCCCGGGGATCAAACCTCTGACCCCTGTGCCTGTTTGCAGGTGCTTTAATCTGCTGTGCTATTTGGCTGGCCCTATAAGTCTGTTACTATTATAGCTTTTTAAATTTCATTGCAAGATATTTCTTGCCATAACTTACATTTAGTATGAAGCTGATTTTCTGAATCTATGAAGCACTTGTACTTGCCCAATCGTATTAGTCTTACATTATCTAATACTTCTGATCTTGGGTTGTATTCTGACTCATCAGATCTAACTAGGGCCACTGTTTATTGAGAATGTCCTCTAGGTAGCACTTTTAAGTACTTACATATTTGTATCTTCACAACTCTGTCATAAAAAATAGGTGCAGATACTCACAAGTTAATGTGCCTAAGATCACTAGTTAATAATACATAGGGTCAGAAGCTGTAAGGACTGAGGAAAAAAACCACAAAGTCAAGATGTCAAACATCCTCTAGAATAATGAGGAATTTTATCTGAATATCTTCTGCTATTTCCTTTAATATCTTTATATAGTAATCTGGTGAACTCATTAAAGGTGAACTGTTTAAGTTCTTTACCTTATCAAGAGTAAACAGATCAAGAAGTTGGTCAGTCCCCATAGTCTGCAAACTTGAATTCTCCTGGCTAATAACAGTATTTGCTATGTTCATCTTGAATTTCTGCAAACCCATTATCTTCTCTTCCAATGTTCCTCTGGTTATCAGTCGGTAGACATTAACAACACGTTTCTGAATGAAAAAAAGTTAAACAAATGTAACACAAACGGATGTGCTGACATTTACCAAGATGAGGGCTTATATTTTCTATACCAAGAACTTTTCCTGTTACTCTAATTAGGACAGGTTTTTATTTTATGTTGCCTTGTGAGCTCAAAATGTTTGCAGAAATCACACATTAGGGATGAACAGTGATGCAGGTTTTCTTAGCCTGTATACTTCATCTACTGCATGAGAAAGGATACCACAGATAATCCAAGTGACTTGTCCAAGGTCATGACACTTAGTAACATCAAAGCAAATATTTGAAACAAGTTTTCTGTCTTCTTAGGGGAGTATTTTTATGTTAAAACCTATGAGAGGTGACTTTTACCTGACCAATGCGATGGGCCCGGTCCATGGCTTGTAGATCTCTCATGGGATTCCAGTCGTGCTCCACAAATACAACTGTGTCAGCGCCTGTCAAATTAAGCCCCAGGCCACCAACATGAGTTGTAAGTAAGAGAACATCTATGGATGGATCATTGTTAAACCTAGAAGCACAGACATCAGAAAATAAAAATTAGTACATTCTTACTAAGGTTCCTATAACAGAGACTGTCTAGCAAAAATTGAAAAGCATAAATGAAAATACTGCTTTAAAAGCCCATGAAATCAATTTCTGTGACCACTTGAGATGAAAATATCCTCTTTTTTGTTTTTAGCGTGTGGTGCTAGGGATCAAACCACAGTCCCTATATGCTTGCCCTAACAGGTACTTTAGGCCACTGAGTCGGCCCCCAAAATATCCTCTTTTGAAATAACACAAAAACTTCAGTACAAAAAAAGCACTGAAACTTATCAGAAATTTCATAACTAAGTTGCAAAAATATAAAACAGACACCAATTATGAAAACAAAATTCAGTATGAATCTTTTAGTATGGATAGAAGAGTGGGGAACAGGAAACATTCAAGGAAGACAGAAGCTGGGAATTTTGCAGTTTTTACAGTTTTACAAGTCCTAGAAGATAGTGATAAAAGACATCTAGCTTCTAGAAAAAAGTAAATTAGAAAATGTTATTATTTACTAGTAACAAAAATAGCTACCAGGCTGAGCGTGATGGCACAGGCCTATAATCCCAGTACTTGGGAAGCTGAGGCAGGAGGATTGTTGTGAGTTCAAGACCAGCCTGAGCTACAAAGTGAGCTTCAGGCCAGGCTGAACTACATAGTTAGACCCTGCGTCAAAAAAGACCCAAAATAAATAAATAAATAAATAAACAAACAAACAAACAAAAATTTAAATAAATAAAAATAGCTACCAGCTCAATAGAATAAGTGCTTGCCTGGCAAGCACAAGGTCCCGGGGTCAATCCCTGGTACTACAGTAAAATAAATAAATAAAAAAGCTACCAAACAAGCTACCATTATCACCTTATATGAGCGTACATTTGTTACTTGTTCCAACTGTTCTGAAGGATTGCTATCAGTCCCCCTGTGGGTCTCTAGCTGTATTTTGCTTAAAAATCTCTCAAGGAGGCTTTTAAAATACCCACTCTTGAAATCATCAGAGCTTGAACAGGAGCTAGGCATCTGCATTTTTTAAATTAAAGCAACAAATTTTTTAAGCAGGAGGTTACAGACCATGCTAATTCTACTTCCCAGTTGGGCTAGCTTCCAATTTGTTCTCCAGAGAAAAACACATTAGGATGAGATTTTAATTAAGGTATTTGTCTGATTTCTCCTACTCTGAGTTCCCAAGATTAGGGAGAAAGTAGTTAAATTTCTTTCATGCTTTTTAGAATACTTTCCTTTTCACTTACTTAGAAAAATTCAACTGTATTTCAGTTCTGTATTTAAACTTTGTTTTGCTATACCCAGAACTATAACCTTATCTTTGTAATGAGCTATATCCTTATTCCTTTTAATTCTGCAATAAGGTCTAACTTGCTCATATTGGCTTTGAATTTATAACCCTGCCTTAGCCATCAGAGTAGGTGGGATTACAGATGTGAGACATAGCACCTGGCTTTTTGCAAAGGTGCTTATTTGGACTGAATTACTGCATTTAGCAGGAAAATACTTGCAGATATTTAGTCAATGGAAATATATTCAGCAAGGCACACTCTATATAAATGCATCTATCTATGTATCTTTGTATGTATGTATGTATGTATGTACATATGTATGTGCCTACCTACATACCTACCTCCCCACCTACCTACCTATGAATGGGACAGGTTCTTGTTATACCATTCAAGCTCACCATGTAGCTCAGGCTGGCCTCAAACTCACAATTTTTCTGCCTCAGCTTCCAAGTGCTGGGATTATAGGAATGCACCACTACACCTATCTATAGGCATTTATTATAGCTTGATTTATAATAATAGAATTTTGGGAATCACTTACCGGGAAACAATGGAATGCCTCTGACCAGGTGGTATGCTGCCATCTAATCTCAAATAAGTGACAGAAGGCAGATGAGGTTTAAGCAAATCATGCTCTACTATATCAAGCATGCTTTTAAGCTGACAGAAAATCAGTATCCTGTGCTGGGCCACAACGGACTCTGTGCCACTCTCTGAAGTGCTGCCATTTCCCAAACCACAGTCCAACAGCAACTTGGAAAAAAAAAATCATTACACAAATGTTCAATAGAAGTAGATAACTAGTTTTACTGTGACAAGTATTTCTTTTTATGGAAAGAAAAGGTTAAATGTATAACTTGGAAAACAGATTATTACTTTGGGATGCCATCTGTTACCCTAAGGCATCTTGAACTAGTTTTGATGTGTTCAAGCTGAGTTTCACAGTCATCTAAACAGGCCTTTTTCTCTTTTCCTTAGTTATTTCAGGTTCCCTGCTATCTCAATAAGTGTATATCAAAAGTAACAAGAAAGAAGATGCCCCAAACAAAATGTTTCATAAAAATTATAAGAGAATAGAGTATAAAGAAAACAGAATACAGTAGAAATCAGAAGTTTAGAGACAACCAAATGTATAAGGCTAGGTCTATTATCTTCCTAAAAAGTGAGCTTACTTCTATAGCTGCAGACCAAGTCCCTTAATATAGCAAACACTGCTATAGGTATTTTATAGTTTTTCCAATTTAAGTGGTTTAGAGCACCTTTATACTTTTTTTTTGGGGGGGGGGGTACAGGGAATTAGCCTTATACTTTTTAAGTACAATAACTAAATGAATAAAATGCATGAGTCTCACAGGTCACTCTGGGAAACTAGCATAGCCAAGAGTACTCTCTCTCATCCCTAGGAAGTCAGATATGATCTGCTGCTCAAAATCTAAATGCAAGACGCTCTTTTCTTATAAAATGTATCAAAAGGGCTAGCCAAATAGCTCAGCGGATTAAAGTGCCTGCAAGCAGGCGCAGGGGCTAGGAGTTCCTGTGGCACACTGAGATGTCAATTGAGAGTGGGTGTGGTGGCACATGCCTGTACTTCCAGCTTTTAGGAGGCTATAAACAGGTGGATCACTATGCTCCAATCTAGTAGTGAGACCCTTCCCTAAAATACAAATAAATAAATAAATAAATAAATAAATAAATAAATAAATACATAAAGTATTAAAAAATTAAAAGTTTGAAAACTATAAAAAACAAAAATGCTCAGATAGGAAAGGTAACCTACATGGCTGTTGAGATAGGACTGAGTGCCTGCTTAGGCAAGCACAGGACCAGAGTTTGATCCCTAGCACCACATGCCATGCCAGCTGTGCTCCTGGGCGTGCTGAGCTGGCCACTGAGACCAGGTATGGTGGAGCACACCTGTAATCCTAGCACTGGGGAGAATGAAAACAGAAGGATCACCATCAGTCTAAGCCATTTTGTGTAGACTCTGTACACAAAATAAAAAATAAACAAATAAAAAGTAACCTACAGACTGTCCAGGTAAACTCCAAATTCAATGCAAAATTCTCAAGGTGCTATGCAGGAGAGTATAAACATAACAAATCAGGCACTATTTTCCTTAGAGAACACTTTGTAAGGTCGGCCCACAGCTGAAGTTTAAGAGCTTGGATTTCAAGAATCTTACCAATAATCCCTAACTAATAAGCATACCTGTTATGCCTAAACAATATGATTTAGGCTGAACTCACTTTCTGCAAGTCTAGAGTGTTGATTATGTCAGGAATCCCCATAATACCTTGGGCTCTAGATCTGTAATGAGTCTCCTTGCTAAATGACACTTCACACACACTGTCAGCCAGATATTGGGGAAAAGTGTTTTTACTTTTCTGCCAAACAAGTCTGAATTTTTATTCCATAGGTCAGGTATCAACAGGACAGAAGAAGCGTAATAAACTGTCTCTAATAATGCTTGCCCCCAAGTGTTACATTACTATCCAAGCTAATTTTCTTTTTCTGAAGTCCTATCTAGAATGCTTCAGGAGAGAAAAAGATTATGAGGTAACCAGAATATACAATGTGATAAGGAGGGCATTCTATACAGATCTTTTAAAACAAGACTCCTAGAGAGTGAGAATTTATCATGTCTATCTCATGTTAACTCTATCATCTAGTCATCTTGGTCTCTTGGCAACAATATTACTAGCCTTAAACATAATCAGTCATATTAACATAATCAGTCATATTAACATAATGTCATATTAAACATACACATTTCAGACTTTCTTCTCTAAGCCCACACTTGCTATATAACCTTCCTGATGGACTACTCCTCCTATACAGCTACCCTACTAGATGTGTGGCTGAATCATTTGATATAAGTATTCTTGTCTGAATGATACTCCCTTATAATTTGAGTTTGCCTAGCAGGACTGAGAAACTCCAGGTATTGTGGTAGAATCTATTTTAGTGCCTTGGAAAGTAGATTATTAGGTTCTAGAAAATGACTGCCAAGACCTGTAAGACCTGACATGCCTAGCTGAGAGTCCAGCTGCTGCCCCTCTAGAAAATTTCAATTTTTTCTTGCCCTAATTTTAATACAGGCCCAACTGCCCTGGCCTTCAAAGTCCTTATATAAAATGGTTTCTAGAGCCTTTATAATGGTAATCTACCACTTAGCTATGAATCCCATCCAGAAACTATAAATTCAATTTACTGGTAACGAATTAAAACATTAGGTTTTCAGTGAACTACCCATCAAAATGAAACTCAACTTTATCTCACAGGAAAAATTTATCATACCTCAAAAAAAAAATCTATTACTGCTTATCTTCATTAAATTTCCCTTAAGACTTTTAGTTCACCATTCAAGATGCTAGATTTTGAAATTTTTGTAATATGGCAATATTATATATTTCTTCTGGCATGACTATCTATTGAGAAGCATGTTTTTTGTAGTGACAGATTTAGAAAGTAAGATGTTTCCCCTAAATATACACAGAAGTCTTGGAGCCAGGGAGAAGGCTTAGTGGAATAAGCGCTTCCCTGACAAGTGCAAGGGCCTGAGTACAATCCCTGGTTTCACAAAAAAAAAAAAAAAAAAAAAAAAAAAAAAAAAAAAAAAAAAAAAAAAAAAAAAAAAAAAAAAAAAAAAAAAAATCTCTTTTTTTTGAGATGGAACCCTCACTCTGAATAGTTGAAAAGAGAAAACAGAAAGTCCTCACTGAGTATGACCAGAAATAATCTTGGACTCTTATTACTAAAGTCTAGGTTTTTCAGGAATTATATCTCCTGGAACTGAATCCAGGAGTGCTCAACCACTGACCTGCCTCAGATTCTTTCTCTAAGGATTACAAGTATATACTACTATGCTCAGCTGAAGAACTACATTTTAAAGACTAATACAATTAACAATATTAATGCTAACACTTTGTTGATCAAAATTGGTTCATTTTATCTACCTATTTAATGTTATTTACTTTTTTGCTGTTTTGAGACAGTCTCTATATAGCTCGGCCTGAAATCGAACTCACTATGGAGCTCATGCCATCCTCAAACTTGCTGCCATCATTCAGCCTCAACTTCCTAAGTGCTGGGACTGTAAGTAGGCACCGTCACACCAAACATAATCTAATGTTCTAAATCACAGTGACATTACAGAGAAAGTAAAAAATACCTTAGAGAAAGGAAGAAAACATTTAGAAATCATATCTGATAGTTTTAATACCCAGAATGCAAAGAATTCCTCAGACCTAACAAAAAGATAACCCAAAGAAGGCATTACTCTAAAGAAAATACACAAATATCCAATAAGCACTGAAAACTGCCCAACATTATTAGTCACTAGGGAATGGCAAATTAAATCCATGCTGAGACAGTACTTTATACCTATTGCTATAGCTAGAATAAATGAAAAAATTGAAACAAAAAGTAGGTGTTAGTGGGGGTTCAGACAAATGAAAACCCTGAGATATTGCTGGTGAGAATACAAAATGGTGTAACTACTAGTTTCCTAGGGGCCAGGGAGATAGCTCAGCACAAGGACCTGGGTTCGATTCCCTGGTACCACATGCCATGCTGGTCCCATACCGTGCCATCCTGTGCTGGCCATTGAAGCTGGGTGTGGCAGTATATGCCTGTATCTCAGCCTGGGGAGGCCAAGACAGGAGAATCACTGAGTCTGAGCTGCACAGTGAGACCCTATACCAAATCAATCAACCAATCTTAGAAAAAAAAGTAGTTTGCTAATCTCTAAAAAATGTTAAAACGCAGAATTACCAAATGATCCAACAATTCTACTCCAACATGTAGATCTAAAAGAATTGAAAATGATCCAGATAGATACTTATAAGCCAATGTTCATTGCAGCACTATTCATGACAGCCTCAAAAATGGAAACAATCTATATATCAGTCCATGCGTAAACCATAAATGCACAAAAAAATGTGGTAAATCCATTATTCAGCCATAGGGAAGAGTGAAATATTGATTACATGGAACAACATGAATAAACTCTGAAAATGCTATATAGGTAAAATAAGTTAGTCACAAAAGGACATAGACAATGTCTGCCTGTCAGCTGGCCTGTGCATGGTGGGCTGGCAATTGGCCCAGGGAAAGAATAAGTAAGTTGGTTGGGCCTAGTGGGAGGACAAATGGCAAGGACAGGCCCAGAAAAGCAACTACAACCTGGGTGTGTGGTACATGCTTGTAATCCCAGGATTCTGGGAAACTGAGGCAGGAGAATCACAAGTTCAAGCCCAACCTGGACAATTTAAGATCGATCCCGTCTTACAGTAAAAAAAAATAAAAAAGAACTGGGAATGTATTCCAGTATGGAGGCCTTGGGTTCAACTCCCACTTCCAACAAAAGACTTCCAAACCAAAAAAGAACACTCCCCCTAAAACAAGTATCTCTTTATGCTCAGAATCTACCAGGAAAACACAAAAATCAAGCAACCCATGCAAAATGGAGAGGGAGACCACTTCTTAGGAGGAGATGAAGGTTATCAACTTGCAAAGAATAAAAGACAGGAAATAGGCTCGCCAACAATTTGCCCCTAATTTTTGATGTCATATCCAGTAAGCAGACCAATTTGAGTGGATATGGAGATATGACATGTTCAGGAGAGGAGACAAATGAAGAAAACTTAGCAAGGTTCAGCTAAGAAGCTGTATTCTTACAGAGAAAGCTCTCTATACACTATCATCATAATGAATTTTGCCTTGTTTTGACTTTTGCCATTTGTTTTCTCATTTTATGTATTTGGTATAGGGTCTTACTACGCGGGTCAGACTTGTCATGATCCTCCTGTTTTTCAGTCTCCTCAGCGCTGGGATCATAGGCATGCACAACCATGCCCAGACTTGTTCAATGGCTCGGTGTGCCTGGATATGGGGCCAGCACAGCATGCGGGACCGGGAATTGAACCCTGGTCCCTGCACTTGTCAAAGCAGGGGCTCAGTCCACTGAACTATCTCACTGGCCCCTACTTTTGCCATTTGCTATGAGATTAACACTGTGATTACTATTGTTTTCTGTTTCATTGCATTTTCCCAACATGTCTTTACTGATTTGATTCTTATGTTATTTCCAAGTGTCAGAAGGACCTGTGTTGCTGGGTTCTAACTGGAAATCACCTTTGCATCCATCTAAATTTCTGTGTAATAACCCATTTGCATGGAAAAATGTGAAATGAATAAAGTAATTAAGAGGCTAGGAAAACACAAATAGACAACTATGATTCCATTTACCTGAAATACTGAAAACAAGCAAATTCACAGTGATTCTGGGGAGAAGGGAGATTGGGAGAGTAACTGCTGAATGGGTACTCAGTTTCTGATGGTGGAAAAATTTGAAAACAGGTAAGATGACCGTACAAAGTTGTAAAGATAAGTAATGCTATAGACTTGTACTTTTTAAAATGGCTAAAATGGACTAAATCTTTAAAAATCAGCAAGCTGAATTTAAAATAAAGTAAGTGGTAAACACATCAATAATCTTGGGAAAAAACACATTTAAAGACATACATACCTGTTTCAAAGCTGAGAGTTTAGGTGCATGTTGAATATCATGAAGAGAAGAATTTTGGACTGCCAGTTTTTCAGTAATATTCTTGAACTCTGGATGTTGAGGTGTTAAGACTAAGGCTGGGTGGTTGCACAGTTTGCGTAAGTACTGTAATGCCTTTAAGAGGGGGGAAAAAGTATATAAAAGTCCATTTCATATACCATAAATATCTGTATTTAGCCTTTTCCTAGCTATTTCATTTGTCTAGAAGTTCCTTTCTTCTTTGACAAACTCGTACTCCTTCAAGAATCAGTTCAAATGTCTTATTTGTAATTCTTGTATAGTTTGCATGTATTTTTGAGGCTCATTATTTCTTTTGAGACAGGGACTTGATCTGTAGTTTAGGCTGATCTTGAACTAAGTAGTCCAGTACTGGGATTACAGGTATGTGCCACCATGCCTGATATATGAGGGCATTTATAAAGTGGAAAAAAAATGTTTATGACCATCTCACTCACTAAACACCAAGAGCAAAAGGACTGCTGTATTCATCAGCTTCTTTTCTTTTTGCGGAACCAGGGATTGAACTCAGCTCCCTGTACTTGCCAGGCAAGTGCTTATTCTACTGAGCACTCTTCATCAGATTCTTTAAAATGCATTCCCAAAGGACCTGAGAACACAAAACACTTCTAGAACTTGGATCATTTCCTAAAGAACTGCTCAAACTTCAGTGGGTACATTTTTTGAAGACCTTATATACCTATAAGTATCTCCCCAGTCTAACTACACAGTAGAATATTCTAATGTAGACTGCTGAGGGAGGGAGGGGCAAAGTTAAGTTACTGTTTCAAGTCATTGTGTTTTGAGAAAAACACTTCATAGGATCTCTTTTCTGATTTGACCATATCTCCTTTCTTCTGCCTCTTACATAGCTTGATTTGGTCTCACCCTTGGTACTGAGTTATATATTAGTAACCTCCATCTACAAAGCTCAAGAAACTGTTGAGCACTATGATAACAACTGGAGCTGGGGGTTGAGACTTAACTCAGTGGTGTATTACCCACCTAGCAAGCATGGGGTCCAGAGTTCTATTCTCAGTATATCCCTGTCCTCCAAAAAAGTTCCATTCCCAGTATATCCCTCTCCTCCAAAAAACAGTACCAAAAATTGGAGCTAGGCATGGTGGTGTACACTGCAATCCCAGCACTCAGGATGTTGAGACAGGACTATGGAGTATCCTGGGCTACACAGCAAGATCAAGGTCAACCTGAACTACAAAGCCAAGACCCTGTCTCAAAAAAAAAGTAACAAAGGCAGAAGTCTTCACAAGCTATAGGCCCATTCCTTTTCCTATGTTTTAAGTGCATTTTTTTTTTTTTTTTTTGCGGAGCCGGGGATTGAACTGAGGCCCTTGTGCTTGTCAGGCAAGCATTTATTCTACTGAGCTATTTCCCCGGCCCACTTTTTCTATGTTTTAAAATGCTATAATAATTTTCTGTGGTGGACTGTTCCAAAAAGGGAAGAAAACAAGAGTTGATATTTGCTACATTTTCATTTAGAAGTTCCTCCAGCAAGTGAGACAAATGTCTCAAGACTATTACGCTTTTGTATATCCTTTGCTTAGAATTACTCCCTCTCTCCATCTACATGCTTCAAGCTGTCTTCAAATTTTTGCTAAAAGGTCACTTTCTCAGTGAGATGGTCCTTGAGCCCTCTATTTAAAAACAAGATATGGGTGGGGTGTGATGGTGCGCACTAGTAATCCCAGCACTGGGGAAGCTGAGGCAGGAGGATAGTTGCAAATTCAAGACTACTCTGGGCTACAAAGTGAGCTCAAGGCCAGCCTGAACTGCATAGCTGAACTGCATTTTTGTTCAGACAGACAGAACAAAAATGAATCCCCCACAAAGAAAAAAACCTAGCTATAACCTATTTCCTGCTCTTACACTCTGTTAACCCCACCATGTGCTTTATTTTCTCTTATATATTTTACTTAGTTTTCACCTCTACCAGGCAAAGTGTCTGTCCCACCCCTGACCCCCTGCATTTTTTAGCACAGGGTACTGAACTCATAGTTTTGTGCAGGTTAGGCAAGTTCGCTATCATTGAGCTATACCTGGAGCCTGCTTTTTAAGTGCTAGGGACAGAATCCAGGGCCTTGTACATGCTAGGAAGGTGATTTTAATAGTGAGCAACACACCTTCCTCACATTGCCTGATGCTTTAATTAACCCCAGAGCTTAGAAAAGTTACTATAATGTGGTAGGTGCTCCAATAGTTTTGAATGGAAAAGCAAGAGAACTTTGATTCTAAAATCCTTTCCATGTAGTACAAACACATATACTGCTAATTACTAATTAATATTGAGTTAATATTCAATAGGTACTCTGACTTATCTTCACATACAAACAACACTGTGGGGAAAAAAAAAAAACAACCTTTTATCAGGGTTGTACATGAAAACCTGCTCCAGTGAAGAAAATCTTTTAACATCTGAAGTGTGTACAATAATTTATACCTGGAATACATGGCCTGTAGCTTTAAGCTTTGGCTTTTCAGTTTCTTCAGAAAGTGCAACTGAAGAAACTGTTTCTTCAACATCACACTTGGCACGTGACTTAGCAAAATCTTCATAGAGCTGAACCTGTAAAATCATACCATGAAAACTGTTAAATGCATTTTTTACAATTTTTCAAAACATTGCTGGCAAAGACCAAAATATTACATCTCTACTCATAAACTGGTAATCCTATTAAAATATATTTAGCAAAAATTAAATTTCTTTAAAGTTACATTTACATTGACTGCTAAATATTATCCAAATAGTTCTGAATTCCATTTTCCCATTGGTTAGGAAAACACATACTAACAAAAGGAAACCCTTCTGAGTAAATGAGAAAACCCTTCTGTAAGTGAAGTCAGTATATTTTGAAAAAAAAAAAAAAAAAGTTTTAAGAGAATGCAACTGATAACTAAAATGAAAGACTCTTATACTTAGGGTCTGGATGCCTGTACTGTGTATGGTAAAACAGAAAAGGAATAAAATATAGGACTAAACAACAGAAACCAGGGTATAAAAAACTGTGGATATTAAACAAAGCTAAAATATCATACCCCTAGCACAGCCTTCCTCAGAATTGTGTTTTATATGCCTATGTTTTAGCACCACAATTACATAATCCTCCTGGGATATTCTTTGAAGCTTTTTCTTTTTCTTGGTACTGCCCTTGCTGGCAGCAGCCTCCTCAGGCCTACTACTAATTGAGTCTTCTCAGGAAGAAAATTTTCTCTTTTTTGGGGGGACACTTCTGGCTGCCTCTTCTGGTTCACTAGCTGTTTCCTTCTTGGGTTAAGATTTTTTTCTTTTTGGGTGGACATGGGCTGCCACCAGCTCTCTCTTCCAAGTCACTACAGATCAACTCTTCCTTGGAAAAAGATTTCTTTTTCTTGAGTTTGGAAATAGAGACAGATGGACTATCTATCTGTTCTCCCGAGGAGCCATCTAGAGTTTTTGCTTTTTTTTTTTCTTTTTGGGTTTTTCCTGTGTCTCAAATTCCTAACCAGTACTGTTTTCTGAAGATGCCAGAGCGGCCAGTGCAGCCAGCCACTTCTATTCCTTCTTTAAGCGCTTCTTCTGTTTCTCCAGCTTCTTGGTGATTTCAGCAGTAGCTTCCTCTGCCTGAACCGTTGCCTGCTTTGTAACATCCAGATTCTTACACACTGGTGGGTACCTCAGAGAAGCAATCAATTCTGGAGGCAATACTGCACTTCTTTGAGAGGTATCAGGAGATGTGGCCTTTGTTCTTGGCAGCTGCTCAGCCAATGAAAGTGGATTGGAAAATGAGTCCATATTTTGGTGTGTTACTCCTTGTCTTCAGGGCTCTAGAAACTTTGTCCCTTTGCTGGGCCCTTGAAATCTGTCAGACACCAGGACGGGCCATCACCCCCACCACCCCTAAAATACTGAAGAACTATTAATTTAATTTTGCAAATGAAGTAACGAGGGAACCACAGAAATGAGGTTTAGAAGAAGCCCAGATCTCTAAGCACCAGACTGGAATCCTTCTCATTAACCCCAAGATGACTAGATCCATAGTGACTAACAGGTCAATTATACACTGCATGGAAAAAAGTGAAGTTTCTGGATGTATCTAAAGACTGTATCTTTTATTCATTTGATTGCAATAAAACAGCTAATGCTGAAATAGCCTGATACTAATCTACAGCATATACATTCAAATAGAAGATTCTGATGAGGCTACCAATGGACACTTTCTATTTACATCTTTAGAAATGAGGAAAGGTTTAACAAATTGCTCTGATAATGGTTTGTATGTACAAAATTAGAACATATAGAAAGCAAAATCTGGGACATTTACAAAATGTTTAATTCTTCTGTGTCCTCAGGATGAGGTCCCAATGTCAGGTATATAACTTGGCTGTGTTGACTTTAGCTCTATCAGCATAATAAGCAAGTTACTTATTTGCTTTCCTTTTCTTATTTGCACAAATAGAATTTAACAATAATCTGTTGTGAAGATGAAATAACATTCATAAAGATTTCTGACCCTAATAAACACTGGCTTATAGTAAGCTCAACTTCCTTATCCATATTTTGCTTTCTGTAGTTTCAGTTACAGTCAATCCTAAAGTATCAGATGAAAAATTCCAGAAATAAACAATTCATACATTTTAAACTGAGCCATTTTGAGTAGTACATTGAAATTTCATATTTCCTTTCAGGGATTTGAATCATTTTGTTAAGTATTTCTATGCTGTATATGCTACCTGTCTATTAGTCCTTTATTCCTTTCTCCACTATCAGATCAGTTACCATGGTACTTATAATACTGTATTCAAGGAACTCATCATATTCAATAAGGGCCCCAAAGTAAAAACAGTAATAATATTAGCCAATTTGGATATGCAAAAAAGCCACAGAATGCTTTAATGAAAAGGTAAAGCTCTTGACTTATGAAAATAATCACACACTGAGGCTGCTAAAATCAATGGTAAGAATAAAATGTAGAATACACAGGATTTAGTGCTTACTGTTTTATGCACCTACTGGGACTGGGTGTAGGGATGTCTTGGAATGTGTTCCTGCTGATAAAAGAGTACTGCATTTCTTCCTCAGTCTAAGTTAACTGCAATCTTCTCAACTAACTTGACATATAAGAAAACAATTATAATACTGGATTTTATCTTGATGATATATTCAAAATGCACACATATCCATATTTCTAAAATAGTTTTCTAAACAGATTCACTTAGGCCCCACCTATATCTGCTTAAAATAAAATATTCTTAATGCAAAAAGCTAATACCCTCTATTCAATACATCTGTGGCTTACATTAACATTCTGCAAATAAATGTAACACTAATAACAACAATCCTAACCTGGAGAGGACTAAGAGTACAATAATAGTCTTGAATAATTTTAGGTGGAAGATCCTGCAGAACATCTTCTTTCATCCTTCTCAAAAGAAATGGCAGGACTTGGCGGTGCAGGGCATCCATTGCAAGAACACCTGGTAATAATAAGAAAAAATAGCTTCAAAAGAACTAGAATTAATTTCTGTTTTGCTTTTTTGTTGAGACAGAGTGTTACTATGCAGTTCAGGTTGGCCTTGAATTCACTATGTAGCTCAGACTGGCCTTGAACTTGTGATGTTCCCAACCCTGCCTCCCCAGTGCTTGCAATCATAGGTGTGTGCCACCACACCCAGCAAGCTAGGATTAAATCATATTCACACACAGGTTTTACAGTGATACTTCATACCTGCTTCTTGTTCTCGACTGGAACTTCGAGCATCCCTACTTGCTAATATAGGTTTACTATATCGAGCAGCAAACTGGCGTTCAGTACCCAAAAATCCTGGCATGAGGAAATCAAATAAAGACCACAGCTCCAAAACGTTGTTCTGAATATAAAAATGAAGAATACAAGTTACCTTTTGTACTAGGACTCTTTCCATATATTTAAGAAATGGGACATTAGTGAAAGCCCATTATGATCAAATAAGATGAGACATTATCATCATATAAGTCTGCTTTAATATGTAAAATTAATGTGTAACCCTGGAGAAAATAATTCTATTTGAGGGAAATTGTCTAGTCTCCAACAGAATAAGAGCTGGTCCAGTGCCCACACACTACTATTATTAGCACCTGTAAAGCATAGTAAGTGGAAGAGAAGACAGATAAATGGGTTTCTGATTCTTTTAATTTATTCTTGGATCTCAAGCTCATCTGGCTAAAGATCATCAAGTCTTTAACAAAGAAAACCTGTTAAAAATTTCATGACAGTAGAATGTGGTTTAATTATTTAATTCTTTATGTGATTGTAACTGCAGAATTCATTCCATGATTATGGCTGCAACCAAATGCAAACATATATGGACTATGGTATGTACTTCCAGAATCATAGAAAGAATTAAGGTCACGAACTAAGGTATATAGTGTATATCCACCCAGTGTTTTAATTTTATTAATATTTGTAATACACAATGAATATATTTATTGTGATCCATCTAGTATTTATGGGTCATGAGGCAAAGGCACAAGTTCTTGCCAATTCTGTTGGTATTTCATAGTGGGAAAGAAAGGCTATCAGCCACTTCCCACTTTGGATGCTTTCTTAAGAGACTTGGATCATAATGTGCCCTCACAAATTCTGAAAGTCTCCACCTTGCTCAGGCTCTGGCTCATCAAGTTGGGTAGCTGTTTAGGTTCTAATCTACAGTGAGGAACTCACCTGTAAAGGTGGGAAAGAGGGAGGGCAAAACCAAACAACTTCTGATGTTTGAACTATGTAAAAATAATAACCTGTATGTACAAAATAGTTAAAATAGACATAAAGCTACTTTCTCTTAGTTCAATGAGAAGAAAGGGTTGTACTAATATTGTTTAGACAAGATATCACATCTGCATCTTATCCTCCTAATAACACTACGAAGACAATATGCAATATATTATTGTAACTGTCTACTAACCTGTTTTGAAACTGTTTCAGTGCTATTTTATTTTTCTTTTTAAAATGAATAAAAAATTGCCGGGGGTGGTGGTGCATGCCTGTAATCCCAGCACTCGGGAGGCTGAGGCAGAAGGATTGTTGTGAGTTCGAGACCAACCTGAGCTACAAAGTGAGCTTAAGGCCAGCCTGAACTGCATAGTGAGACCCTGTCTCAAAAAAAAAACAAAAAAAAAAGACAAAAAAATAAAACAAAATGAATAAAAAATTAAAAAAAATAAAATAGATACAAAAAGATAAAAAAATAACCTATTTAAAATTGGTTATTACTGTGATGTTTCCCAATGACTTTATTATTATTATTCTTTTTTTTTTTTGTCATTTTGAGACAGGGTCTCACTATGCACTTCAGGCTGGCCTTAAGCTCACTTTGTAGCTCAGGCTGGTCTTGAACTCACAACAATCCTCCTGCCTCAGCCTCCCGAGTGCTGGGATTACAGGCCTGCGCCACCAGGTCCAGCTCCCAATGACTTTAAATTGAGGCAAAGTAAATCTTGGTGATTGAAGCTCAAAGATTCTTCTTGGGCTAGGGAGATGGCTCAGTAGAATAATGGCAAGCACAAGGGCCTGAGTTCAATCCCCAGTTCCGCAGGAAAAAAAAAAAGGTTTGTAATTAAGTTTCTCTCTTATGATTCTATAATGTGTGGCATTTGCTTAATAAAGAAAAAAAAAGCCATCATATTTTACAGTAAGGAAGAAGCTCAGACACTCTTACCGTTTTACCACCAAATTCCTAACAGACTTTCAAAAGCATGTGAGATGTCTATATACTCACCATCTCCTTCTTTTTCTATAATTGTTTCCCTTCAATTCCTCCTTACTTAGGCATTAACACTTGTACTATATGACTCATCTCTAAATTGGTTCTAGCTTTTCAAGGCTAAAAAAGATTGTAGTGTAATGCTACAAAAGGAAAATACCAGTGTAGAATTCTATTTATATAGCTTAAAACTATCTTTTTTTTTTTTTTTTTTGCGGAACCTGAGATTGAACTCGGGCCCTTGCGCTTGCCAGGGAAGCACTTATTCTACAGAGCCATTTCCCAGGCTCCTAAAACTGTCTTTTTAAAGTAAGACCTTTTAAACCTGGTTCACTTAAGATATGGCCATAAAAACAACATAATTATTAGAAAATTATTACCCACACTACATAAACCATTTAATTAACTGGCAGATACCAAGGCTTTTCCACTTGGAAAAAAGAAGGAAAAAAAAATTAAATAGGAAGAGAAAAGAACAGTAATTACCTGGATTGGTGTTCCAGAAAGAATAATCCTATAATTAGCAGTCAGTTGTTTTACTGCTTTGGATAATTTTGTTTTTCCATTTTTGATGACATGGCCTTCATCAAGAATACAGTAGTTAAATTTAATATTTCTAAGGGAAAATAAATAGAAAGTTTTAGCATCTTTTACTATGTCAGGAACTAACTGTATGAAGAATTTTGGAAACTGTAACATATTAAGTGTTTCCAAATTTGGGGTTTTATTTGGTCTTGTTTTGAGACAGTATCTCACTATGTAATCTAGACTGGTTTGGAACTATGTAGCCCAGGCTGGCTTTCAACTCTGGTAATCCTTCTCTCTCAAGCTCCCAAGACCCAGGAAGTATCCAAAATGCAAGTAAATACATTCAAATCTGATACCAACTTTCTCTAAAGAAAAAAAATCAGGTCTTACCTAAAAAAATCTATGTCATTCCTCACAACATCATATGAAGCCACTATCAGATTATGCCTTTTTACTTGATGCTGCAACCTTTATTTAAAAAAAAAAAAAAAAAAAAAAAAGGCAAAATTAGCAGATTTTCCAAAGTTTGTAATGCAATTTTATAATAAACATTAATCTGCCTATTAAACCTTTCTTCCACATGAGCAGGCTACATGGAAGGTCATTCTCCTTAGATATGACTCTGTTATCCAACTCAATCTAATTAGAAAAGAAATGAGCACCTAACTCAAAACGTGGTAGATAATTTAACTTTATTTGCTAGCATCTCTTCCTGAGGGTTTACAATTCCATGTTGTCCTAGGGCAGAGAAATAGGGTTACTAGAATATATCCCATCATCAACAAAGAGATGAAGTATTAGAATCAATATTGCTATCCACAATTTTGTTGTTTTGGTTTTTGACATAGGGCCTTACTATGTAGTACAGGCTGGCCTTGAATTCAAGGTAATCCTCCTATCTCAGCTTACTAAGTGCTAGAATTACAGGTGTATATGCTACCACTCCAAGCCTATTCATGAAATTTCCTCCTCTGACCACAAAGGATGGTTTGGGACAAATAACTCAAAATAAGGCGAGTCATCTCTAGTATTCTTATATGCCTGATAGGAAAGGGAAGATGTGTTTATTATATTTGTGAACCTGTAGGAGATTATAGACCTTTGATTGCCCACAGTGATCTTAATCAAACTAAAGTCCTGGAGAGATCAATATAACAATTTATGTGTGAGGAGAAAGAACAAATCAGTGTACTTTGATGTACTTAAAAGAATCCAATTCTGAGGTTCTCAAATTAATGTAGTAAATTTCCTTATTTATCTAATTTAAGAGTTGAATTCCAATCTCTTGGAAATAAATGAGTTCTAATTATGCAGTATTATAGTAAACTGCTCAAGAGTACAAGTTTTTGTTCAATGTGATGGCACATGCCTGTAATTTCAGCACTTTGGAGGCTGAGGCAGGAGGACTGCTGGATGAGTCCAGCCTGGGATATATAATGTTGAGATTTGGGGTTTTCAAGTGGAACAAAACAATACAGGACACATAGTTATAGAATTATTTTCTTCTAATAGTCAAGGAATCATATACAAAGAGTGTGCAGGATATCTGTCCACACACTAAAGACCAAAGAATCTAGCTGAGGGTCTGGACCCTAATATCCTGCATGAGTCCAGATGAAAACCTAGAGATCACAGCAATGCCTCTCTCACAAGTCCAACTGGAGGCCTAAAGCCCATGACAAAGCCTTACGCAGTCCTGCTTCACAAATGTGTGAAGGCCCAAGGTCAGCAGTAGAAGCTAGAAAGCCTATGTCAGTTGGATGAAGGACCTGTGCTAGCAGGCTGAGGGATGTGCCCTAGGACCAGGAAGCAATGCTCATAAGAACCAGAATTCCCCTCCAAAAGTATCATAGCCATCCTCAACAAAAGTGAGGTTCCAAGCTCCTCCAAATGAGGATACCTGAGTTTCTTTTTTTTTTATCTTAGGGAAGGGTCTACAGGGTATTCAGGGTCTCACTATTAGATCGGACTTATAGTGATCTGCCTGTTTACAGTCTTCCAAGAGGTGTGATGAGAAGCACATACCACCATGCCCAGTCTCAGTTGCCATCTCAGCACACCCCGGGAGTGGGGCCAGCACAGCAAGCCTGGGGATTGAACACCTGGCTCCTGCAGCTGCTTGTGGCAGCTTTAATCCGATGAGCTATTTGGCCGGCCCTCTAATACCTGAGTTTCCATCAGAAAAGATAGCATGACAAGGTCACCCAGCAGAATGGCCCCATAGAACCAGCAGCTCCCAACAGCTTCTCTAGTTCTGCCTCTTATGCTACTGGCAACAATTCTCAGGTGGGCCTCCCATACCTAGCACCATTCTAGTTCAGTTCTGGTAGGCGTAACAAGTTAAGTCAACAGTTTGACAATCCACTAAGGAGTTCAAAGCAAGCCTAGACTAGGTAACAAGACCCTGTTTCAAAAAAAAGAATGCAAGATTTTGAGCTGCCTGTGTCTAAATCATTAGGACCCCAGCCTTGTGTGTTGAATCTACTTATCTACAAGCTGGATTAATAGTATACCTGAGGACTATGAGACTACACAACTTTACATACACATAAAATGTTTAAAATAGTGCTGATTTAAGTATAACACTAAAAATGTCAATAGTTATTTAATATTAACCAATAATAACAGCTAATACAGAAATGTAAAACTATGACTAGCCAAGCTTTAAAAGATTAACTGAAATCAAAGAGCTTTCATTGTGTTAGGAACACAAGAGATGTGTACTTTTAAATAGCAAGGTGTCTGCACTAGGTTTTATTTTACTTTTTTATTTTTGCAGAACTGGGGATTGAACTCAGGCCCTTGCACCTGCCAGGCAAGTGCTTATCCTCCTGAGCTATCCCCCTGGCCCTCATAAACAGCAAGGGATAAAAATCACAAGAACTTTAATGTTGCCGTGGATAAGGAAAGGAGCTAGAGCAGCCACTGTGAACAAAAAAAGCATCTCTATGAAAGTGAAGGAACAAGGCATAAAGAAAACTCTTAAGGGTAAAGAAGGAAATCTAAAAGTAACAGCAAGAAGATGCTATTTGTGGTCATAAGGCTCCCCAAAGTGGTAGAATGGGTTTGGTTTTTAGTTTCTAAGCTCTAATACTTAGGAAGCCTACTGACTATACAACAATTAAAAATCACTGAATTTTTTTTTCCTCTGTGGAACTCCAGAAAGAACCCAACGCCTTGTGCAGTGGTAGCACACAGGTAGCAGCAGGCTATTTATATCACTGAAAGCTATATCCATCAGTGACCTAGGGGATATTGGTCAAAAACTGTACAAGTGACCCACATCTTTGGCACCAAAGAGCCTGAATTTTGATAATTTTCACTGATGACCCCTTTCCACTCAACTTCTTTAAAAAAGCTAAATAAATTTGTCTTATCACCAAAAGCCTAGCTCGAATTCATTTTTAATAAACTTTAATTTTCTAAACAACTTGTTTAAACATTTGTATAGAGACTTACCTTATTCTTTCAGTGGGAGGTCCAGTATAGTGCAGTGGGTTAAGATATTCTCTGGAGCAAAATTTACCTACTTCATCCACCCAGTGACCTGTTAATGTTGGGGGACAAACCACCAAGGAAGGAAGCGGCATACATTCTGCCAATTTCGATCTTGCATATTCCTGGGCCCTTTACAAAAGCAAAACATGACTTAAAAGACCTTGTTCACAGTTTTAGTACCTGGAACTTTATTTAATAATAAAGTTTTAATTACCTGTGACAATGATCTCCTGCTAGAATGCAGATGGACTGTAAAGTTTTTCCTAAACCCATATCATCACATAGAATTCCATGAAGCTTATACTTATTGAGAAATGCTAACCAGTTCACACCATCCTGTAAGGTTAGGGAAAGTGAAAATACAAATAGGAACAGATATAAAAAATTTACTTCTTGTAAAAATAAAAACAAACATGTTTGTACAGACCAAAAATCTTTACATGAGCAAAAAAAAAAAAAAGTTGATACAAGACACAAGGTAGAAGACTTTATTAAATCAATTTTAAAAACTCTTCAAGGTCCATTCAAAAATAAAAGTGACTTGTATTTATAGAGTAAGTACAAAACTTACCTGTTGATATTTTCTTAGTTCAGCATTGATTGGTACTGGGATTTTATAATTTTCTAACTTTTTTCCATCTAACAATTGCTCCAAAAAGTGTCGCTCTTTAGCTTTCAATTGGATTAATTCTTCTGACATGTTTGGAGGGTCTGGAATGCCTGCCTAAAATGATTTTTTAGAATGTATTAAAAGTATTTACCACAATTTTTTTCACCCTCAGATGTATCAAATAATTTCAATTCTTAAAAATATAAATACACAGAAAAAAGTAAAGATATTTATTTTAAAAGACTTAAATAAGTCTAAAGTGTCCGACTAATATTAAGAAGTGCCTGAATTAGGCTAAGAAAACACATCTGAGGTATTTTTAAAAACACACAACCAAGCTGGGCATGGTGGGGAATGTCTTTGATCCCAGTACTCAGTAAGCAGAGGCAGAATGGCTGAGAGTACCAAGAGTTCAAGGCCAGCCTGGGATACAAAGTGAGACCCTCTCTCAAAAAAAAAAACAAAAAAAAAAAAAACCTACCACCACAACTTAATTTTCCCACATCATCAATTATTAGATAAAGTATCCAATAACACTGTAGCTTATTTTATATGAAATACTATTATGGAGCATCTCAATTTGAGCATTCTGGTGTACCTCAGTTTGGACCTTAAAATGTAGTCTTCCAAGGCTTCTGGGGATCCTGAAGATCCTTTCAAACATTTCATAATAATTTTAATAGTTACTTATTCTTTATTTTTGCAGCACTGGGAAATCACACTAAAGGCTTTCGGTTCTATTTCATTTAAAAAAAAAAAAAAAGGTTTTTTTTTTTTCCCCTTTTGTTGAAAGTTTTGTGAGATAAACTGCTTTTGCCTCAGATTCAAGGCAATGGCATCAAAATGTATAATACATCTCTTTAGTTTTTATTTATTTAGTACCAGGAATCAAACTCAGGACCTTGTACTTGCCAGAGAGGCTGAGCTACATCCTCCCATGCCTCAAAACTGTTTTTTTTGCAATCCAAAAACATTAAAAAAAAAAAAAAAAAACCAAACTGTAGTGATATGAGACACAAGCCTGAGGTCCAAAGGGAGCAAAGAGCAAGAAACAGAGCCCAAGAAGATCTGTTGTCTCTTGTAAATTCTGGCAAGTTGGGATACAAGGCCACAGCTAACAGCATTTCCTGAAGGTGCTGTTCTTTGACCCTTCATCTGGATGTTATCAGCCAGCGCTCCTTAGCTTGCTTTTAGCCCTCATTAAATGTGAGATGTTTTAGGTGGCTCAGGGCTCACTTCGAGATGGACTAAGCTCAGTGAGATTTCTGAGGCTACCTTCTTCCCATCTTTTCTTTTCTGGGGGAACTGGGGATTGAACTCAGGTCCTTGTGCTTGCCAGGGAAGCACTTATTCCACTGAGCCATCTCCCTGACCCAAAATTCTCTCTCTCTCTTTTTTTTTTTTTTTTTTTTTGGCAGATTCAGGGATTGAACTCAGGCCCTTGCAATTGCCAGGAAGCCATCTCCCCAGCCCCTTTCCATCTTTTCACTATGACTGATAACATACAATGTACAACAATTAAAAAACTAGTTTCACGTAGGAATATCCTTGATAAAGCAGTAAAAAACTGTTATGAAACAGCTCAACCCCTTCTTTTAACACTGTGAGCCAAATGTGAAATGCACATAAAGCACTTCTGTTACTTGTCATATACAATATACTGAGGAAAAACACTTGTGAGATGGTTTAAATTGTATGTTAAGCTAGCTATTTTTGTTAAAAAAAAATTAAAAAAAAAAAATCCACAATGGGCCAGGGAGACAGCTCAGTGGAATAAGCGCTTCCCTGGCAAGCACAAGGGCCTGAGTTCAATCCCCCAAAAAATGAATAAATAAATAAAATAATCCACAGTAATACTCTAAATTTCCTCAACAAACTACATACACGCATAGATACATCTGATTGAATGGAACTTTATGTTTCATTATTGACTAATGTGTTTTTACTTTTTAAAATTAGTATTTAAGATTGCTAAACTTAGCTCATCGTACAATTATAATATTTAAACAAATTATGTCTGTGGAGACAATATTCATTAACTTAAGTCATTTTTAACTGAATATTTAACTTTTTTTTTTTTTTTTTTTTGATAGAACCGGGGATTGAACTCAGACCCTTGCACTTATTCTACTGAGCTGTATCTCCCCAGCCTCTGAATATTTAACTTGAAAGGACAAATAACTAAGTATTTGCTTTAGGTATCTGATTGACATTTTCTCAAAAATTAACTTGTTGTTCAAGAAAAATAACTGATCTAGTAACCTGGTAACACTAATACAATTGAAATTCACTAAAGAAGCTTCTCAATATTTAAAACTCATCTTCTACTATTTATCTTTTGTCTTTTTGAGGCCAGGTTTCACTATGCAGCTCAGACTGGCCTGGAATTCACTTTGTAACCCAGGATGGCCTTAAGCTTGCTGAGTTCAATCCCCCAAAAAATGCCTCAGCGTCCCAAGGGCTGGGATTACAAGCATATACCACCATACTCAGTTCTGGATTTTTGTTTTGTTTTGTTTTTATTGAGGGGGGGATGTCTTTTTATCTAGTGGTGATACTAATGAACATAATTTTTAAAAAAGTTTTATGATGAAATTGTCAACTTGTGGAAGATTTGTATAACTCAGTGAAACAGTATTTCCCAAATGACCAATGTATAACTTTATAAAATATATATGGGTGAAGATCCATTCAAGTGCCAAGTTAAGCCAATGAATTTTAATGGGAGAAGGTATGAAATATTCTTTCATAAGACTTTAGATTCTATACTGCACAGAAATTTTTTCTTTCCTTTGTAGAGAGGGTCTTGCTATATAGTCCAGGTTGGCCTTGAACTCACTTTGTAGCCTATGCTGGACTTGAACTTGTGGCAATCCTCCTGCCTCAGCCTCCCAAGTCTAGGATTACAGATGAGTGCCACAACACCCAGCTGTACAAAAATATATAACAAGCTTTCTTTTTTTTTGAATTTGGGTATGCTGTTGATCAAAGAATATCCACAGTTATTTTAAAAAGCTATTAAAGTTAGTAAAAAATATTGTTCCCTCTCCAAGTACCTGTACCTGTCAAACTGGACTTTTTACAAAGTCACTGTACGTGCTATTGTTTTAGAAAAGTTCTCATTATTTATCATTAAAAAAAAAACTAAATATAACATACAATGGATTCTTTTATAAATGAATTATTTAAAAATTTCTAGCAATAATTTCTATTATAGAAAATATCAGAAACAGATGGTCTTTGAGGTCTTTAAATTTTTAGGAGTATCAGGTCATGATACTAACAATGATCTATCCAAAAAGTCAAGAAAATGATCCCATTTATAATAGTATTACAAAAAATAGGAATAAATTTTATGAAGAAAAAGAGATCTATATGCTAAAAATCTAAAATAATGAAATAATGACAAATAAGTGGAAAGATCTCCCATGTATAAGGGTTGGTTTAAAAAAAAAATCAATATTGTTATAAAAGTTCATACTATTCAAAATAGCTTACAAATTTAATAGTCTCCAAATCCAATGGCATTTTTAAAATTTATTTTTAATTTATTTTTTGTGGCATTTTTTTTAAAACAAAATAGAAAAAACCATCTGAAAATTCATATGGAACCACAACAGATGGCAAACATCTAAAACATTCTTGAGCAAAAACAACAAAAGCTAGATGGGTCATACTATCTAATCAAATCTACAGTTTAGGGCCAGCCAGATAGCGCAGCGGATTAAAGTGCCTGTTTAGGCAGACACAGGGACTGGGCTTGATCCCCTGGCATGCCATGTTGGCTCTGCCCCCAGGTTGTGCTGAGATGGTGATTGAGACTAGATATGGCAGCATGTGCCTGTAATCCCAGCACTTGGAAGACTGAAAACAGGAGGATCACTACAAATTTGATCTGTGTAGTGAGACTGTACTAAATACATAAGAAAAAGGCAACAAACTACAGTGTAAAGCTATAGTAACCAAAACAGTATGTTACCAGCATAAATACAGAACTCAGAAACAATTCCACACATTTATAATGAATTATTCTTAGGTAAGTATGCAAAGAACAAAATGGGGAAAAGCTAATAAATAGTGCTAGGAAAAAGGGTTACCTACATGAGGAAAAAATAAAACTGGAGCCTTACCTTATGCCATATAAAAATTACATCAAAATGGTAAAGACTTTGTATTATGCCTTTTTGAGAGGGTGGAGCATTACTTGAGGCTGAGTAACTTATCAAGAGGTTTACTTAGCTCCTAATTTTGGAGGCTCATGGAAATAGTGCCAGTTATTGGCATGGCTCTGGTGAAGAGCTCATGACAGATGACAGAAAGTGTGATCACATCTCAAGACAGAAAGCAACACAGTAATTCAGGAATTGGGCTCATTCTTATATAACAACTCACTATCTACTGAGAACTCAAGGGCCCATAAAAATTACCTTAATCTTTTCCAAGATAGTGAACCCAGTGGTATCAGGGGCATCCCACTACAGCATGCTCTCATGCTCTTGTGCTCACTGTCTCTCTGAGCAACTGTGTTGGTAGTATGTACTGGGCATTGAATCCAGGGTCTTTATATTGAATTACTCAGCCTGCCCAGGCCTTTATTTATATATCATTCATTATTTTATTCAACTTTAGGACAAGGTATCACTAAATTGGCCTGGAGGGACTAAAAATTGGGATCTTCCTGCCTCTGCCTCACAAAGTGCTGCAATGCAAGTGTGTGCAATGTCACCACAATGGGAGCAGAACTTCCAAAATATGAGTTCTTACAGGTATAAAAAATGTCCAAACTACAAAAGATTTAAATGTAAGACTGAAACTAAAACTATTAGTAAATTTTTTAATATACAACCTCAAAACCACAGAGAACAAAAGCAAGCACAGATGAATGATACAGCATCAAATCAAAAAAGAAGCTGCACAGCAAAGGAAGCAATCAACAGAAGGAAGAGAAAACCTACAGAGTGGGAAAAAAATGTTTGTAAACCATATATATATATGATAAGTAGTTAATACTGAAAATAAAGAACCCAAAAATTTGAACAGCAAGCAAATAATCAAATTTTTAAATGGACAAAGGACCTGAATAATTCTCAAAAGATGATGCACAAATGGCCCAAGTAAAATGGTTTACATCTGGATGCACCCACAACCTCAGCCTCATGTGCACACAGGTGGGGCTCCCGGAATGTGACTGGATCATGTGGACTTGATACTAACCACTGAGCTAAATGTGATGTTCAGAGGTCTACCTAAGCAGGGACTTTAATCTGCTGAGTTATCTGGCTGGCCCTTCTAATGTAGGTATTTTAAAAAGCCAAATAAGCTGCCTATATCTCACAGCATAGATTTATCCTTATATATTAACTTTTTAAAATTTTAGATAAGAGTCTACAGGGTGTTCAGGATCTCCCTACTAGATCAGACTAGACAGAGCTGGAATTACAGGTGTGTGTGCCACCACACCCAGTCTCAATTGCCATCACACAGTGCCCCAGGGGCAGAGCCAGTACAGTAAATATTCACATTTTAAAAGTCCCTTTGAAAAGATTAAAGACTAGTAAAGAATATTTACAAGGGACAATGATTAAAATCTGGTCTTTGTAAGATCCTGCTAATAATACACAGTGTATTTAAAGTCATATGCATAGAACAGTTTAAAAGTAGTTTTACTAGGACAAAAAAATGGCTGTGCAATACCACTGGAGTAATCACTACACCAGGAACAGCCTACTGCACAACAGACTACTCCACATTCCAATGTCCTTTCCTAGTGAGACATTTCTGATTTTCAATTTAGGATAGAAGAGCACCATTTTAAGTACTGCATCACTTGCATATGGCATATATAACAAACTGACAAGAGCTGTACTATGCAGGATAATAAGGCCTTAATAAAAATGATTTATATAATGCATATAATTTTCTGGTTTGTTTCATATTTTGTTATATATCCACAAATGTAGTTTCATATGATTAAAGGTAGCAAAATAATGGTTACTGCCCTAATGGTTGGTCATTTTCTAGGCTATTTTTGATGTTATTACTAGTGGTATCACTTTAGCCAAGAGTGACATAATTCTTCTAAGTAGCTATGTTTTTCTGGTACTCCAAGACTCAGATTAACTAAGGGTCATAGAAGATACTGCGGGCCAGTGTCAAAGAACCAGGGGCTGGGCCAACCAGGTAGCAACTTCTCATCCCCAATAAATTAAACAGGTAGGATCTTGCAACAGACTCAATATACAAAAACCAACTATACCTGCAAGATATCTCCAAGAGGTAGTTGTTTCCTAAAGGTTCTAAATACTAGCAATAAAACCACCCACCATAGGCAATTTACAAGCATCAAACCACAAATTAAACAAATAAACAAAAAAGGGTCAGCCAGATAGCTCAGTAGATTAAAGCACCTGCTTAAGCAGACATAGAGGCCAGGGGCTTGATCCTTGGCCTGTGGTGCTGGCCCCGCCCCTGCTGCACTAAAATGGTGAATGAGACTGGGCACGGTGGCACTTAATCCCAGCACTTGGGAGGCTAAAAACAAGAAGACCACTACAAGTCCGATCTATGTAGTGAGATCCTGTAGAGCCTTTACTAAATACATAAAAATTAGGTAAGAAAAGGAAAGCAAAGCAAATCTGAAAGACAAAGATTGAAAGAAGACACTTAAACAAGAGGTAACCCCAGATACTCAGGTCACCAAAGACAGCAGAATCACAGAAAGCCCATCAGAATCACAGCTGACTTCTTAGCACAAACCCTCACATCAAGGAAAATTTGAAGTATTTCAAGCTCTAAAGGAAAACAACCTTAAACCCAAAGCTACTTCAAAACTGATGGAGAAATAAGATATTTCCACAAAAAAAAAAAAAATCTGGGAAAATTCATGACCACCAAACTTCAAATATTTTGAAGGAGAAGGAATCCACCAAACAAGGCAAACAATTAACCCGAGGGGAGAAATGGAGGAGAGTCAACAACAAGCAAATAACATGACAAGGATAGGTTAATACATATTAGTTATAATCATCAATGTAAATGGTGTCAACTCACCAATCTAAAGACACAGACTGGCAGAATGGATAAAGAAGCAAGAATCAACAATAAGCTGCATACAAGAAATACATTCAAAAAGAAATTCACGGACTATAAAAGTCAAAGGATTGAAAATACTTGCATGTAACAGAAACTCAAAAGGAAAAAAATAGCTGTAACAGCTATTCTATTTGCAGATAGTTAATTTCAAGCCAAGACTGATTAAGAGAGACAAAGAAGATCATTACATCCTTGGAAAGGGAACAATTCAAGAGTAAGAGATCACAATGATAAATATATATGCAACAAATACCTGTGTGACCAACTATATAAAACAAGTATTAACAGATATTAACAATCAAGTAAGTAGGGCCAGCCAAATAGCTCAGCAGATTCAAGCACCTGCAAGCAGGCTCAGGGGCTTGGGGTTCGATCCCCAGCTCTGCAGTGCAGGCCCCACCCCCCGAGGCACACTGAGACAGCAATTGGGACTGGGCGTGGTGATGTGTGCCTGTAATCCTAGGTCTTGGGAGGCTGTAAACAGGTGGATCACTATGAGTCCAATCTAGTAGTGAGACCCTGAACACCCTGTTGACCCTTCCCTAAAATATAATAATAAAAAAAAAAACAACAACAACAAAAATCAAATAAGCACTAATACAATTCTATTGGGAGATCTCAACACCTCACTGTCACAAAAAGACAGAACTAGACAACCAATAAATAAATATATAAATACATAAGTAAGTAAGTAGACCTGGGCCTGGGGATTCAGCTCAGGTCAAGGTCCTGAATTTGGTTCTATGTACCGAAAGAAAAATACTAGAACTGAACTGAACTTATGAAGGAATAGATTTAGTAGATCTCTAGAATGTTCCACTCCACAACACTGGAATACGTAAGAGAATATGTACATAGGACATTTTCTAAAACAGACCATATGCTATCTGATAAAACATGTCTAAGTAAATGCAAAGGACCTGAAATTATCCCATGCATATTGCCAACCAACAGTGCAATCAATGACAATGGAAATCAATGGTCACAGAAACTAGAACTTCATAAACATACAGAAATTAAATAGCACCTCACAGATGAAATTAAAGAAGAAATTAGACAGTTTCTACAATTAAATGATAATGACAATACGCTACACAAAAACTGATAGGACACAATGAAAGCAGTCCTCTCAGGGAAATTTGTATCAGTGAATACCCATATTAGGAAACCAGAACAAACAACTTGATATGGCCCTCAAACTTCTACAGAAAGAGCAGATTAAGTCACAATCTCGCTTTTTTCTATTTTTTTGGTGCAGGGTCTCACTAGGCATGCAGCCCACATTCACAGTGATCTTCCTGCCTTTTGCCTCCCACGTGCTGGGATTACAGGCACGCGCCACCACGCCCGGATTGCATTGCAGGCTCAGCGCACCCGCAGGCAGGGCAGGCGCGCTTGGGGAACCAAGGATCCAACATTGATCCCTGCGCTTACCTAAGCAAGTGCTTAGTCCGCTGAGCTATACCGCCGGCCCTTAAGTCACAGTCTCATACCAGGGAGGAAATTACAAAGATAAAGCAGATCATCATGCACTGCATACTAAAAAAAACAATACAAGGAATCAATCAAAGAGTTGGTTTTTTGAAAGATAAAATAAGATTGACAAACCCTTAGCCAATCTCATTAAAACAAAAAAAGACTCAAACCCATGCAAATCAGAAATGAAAAAAAAGAGTGAAATCACCATGAACTCTAAAAAACCACAAGACTATCTTTACCTACTTTGAGTACTTGTTTTATAATAAATAAGATGGAAAATGTGGAAGAAATAATTACTAGGTACATATGAATTACCAAAGCTAGATCAAGAAGATATAAAGACCTAAATAAATTATTAAATTAAAAACCCACCCAGAGGAAAGTACAGGCCCTGATGGATTCATTGCTCAGTTCTGTAAGAAATTTAGAGAAGACCTCATACCACTACTTCTCAGAATCTTTAATGAAATTTAAAGGGAAGCAACATTCCTAAATTCATTTCTAGAAGCACTGATACCAAAACCAGAGAAGTACCCTACTAAGAAAGAAAACTACATAGGGCTAGTAATCCCAGCACTTGTTTTTTTTCTTTTAATAAAATGTACTTGGGAAGCCTGCCCATTAGTTCACTTGTTTAAGTGCCTGCTTAAACAAAATCACTCAGGCTCAGGATATTGTGGTTAATCCCCCAATCCTTATGCCTTTCCAGACCTGCCCTTAAGGCATCCTGAGGAAGAAAAAAAAAAAAAAAAAGCCTTAAATATATTTGGTACAGGGTCTCACTACACAGCTCAGACTCATAATGATCCTCCAGTTTTCAGCCTTCCCACAACTGGGATTACAGATGTGGTCCACCACAACTGGTCTCAGCGAGCCTGGAGGCAGGCCAGCGAAGCATGTGTTGCTGGAGATTGAACCCCACTCCCTGCACCTGCCTAAACCAGCACTTAGTCCGTGGAGCTATCTTGCTGGCCCTAATCCAGCAAGATAGGGAGGCTGAGGCAGGAGGACTGTTGTGAATTTGAGACCAGCCTGAACTGGACAGCAAGTCTCAAAAAGACCAAAGAGAAAGAGAGAGAGAGAGAGAGAGAGACAGAGAGAGAGAGAGACAGAGAGAGAGAGAGAGAGAGAGAGAGAGAGAGAGAGAGAGAGAGAGAGAGAGAGAGAGAGAGAGAGAGAGAGAGAGAGAGAGAGAGAGAGAATGTTGGATAAAAACTGAAGGCTTTCACCCTAAAATCAGAAACAAGCCAAGGATGTCCACTGTCTCCACTCTTACTCAACACAGCCCGAAAACTTTAGCCAGAGCAATTAGACAAGAGAAATAAATAAAAGCAGTAATAGGAATGGAAGAAGTTACCACTATTTGAGAATAACTACTCTACATAGAATACCCTGTAAACTCCACTAAAAAATTACAAGATTTAATGAACAAATTCAGGTGGGCTGGAGAAATAACTCAGTGGAATAAATCCTTTCTTGGCAAGTGCAAGGTCCTGAATTTGATCCCTGGTACCACCAAAAAACAACAAATTTAGTAGCATAGATGGATACAAATACCAAAATCACTGTGAGAAATTAAGGGAACAACATCTTTCACAACAGCATCCCTCCAAAACAAAATACCTTTACACTGAAAACAACAGTACTCTGAAAAAGGACATTGAAGAGGACAACAGGAAACGGGAAGATATCTTTTGCTCTTAGGTAGAAACAACCATGGGGAGATAGCTCAGTGGAATAAGTGCTCCCCTGGCAAGCGCAAGGGCCTGAATTCAATCCCTGGTTCTGCCAAAAAAAAAAAAAAAAAAGAAACAACCAATATAGGGAAAATGGCCATACTTCTAAAACTGTTATACAGGGAACTCAATTCTGATCAAAATTGCAACATTGTATCTCACAGAATTAGAGAAAACAGTCCTAAAATTCATTTAGAAGCAAAACAGACCTAGAATAGCAAAGGCAATTCTGGACAACATGGCATCACAATCCCTGACTTGAAATTATACTATAAAGATGAGCCAGGAGGATTGTTGTGAGTTGGAGACCAGCCTGAGCTACAAAATGAGCTTAAGGCCATCCTGAACTACATAGTGAGACCCTGTCTCAAAAAGACATTGAAAAAAAAAAAAAAAAAAAAAAGATAACTCTGATTAAAAACACCATGGTTCTGGCAAAAAAAAGAAAAAAGACTTGAAGGTCAATGGAACAGATTAGAAGATGCACAAACAGCTCTGCCACCTTATCTTTGACAGAGATAGGCTCTTTAATAAGTGGTGCTGGGAAAACTGCCTCTGCACATGCCAAAGATTAAAAATAGAGCCATATCTTTCAGCACACATAAACTAAATTCAAAATGAATCAAAGATCCAAATATTAGAACAGAAACATTAAGTCTGCTGGAAAGCACAATAGGCAAAACTCCTGAGAACATTGGTATATTCTACGAGTCCGATCTACATAGTGAGACCCTGCAGACTCTGTCCTAAATACAAAAATAAATAAAAATATTAAAATAGTCAGTATGATACCCCCAAAACTGGACCACTGCGTCAACAAACAGTGGATTAAAAGACCTTACGAATAAAACACTAATTACACAGAAACTATCACAAAGAATCAACAACTAGGATCTCATTTTATTAAAAATCTTTTGCACAGAAAAAGAAACCACCAACAGAGTAAAACGACAACCCAGAATGTGGGAAAAATAAATAAAAGTCAGGCTTCCTAAATTTAATGATCCAATCCAAAAACGGGCATCTCAGATTAATACTCTTTTCTTTCTTTTCCTTTTTGGCAGAATCAGGTATTGAACTCAGATCCTTGCACTTGCCAGGGAAGTGCTTATTCTACTGAGCCATCTCCTGGGCCAATACACTCTTCTCAATGAAGAAATACAACTACTCATCTGGGAAAGACTGGTTATTATCAAGAAATTAACCAATAACAAATGTTGGGGTGGTGAGGGAGATTGTGGGAAAAAAATCCACTGTTGGTTGACACAGTGGTCTAGTTTTTGGGGCTTTGGGGGGGGGTCATACTGGCTACTTTAATTTTAATTATTTTTGTATTTAGGACAGGGTCTACAGGATCTAACTAAATAGATCAGACTCATAGTGATTCTCATGTTTTCAGCCTCCCAAGTGCTGGGTTTACAAGTGCAAGTCACCACATCTAGTCCAAACAACAGCTCAGCATGCCCCAGGAGCAAGGCTGGCACAACATGCCAGGGATCAAATAATATTTAATAGTATGAAATAAAATATGTATGTAGGAAAATATGTAACAATTGCATTGTCTGATAAAGCTCCTTAGCAATCATGAAACACTTTGCCCCAGAAGAAATCACTTGACTGACTTTTATGGTAATTTGTTTCTTTTCTTTATACTTTTATCTTCTAAATAAACATCCAGTTTTCTTCTGCCTGTTCTTCAACTTCATAAAAATGAACCCTATGTTAAAGGTTATCAATATTATTGGGTATGTCTACAGTTTGTTTTTGTTGAAATATCACAGTCTACAAATTAAACACATATCTACTCTAGTGCTTGTGAACATTTCCAATTTTACACTATTCTAAATAATGCTGTGATAAGTACTCTTAAAAATGTATCTTGGCATATGTCTTGAATTTCTCTGGGTTATGCATATAGAATAGATTTGCTTGGACACAAGGATCTGTGTCTTCAATTTCAAATCATGCAGCTACTTTTTTAAAGTAAGTCTTCCAATCTATATTCATACCTGGTGGTAGGAATATAAAATGGTACATTTTACATTTGGGATAGTTTAGAACTTTAGCTAAAAATTATGCTTACTACATGATTTGGCAATTTCATTCAGATATTTATTTAAAAGAAACACCCACACAAAGATATACAGTAACTGCTGGGAATGGTAGTGCACACCTGTAATCCCAACACTCCAGAGGCTGAGCCAGGAGGATCACTCCACGTGATCCCAACACTCTATGGGCTAACCTGGAAGAACAGCAAGTAGAAGGCTAGCCTAAGCTACACAATGGCAGCTTCTCTCAAAGACTTAAGTATGCTGTGTTCACAGTAAAATTATTCATACTAGCCAACAGCTGATAACAATCCAAGTATATATTAACTAATGATCAGATAAACAAAATACGGTATATATGTATACAATGGAATGCTATTCCACAATAGAAAGTGCTGAGAAATCCTGTAGCATGGACAACATATACATCTATTTCCTGCATTACATCAATCCCCTAAAAATATTATAAGGCAGAACACAGGTTCATCACTTGCTTTGAGACACTTCTATTTCCAGCAGTGGTCCACACACTATTTCTACCGCATGAGTGTATGCCAAAATGTTTCAACGTGACTATTCTGGTCTTGCTACATACTCCCACAGAAATTTCATTTGTTTTTTATGGTTTTAACTACTAACTCAAACTTACCTTTCATTTACATTTTGGCACAGAGAAACTTAAGAACACTGATATTTCAAGAAGAGCATCAATGAGTAGGTACTGTTCTAAGTTAAAACTGTGTTTTCAAAAAAGTACCTATTAAGTCTTAATGTATGCGTACCAGTAACACTTTCAAAATAATGTCAGCTTTTTATAAAACTGACATGTTCTTTAAATTAACAAACCAAGTATCTTCAACTTACCTCAAGTGGCATGAGTCTAATCAGCGTTGCAAAGCACTGTGTAGCCATGAATCTTACACTGTCTGTCTGGTCACTCATTCTTCCTAACACAGGAACAACTAAAAGGACAATGTATGGAACAATACCAACATCCAGTTGTTCCATTACACCTGAATACATGATTAAGGAAATTTCTAGATGGTTTTGAAATGAATGTTTTCACAAATTAACCCACTAATATTATAACTTCTAAGGAGGTAGCTCACTTTCTCACCCAGATTATCAGTGAAGAGAATAACTGAAGAACTACAATGTAACTATAATAGCATTTACACATTGTTGCTCTTTGGAAAACATTATGTAATATTTTCATGATTAAAGATATATAGAGGCCGGGGAGATGGCTCAATAAAAAAAGCATTTCCCTTATTATAATGTCTATTATCTTTTTCATTGTTTGAGGCAGGGTCTCCCTACACAGTTCAGGCTGGCCTTGAAGTCTCAGTAACCCTTCTGCCGTACTTCTTGAGCTGGGATTACAGGCTTGCACTATCACTGCCAGCCATATCTATTATTTTAAAAGGACTTGTAGAAGTTTTATTAGCAAGATTTTTTAAACAAAAAATTCCTTTAAGTTTCTGAGATACCAATGCCAGAATACAGTGATTACAGGAGTACAACTCACAAAACATTAATTCCACCACGATATCGTCAGTTACCAAGTACAGCCCTCCTATAAACTCAAGTTATAATTTAGCCATCTTTTAAATAAGATTTCTAGTTTGTTAAAATAAAAAAAGGATACAGGCAAGTGCTTCAATTGCTCCCTCTTGTTTAACATTGTCATCAATTGCTCCGAGCCATGGAAGTACCTTCTCCAAAAAAATATTCATTGTTTCCATGGTAGCTATTTTGCTCATGATACCTACACAACGAGCAGCCATGTGCCTGACAGCAGTGCTGGGATACTGAAGACACATATACAGATGAGGCAAATGTTGTACCAACTAAAAATAAAAAAGTTAAAGGAATTAGAATATTCATAGGGAATCTACTGCTTGAAATGTAACTAAAAAATTCCTATTCAGTATGGCCTTATGCCATCTAAATCTAAAAATACCTCCAAATAACTCCAAACAACCTCCAGAGAAAAATCTAAAGTCACATTAATGTCCAGAAAGAAAAGTAAGGAATGTTACATAACTTCCCCCTGCTCAATATCCTTTTAGACCTGCTGGAATACTCAGTTCTTTCTAAAATCAACCAAAGACACATCAAAAGCCACCTTTTCAGGATTTGCCCTCTGAGAAAACAGCACCAAAGACCACCAACTTCCTGTAGACTTGGAAGCAGTGGTTTGGGTTTACTAGGTTCACTGCTCCTGATTTAGCTTTAGGTTTTGGTTGGTACTTTTCACATTCTGGCTTATTGGGTTAGGATTGCAATAGCATAAAAAGAATCCTATTATATAACGGTTGCATGGAACACAAAGACCAATGATGGGAGCCAAGTACCTTAACAGACTTGCCTTACGAATTTAGCTGAAAGTAATTTGCTGAATCATGGAAGGGGACACAGACATGTTCTATCTTTCTTTTTACTAAGTATAAGCCAAAAAACAATGACAAGTCAAAAAAAAAAAAAAAAAAAAAAAAAAACCTTGAACTAGGTTCAGGCAATCATTTTGCTTTGACTCCCCAAGAAGCAGAAAGTACTGTTATCTGTCACTGGGCCCAGCTTACAAACAATTTCTTTGGGGGCATGGGGTCTTTTTGTAACGCAGTCTCACTACGTAGTTTACGTTGGCCTCGAACTACTTTATAGTCCAGACTGGCCTCAAACTCACTCCTGCTTCAGTTTCCTGAGTGCTGGGATTATAGGTGTGTATCACCATGCCCAGCTATCAGCAAAAATTTTGGGTAAAAGAACACATCTTATTACAAAAACCACAGAAAAGTTTCATGCTTTATTCTGTAGATTCACTTTTATGAATTTTTGTATGATAGTGAGCAATAAAGAAAACTAGAAACCTTTATAATAAGATGAATTCAGACAGCTTCCTAATGTAGAAATATGGAAAGAATAATTCTATGAACACACAAGATGATTCTTTACTTTTCTCTTTGCTCTGTACTAATTCTTTTATAATACTCTTTAAAAATAATCACAAACCAGGGTTATGTCTTTACTGCTGATCACTTTCATCTTAGGCAGGTAATTTTCTTGTTTATGCTTATGTTGATTCTTCTATTCTTCAAACTATAATGCTAGAATTACCTGGGTTCTTCCATTCTTGGAGCTACAATGTTAGGATTATCTAAACAGGGCTATAGATTTACCTTTGTCTATACCTAGCTCTGGTGCCAGCCCTTTCCACAATGCCCATTCTAAGCTTCCAGACTAAATAAATGCTTCTATCATTCATACATCTAGCTTATAAAACCCAGAAGAATTGTGCTATCTCAGTAAAGGAGGAATATTATTATAGCATATAAAATAAAAATGTAATTACTGGGAATGACATCTAGTTAATGCTTTTCAAGTCTCAAGACTTTTTTTTAATAAGACCATCTGTTTATTTGAAGAAATTCTACATTAGTTACCAAGGGATGAAGTTCAGAATCCATTGAAGCTGCTGCTACTTCAAAAACTTGCAAAGAGTTCACCAATTCTTGAGCAGGGCCATCTCCCCTTTCCATGAGAGACTTTCCATCTATTCAAATACAATAAATCTGTATTACTTGGCAAATAGTTTTACATTTTTTACAGCTCTACAAAAAGTTAGCACCTTCCCAGCTAGTATAGGAGTCAACATTGCTGTGTTTATGCCATGATTTAAACACTGGGTACTATAAAAAAACAAAAGTTTAAATAGCATTCCATTTCAAGTATCTTTTTCAATATAGAAAAAGCAAAAAGTATACAGAACAATATGAAAATAAATAAAATATAAATGTTTTTCTAAACGTTACATCTTAAAATTAGCTTGTCTGGGATGAGTAACAATTGGCATCTTTACACTGTAAGGATATATATTTAATTGATACACAACAAAATCTGTTAAAAATCAAACTTAGAAAGACATGTGCATACCAAAATTATTAATGTCAATTACATTCCTCAGTGGGCCAACCATAGCATCCCAGAGATGTGGCAGCTTCACTGCCATTTCACCTCCAAAATGCTTCACTATTGTGGTCAAAGCAAATTCAGCTCCTCTTCGTTGTACTAGGTAAGGCTTCTGGGCCTGAAATTAAATGTTAGTTGAACACAAAATTTCAGAAAGAAAGTATAATGCATTTTAAATTTTATTAAGAGAATTTAGAATTGATAATATTCCCATTAAATAATAAAGCACTTATTAGACTTATTTATGACAACTAAAATATTTTTTTAATAATCAAAGTTAGAGGGCCCGGGGAGATAGCTTAGTAGAATAAGTGCTTGCCTGGCAAGTGCAAGGTCCTGAGTTCAATCCCCAGTACCACAAAAAAAAAAAAAAAAAAAAAAAAAATTAGAACCTAAAATTCCTAAATAAATTTTTGTGTCCCAAATGATATATTCTGGGGTGGAGGACAGGAATCAAAGGATGTGTGTGATTCCAAATGATAATCCTAGATAGTGTGTTTTCTCTTTTTTCTTGCTCTAAAAAAACTGTTAGAGATGAAATGATATGTTCAAGAAACATACTAAGAGCATGTATCAGCTATCTCTAAGACTGACAATTTCCTATTTGGTAATAATTAGTCCACAAAATTGTCTTGCCAAGCAGAAACATATGTGTACACATATACACACTTTCGAAATTAAAGTGGAAAAAACCTTTACAAACCATAGGGGTATAAATATAAAAAAGTACAGGATACAAAGTCAGTATTAAAAAAAAAACCTGTAAGCTTTCTATAGCAAATAATAAATTAGCTGAGAAAGAGATTCGGGAAACAATCCCATTCACAGTATCTTCAAAGAACAATAAAATGCTTTGGAATCAATCTAACCAAGGAGGTGAAAGACCTCTATAAGACAAGTTACTGAATTCTGAGGAAACTGAAGACAGAAGAAAATGCACTGGCAGGATATTGTTAAAATGTAAAAGCAAGCTAAGATTCAGTACAATCCCAATCAAAATTCTAATGACATTCTTTATAGAATTAGAAAAACAATCCTTAAATTCATATAAAGCAGGGTACCAGTGGTGCACTCCAATAACCCCAACACAAGGAAACCAGAGGGAGAGAGATCACTATGACTCCAAGGCCAGCTTGGGCTACATAGTCAGTTTAAGGCCAGACTGAACTGCATAGGGAGACTCTGCCTCACGAAAGAAATTTAAAAAATTTCAGGACCTTTCACTTTCCAGGCAAGTACTTATTCCACTCAGGTATCACCCCAGCCCTGATCACAACCAATTTAACCAGTCACAGAACAGCATGGTGTTTTGGTATAAAAACAGATGTGTAGACCAAAGGAATTATAGAAGGCACAGAAAAAAAAAAAAAGCAATTAAAACCATGTGATTCTCATCAAAGGAGTCAAAAACACTGTGGAGAAAAAACAGCCTGTCAAACATTTGTAAGTAAATGATATCCACATGTAAAAGATTAAAACAAAATCTCTCCCACTTTGATCACAAATAAATTCAAAATGTATCAAAGACTGAGTATAAGACCTGCTATTGCCAGAAGAAAACAGAAAAATATCTATAATATAAAGGGACAGGCAAATACTTCTTGAATAAAGTTCCAAT
>PVKA01000038.1:0-144562 GCA_004027165.1 Ctenomys sociabilis
TTCATGTGACTCTCCCCAGGCACACTATAGAACTTCAATCTCTTTCCTCTGTGGCTCCACAATCTCCTTGCTCAGAAAATTTGGAGCTCACCTGAGTCTCATGATATTGCAGTACAGGTTCTCCTATGTCCTGAGTCTTCGCTGACCTTGAAAGGCTAGGGCCAAAATGTCGGCTGGCCTTGTGGCTCTTCTATTTCTCTAACTCTGACTTGTCTTTTTTTGTGTGGAACCAGGGATTGAACTCAGGCCCTTGCACTTGCCAGGGAAGCACTTATTCCACTGAGCCATCTCCCCAGCCCTCTAACTCTGACTTGTGATCTTAGGTTGTTAACCATCCAGAAGAAAAGCTGATTAGTGTCCTGCAGCATATGCCATTCACTTTGCCTTATCTAACTCAATTGATTTTACTTGTACATTTCCTTTTGTATTTCTGCTTTTCGCTTGTTATACTAGGGAGACTATATGATATTTACATATGTGTGTCTGGTTTATTTCACTTATGAGTATATGTTCAAGTGGCATCCACTTCAGTATAAATGCTTCAAACTTATCATTCTTAATAGCTGAGTAATACTCCATTATATGTTTTGTTATTTGTTTTTAATGTATTCGACACAGGGTCTCACTTACACAGCTCAGACTCGTGGTGATCTTTCTGGTTTTAGCCTCCACAGTGCTGCGATTACTGGCGAGCACCACCTCGCCCAGACTCGTCCGCTTGCTCAGCGTGCTGGGGGGAGGGGCTAGCGAGGCATGCGGTGCCGGCAATTGAATTCTGGACCCTGTGCTTGCTTAAGCAGGCGCTTAGGCTGCTGAGCTATCTCACTGGCCCAGAAAACTAGTTCTGAGTAGTTGATAAATCTCCATCTAAGCAAAAAAACTAATTGCAGAAGTATGGTCAAACTATTTGTAAAGATTTTGTAAATGTTTCTATAGAATATGTTTGGGTAGCAACAGAAATAGTTGCTAGAATTTACCATTTGCTCTAATATACTCAAATACATGTACTCAGATTCCACAGAGAAGAAAGTCAAAAAGCATAGAAAGTTATTGAAAAGAAAAGAATAGTGAGATAGATGATGTTTAGCAAGTCTGTTGGAGGCAGATGAAAGGATCCAGCAAAATTATTGAATTTTGGTTTTAGAAAGGAATACATTAAATCTTTGTAAATATCTGTACACATTGTATCTGAGTATAAAGCTTTATCAGTGTTTACTTTTTTCATGTGACATTTGCTTTTTCTGACTCAGTAGGGAGAAACACAAATATCTTATTTATCAATTCAATAAAAATCTAAAAATATTTTAATATTTTCCTCAACATATTTGGGGACGTATAATAATGAATTCATTAATGCAGCCCTTTCTGTGGTCACACATTTTAATATTATTGAGGTTTATTTTGTGGTAGTTTCAGACTCCTGAGGTTCAGCATATTATATGAAGTGTTTCTCCCCAATGAAACAATTCCTAGAGAATTTGTTATAGAAATATTAAATATCAGCCACCGAAGCATTATTTATTTGCTAAAGATATTTGATATTTACCTAACATTTTAATTTTAACTGCCTCTCATTATACTAACTGTTGAAAATGTAGATATTTTAAAATAAATTGATTCATAGGCAGAACAAATACTTCTAAATTAACTTTTTGAGCAACTTAACATTTGAGTTTTTAAAAGCTAATAATATCTTTTTTTCTCTGGTACAATTCTGAAAAGCTTTAGCTTCAGCATTCAACTCAACATTTTATTACTAAGAAATGAAGTAGAATACTATCTTGTACAAGCATCATATGATGCCTCAATTGGGACTTGTGGAATTTTAATCATATGTAATTTTAGTGCTTATAATATTTCTTGGAAGGTAAATGATAAACATTACTGATAAAATTATATAGATGTGAATGAAAAAACTATTCTATGATGTATAATTTGACTCACATTCTTTAGACAGTTTCAGAATATATTATCTCTAAGAATTAACCAAATACTTGGAAAATTGGACAATACTATACTTTCAAAGCATTTTCCCAGCAATTAGGATTTGCATGCTCTTCTTCTTGCAACCAAGTTAAGTATGAAAATTTTAGTTCCTCTACTTTCCCTCCATCTATATACTCTTGTTCATACCCAACCGATGATTATTCCTTGAAGGCAAAGTGCTCTAGGTAATTGCTGTAACGTAAGCTGTTTTTTCTTTCTGCTCTTCCTTTTTCCTTCTAGTCATGCTTCTGTCCCTATTCTTCATCTCAAAAAGCAGAAAAGTGAGACAGTTCATACCTAAACATGTTTATAACAACTCCCCAGTGCTCTATGATTCGCAAAGTAAAATATAATATGCTGGCTTCTCTTCGGATATTAAGTCTTTAACCCTCAAAGTATAATGCAGAAAAACCTCTCTAATAAGCAAAGGTCAGTCTCAATATGAGTGTTAGCTATTGATGGATATAATAAAAAGTAATCTTATGGAATCTTAAGCCAAGTCTTCACTGTCTTGGTTTTAATAGCTGACACTGAAATTAAGACTGCAGAGTTACTCACAAAATTTGTAGACCAGAAGATCCTGGGTTTGGATCTAGACAGTAAGGATTTTGTGAAATAAGTCTGCTGCTTAAGGATGTGAATTATAGCCTTCAAAAGAGTCAACACAGGCATCATGAGTAGACTTCCATGCTTGTGTGCTTGTCTTATTATATGTGTATGTGTATGTGCTTGCGTGTAGCTATATATGCATACATATCTTTTAAATTTTCTGGATTTGTTTGTCTGTTTTTTTCAGACAGGGCTCTATGTAGCCCAGGCAGCCCTAGATCCTCTTGCCTCACAGTCTTCATACTGGAATTACAGTCACATGCCTCCAGGCTAGCTGCCTTTAATTTTTTAAACTCCATTTTCTTCCATATGTTTTGTAAATTTTCTTTGGATAGCTTAAATTTCATGTAGAGTATTATTGTTATCAATTTCTTTTGTTTATTTTAGTACATACTTTTATATTTATATCTGATTTTATAAGTGATTGTGATTTTTAGATATAAGAGCTGAGTATTGGATAGATCTCAAAGATATTTTTAAAGATACATATTTCCTATACATGAATTCAGATAACTGAACTCTTTCTCTGAATTTTTATTAAAGAAAAAAATAGTGGAGGTTGAAATCCCCAACTCTTTATATCTCTTAGGGTGCCTATTGTTTTTTTTTTAAACATGAATAATAGTTAGATTCATTGAATACTTTTTTGATAATCTTATTTTTTATAAATGGGAGGATATAATTTTAGCACAAAAAAAAGATGTAAGTGTGCATTTAACTCAGACTTCTTCATCAGAATTAGGTTAGTATTTGCATGCAGAAAAATCCAAAAAAGACGCATGTCCATAATTTCCTAAAGCAATTAGAGCCCACAGGTTTAGATGATGATTTATGTCCTTAAAGCTTCTGGATGGTTCTCAGCCCTCCTCTGTTTTGAGAAATCCTGCAGTCCGTGGTCACACTGGGCGCATCCTGAGATGGGATGATGGTATTCATCACTGGAGAATGGAACAAGGCTATCACTAAATACTAGTTTACTTATTAATATTACTTATTCTTGGACACCAAGTCATTCTACAAAGATATTTGTATATGCATTAAATTTAATACTTTAAATTCTGATTTGCAATCTATTTGTCAAATCTTTACATTATTTTTACACATTTATTTTGAATAGAATGTTCAACAGCAAAAATTTCCATCACGGACTATTTTAAAGTTCAGCGCACCCTTCGACAAGACATCTTTGTTATTTGCCTTTCCAGCATACGTGCTACCTTGGAGTGCAATGAAACTCCATTTTTTTCCCCCTCTTGTTCTGTAACCACTGGCATAAATGTGAGAACTTGAGAAGGCAGATGCCAGGAGAAAATTACATGTGCAAAGTTTTTATTAGGAAAAAGGCACATGTGGCTCTAATGAGGACAAGAGCCAGGAATGACTGAGTCATGAGACCGCTATGCACGTCTGAAGACAGAGCAAAGAAAACGGGGATGGTGGGGATACTGGTGGAGCCTCTTGAGCCTGGAGTGACAGAATCTACACACTGCAGTGATTCTGGTAAGCTTGTGTCGGTCAACACAAGAAATGTGACTCTTGAGAAGGAGTTTGTCTTGGTGTCCCTAGCACACACTGGGTAGAAGCAGCCTATGAGGTGTAATGTTAATGAAACTTTACCGAAGGGTTTCAAAACATATAATTTGAAGTCTTTGGTTAATTTTACATTCTCTACATCAAAGCAAATTCCGTTTACTAGCAGCACTCTGTCCCTCCTCTGTTCAACCAATGATGTGAATGAGTACAGTGTATGTGGAATTAGCTCAGACTAGCAAGATAGCTCTAGAGATCTTCTGGAATTGTTGTGAAACTAGCATTTTGTTTTCATTAGGATTTCTAGCTAAAAATGTAGGCACAGGGCTGATTGTAAGTACCTTTGACACCTCAGGGAGAGAAGCTGACAGAATAAAGAAAAGACAGAAAAAATAGATAAAAGATAGATCTTAATTATATTAATAGCACACTTAGGTAACCTCCTTCATTTCCAGTAATTTCACTTACAAGATAAATAAGTTTGAGTTTTATTTTAATTGCCCTAAGCTATTTACTTATTTAATTATTTAAATATTTTAATGTATTTACTACAGGGTCCCACTACGCAGCTCGGACTCATAGTGATCCTCCTATTTTCAGCCTCCCCAGTGTGGGGATTACAAGTATGCACCACCACTTCTGGTCTTGGTGGACAGGGTAGTGCATGCGAGGGTGGGGCTGATCCCCACACGGTGCTAGGGATCAAACCTGATTGCTGCACTGGCCTAAACAGGCGCTTAGTGCACCAAGCTATCTCACCGGCCCTTAAGAAAATTATATGAAGGGATTTTTTTCCTGTGAATTACCTAATTATAGATGTTATTCTGATGTACATATGTGAATATTGACCAGAAATTAGAGATGATTTCTTGAAGTTTCCCTAAAGTAATATGACAGTTGTTTAGAGTGCAATCTATATTATCACTTGATCAGTTATTTAAGGTTGTTGTTGTTTTTAGTTTATCCTGATAATTATTGTGTCCTTTTTGTGAATTATAAGAATAATCAGTTTATGTTATACACATAGTACATATGCTTGCATCTAATTCAACCCTATGCTTAGGAACACTGATACAAAGATACAAAATCTAAACAGAAATATAATCACCTAAGTATGGTACTACATATTTTGTTACATTATTGATTTTCCTCTTATAAAATTATGCAATAGGTCATACATAGTATTGCCCCTTATGCCATGTAATGAGCATGTTTTTTCGCCTATTTTTGTTGTCACTTGACATATGCTTCTAATTTGCATAAGTCTCATGCACTGATGTCTGTTAATGTTTAAAGAAGGGAAGAATTTTTATACTTAAAGTTAAGTGGTTCCAATTACCTTGTAAAACAGTTCAAAATGAATGCTAAGGGTTGTACATATCAGTGTATTCTAAAGCTTGTGCTATGGCACAGGTTCAGCTTTGAAAGCCTGGTTACTTGCTTGAAGTACGTTCAGTCTGTATATAATTATACTATTTTTAATGTTGATTTTTTCACGTTAATATGAGAAAACTTTCCTCTAATTCTAGTATTTAGGTTTGTGACACAGTGGCTCTGTTACACTTCTTTATTCAGGAAACCCTTTGAGAACTCTGAACATCAGACTTACTATTAATAACTAAGGAGAGAGGGTCTGTGCTCTGCACACAACTGCTGCCTGTTCAGGTTTTCACCAAGTGTCTCTCAGGAAGCTGGAGGTTGGTCCGCTGCTCCTCACCTACAGTGCTGTGTGCGGGCTACTATGTGTGATCTCCACACCTGCCAAATGGTGTTTTCTAAAGTTTCTTTTGGCTGACTTATTAAATACTCATTTTTAATATAAAAATACAAATATTATTATATTTATTTTGCATTCTTGACATATACTGCAGGTATCATTGCACATAAAATTGGAGCAAGAGTGTGGGTTATAATTCCCATCCTCAAATATTGTTTACATATTAAAGCCCCTTATTGAAAGATTGGGAACACATATAAATTCCTAAACATTGACATAGTATCATGATTTGTATGAAAAAAAAAAAAAAAACCTAAAGAGATTCAATTTTTCAAGTGAAAAACAATTTAAACTTATGTTAGAATTTACAATTATGCATCCCAGAACCCATTTTTAAATACCTTGTCTCCTCCCTCTTTATCTTCTGCGATTTGTATCCAGCATTCTCAAAATGTATCTTCTGTCCATATTGCACTGCTTGTTGTAGGCCAATTCCATTTTTGTTTCTTGCCTGAAAGACTGAACACACCTGTAAATCACACTGCCCTGAAATCTTTTTACTCTTCCACTAGGTAAACAGGGTGATCTTTGTAAAAGTCAAATCTGATCAAATCGCTTTGATAAAATCCCTAGAGTTTGTAGGGAAAACATCTAAGCTCCTTAGGATGGGATGAAAGGCTTTAGGATGTCTCTACTGTCCTGTCTCATCATGAAAACTCTGCTCTTCTATCACTTACTGTCTAGAAATTCTTTCAGCTCTTCAAACACGTTACTTTGCCCTTACCTCTAAACCTAGTTACAGGATCTTTGTTACCCTAAAATACATCTGCCTGTTTTATCACCCATAATTTTTCATACTTCCTTCAAGATAAATCTCAGCTATGTCATGAATCATTTTATTAACAATTATGTGGATATGGTTTCCATTTTCTATGCACTTCAGTATAACATTCTTTATGCTATGGAGTAAAAACTATTCTTCTGTCTGCCTTTTTTCCACTAAATGGTAAATAATTTGGGGTACGTCTATTACATCTCTTTATTCTCAAACTGTGGCATATTCTGCACACCACCCACATGATATGTCCACATCTTGGTTGAATGACTTTTATTGACAGTATGCCTATTGATAACCCACTTTATATCTTCAACTTTTATTCAGGTTCTGGGAGTTTATATCCAGGATTCTAGAAATACACAGACATCACATTTTTTGCAATAGATGTTATAAATGTCTTAAACAACAACAAAAAAAGATCTAGCTTCTTCTCAAATGGAACTACAGCATGTCTTTCAGGCTTGCTTGCTTGTTTGGAAGTGCAGAAGCCAAGGGACTGCTGACAACAGAACCAGAGTCACAGCCAGGAAGAGAGCTCCAAAGAGGTCACCTTCTTTCTCCTGCCTCCAGACATGTTTTGCTCTTTGAAATTCTCAGGCACGGTAAAGTTAAAATAACTGGCTCGTAAACTGGGCTTAGTGGTGCATCTCTGTAATCCCAGCACTCTGGGAGGTTAAAGGATGAACATTAAAAGTTGAAACTAATCTATAAAGGAAGCAGCGTAATGAGACTGTATCTCAAAAATAAAATAAAATAATTGGGTAAAAAGGATATATATCAGTGCAGTCTATGTGTCAAAAAAAATCAGTACTGCCAAAAAAAGAAAAAAAAGGAAAAAAATATTATAATGTTTTTAAGTATTGGTTTTCTTATGCATAGCTGGGCAATAAAATAATTGCTCATTGCGGATATTTTGTTCAGATAACTTACTCAATTTAATTTCCTTCAAATTGAATTTAAGTGGGTTATTCAGACCAATCCTCTTCATTATTTATAAATTAAAACATTATCTGAAACACATTATGAGAGGGCACTAGGGACTGACCAGAATCACTTTGAATCTGCAAGAAGTCCTACTTCTGAAAGAAAATCAAGAACGTATATGATATGAGGTCGACCTCGACCTTCCATTAGCTCCTGGGAAGAATCCTGAACTTCGATGAAGTGCCAGATTGAGATGCACACAGAAAGCTAGAGAAGAAATTGAAAAGGAAAAAGAACAGTAGAAAGACTAAGCCTTGAACTTTTGTGTAAAATCTTCATGGACAAGGGCCAGGGAGATAGCTCAGTAGAATAAGTGCTTGCTGGAGATAGCTCAGTAGAATATGAGTTTACTTGGCAATCACAGGGTCTTGAGTTCAATCTCCAATACTGTAAAAAATATTCTACATGGACAATGCAACTATTTATTGGTAACAAAGATCTCAGGGGCATTTATTTTTAAGAGCAGCAGTAGGAAGCTGGGCTACATAAGCATAGGTGCAGACTGTGGCAGATATTTGTAGAGAACGGCTACAGAATTTATGTTCAGTTAAGTGACCTAAAAGTAACTTCAGAGAAGTGTACTACAGTGGAGATACTCTAAAATAACTTATATCTGAAATATGGAACATAACTAAATTTCCTCAGACACATAAATAAAAAGAGGGCTGGAGAGATAGCTCAGTGGACTAAGTGCCTGCTCAAGCAAGCGTAGGGACCAGGATCCTCTCCCCAGCACCACATACTATGCTGACTCCACCCCCAGGCACACAGATAAGGCCACCAAGACCTGGAGTGGCGGCACGCACCCATAATCACAATGCTAGGGAGGCTGAAAACAGGAGGATGCCTACCAATCCAGACTGCATAGTGAGACCTTGTAGGGAAAACATTTAAAAAAGTAATATATAAAAGGAAAATACTATGCATGCTTCCTCTAAAGAGGAATAAGTCCACTCATGAGGAAAAGATACATACTGTGATTAGTGAAGGTTTTAGAACAGCTACAGTAAGGATTTCATTAGCTCAAATGCTGATACCCTATAATCAATTCTGAAAAATTGCAGCAGAAAGAAACTAAGAACAATAGCAAAATATCCAGAATAGGATTGAGACACAGAGGAAAGAGATTGATGATCTATATTGTGCCTGGGGAGAGTCACATGGAGAGAAAACTTTCTCTCAGGCTCTCACAGAGAGCAAACTGGTCAAGCATTGGCCGTGACTCATCCACATGGATGACACAGACAAAGGATCTACAGAATAAGGTACAGGATTACAAGATAGACCCTGAGGGGACTTCACTGACCTCATCAGAAACAAAAAGTACATGTGTTGGTGTATACATCTTGCTCTATCTTGGTCTTAACCATCTAGCAGAAAAGTATAAAAATGAAGTTTACATTGTGGGGCCATAATAATAAATTGAGCTGTAAATGGCTACAGTCGACAACTTCTTCGGATGACTCACTATTGTTGTGGAATTCTGGATTGTGTTGGATTGTGTTGTTGAGTTCAGGCACCTAAATTGGTTGAATGACAATGGAGTGCCCATCTTTGACAGGTGTAGACAAAGGAAGGGGTACAGAAAGGAAGAATCATGATGTGTGTGTATATACAGTACAGTTGGGATAGATAACACTGTGCTTCTACATAATTCTACGAGAGGCAAGATTTGCACTAATGGTGGTTGGACAGGATATTATGTGGGCTTCTAGTACTATGGACAACCACTAGGAAAATAACAAGGTAGAAAGTATTAATTATTCAATCTTTGATGTAATTCAGGTATACAAAATAAGATACGTAAACAGCTACACTCTCTTAATTTACTGATAAGAGAAATACAGTATAATAAAGTCTGTAAATATAATATCATGTATGCACCTTGTACAATACCAAAACATTATGAAAACAGTTTGCAATGTATTAATTTATCAAATCCGTCTTGTTAAAGTGTCTTAAAACTGTCTCATTGATATTTGTACTTAAATAAAATAAAAAAGAAATAAAAAAGAAAGAAGAAATTCAAAAACTAAAATATTTTATGAATAAAAATTCTAACAATTACTCTATGAGCTTGAATTTGGCAGTATATGAGCAGCAGGTATATAGTCTGAGTAACAGATACAAAATGACTGAAAACTGAATATAATTTGGACGAGAAATAATTGCTCAGTGAGGTCATTTTGTGATATAAATTACAAAAATAATGTATTTATTTCTTTAAGTTATTTTATATTTTGAAACAAGGTTTATATAATTAATATTCAAGTAAATAAAGTCCTAGGAAAGGAGAAATATATATGTATATATATATATATATATATATATATATATATATATATATATATATCTTCTCAGGTATGCAAAATCATCAATTCATACATTTGAATGTAATGTTAACAAAACCTAACCAAGACAAATAAAAAATCACGTCGTCTTAAGACATCATTTAGAAACTAATACCTAAAGAAAATTTACGGTGTAGAATAAATATGAAGTAATTAAAAATGACAATTACTTCTCAAAGATAACAATAAGGTAAGGAAATGCAAGAAAGGGACAGAAATATTTTTAGACTAAAAGGGAATGACGAAAGAAGACTTTTTCAGGGATATTGTTTCTTGACTTGTGAATATGCTTTAAAACTTTTATCTTTAAAACCTCTATCTTAGTGGTATTCAAACAGCTTAACAAAGATATTGATAAAGTTAATGAAATAATATGACCAGAGTTAAAATCAGTAAATAACAATGAAAAATAGCATTCTCGGATAAATAAAAAAGATAAAACAAAAAATTAAATAGTGGTACTGAAAGACCTAATTGTGTAGGCAGGGAGAAGAATCTGGAAACTAGAGGAGAAGATAAAGGAAATAGTCAAGTTTGAATAAAACAAAAACTCAAAACAAACTGACAAACAGTGCACAGAGGTATGGAAACTTGTGCAACGGCACCACCTAGACCAACATATTCACTGTGCAAAGCCAAGTGGCAGAATAGAGAGAAAGATAAAGAGTTTTTTAAAAAAGTAATTGATGATATTTGCCAAATTTGATGAAAGACTTGAAAGCACACAGTAAGCTCAAGTGACTCAATGTACCATGACCTAAGAGGGACTCATATTAAGATTTGTTATAATCAAACTCTCAAAAACCAAAAACAAAGAATCTCAAAAGTTGCAAGAGAGAAACAACATGTCATGTATAAGGGATTTTTAATAAGATCGTTGGTAGGTGTTTTTCACTGGAAATTTTGGAAAGCCACTGTGAAAAATTGTACTCCAACAAATTAGACAATCTTGAAGAAATAGATAAATTCCAAGAAACATGTGAATTAAAAAATTTGAAGAATATAAAAAAACTTGAACACTTTAATATTAAGCTATGAAACTGTCACAGTAAAAAAAAATACCTTACACTTTGGGAAAGCCTAGGACTTGATGGATTTAGTGCTGAACTCCTTGAGAATGTCAAGGAGGTTAAAAGCCAATATTCTTCAATCTGTTTAGTGAAAATAAGGGGAAGGAGTATTTGCAAATCATTTCTGAAGTTAAAATTTTGCTACAATTCTAAAAACAGATGAGGACTTAAGTAAGAAAACTATAGACAAATCTTCTTAATGAATGTAGTTGCAAAAAATCTTCAATAAATTTGTTTGTGAGAATAATTTATTCCACTTAGAATTGAAAGAATTTATATATCATAGTAGATAGAGGGAGAAAGAGAAGAGGGAGAAAGTTGCAATCGTGTGACATTTGGCATGGCAAGACATCACTTCTTTCTCAAGTTAAAGTTTCTTCTATTGTTGGTTTATTTTGCAGAACTAACCAAAGACCAAGTTACTCACAATCCAATCCAGTCCATGATGACGACCAGGGGGTTTTATCCCAGGAAAGCAAAGATGGTTCAACATAGGCAAGTCAACAAATATCATGTATGACATGAAAAGAAACAAGAACCAAAAATTAGATATTCATATCAATAGATACAGAAAAAGTTGATGAAAAAATCCAATATACACTTATGATAAAAACCTTGAACAAAATAGCTACAGAAGGACTTTAGCTCAATCTGCAAAAAGTCATGTATGATGAACCAATAACCAATATCATATTAAATGAAAAGAAGCTGGAAATTCTCCATTTAAAACTAGGAACAAGCTGGACATGGTGGCTCATGCCTGTAATCCCAGCACTTAGGAGGCTGAGGCAGGAGGATTGTTGTGAGTTTGAGACCAGCCTGAGCTACAGAATGAGCTTAAGGCCAGCCTGAACTGCACAGTGAGACCTTGTATCAAAAAGACAAAAATAAATAAATAAATAAAGTAAAATAAAATAGAACTAGGAACAAGACAATATTGGCATTATTAAAACTCCTGCTCAGTGTAGCTCTAGAAACATTAGCAAGAACAATAAGACAAGAAAAAGAAATATAAGAGGTTTGCATGGGAAAAGAAAACATAAAACTGTCACTCTTTGTGGATGACATGATTCTTTATATTGAAAATCCAAACAATTCTATCTAAAATTAACAACCCATCAGTGCAGAAGAGTACAAAATAGACACACAAAACAGGGCATGCAGGTTAGCTTAGTGGTCTGAGTATCTGCAGGGGCAAACCAAGTCAAGCACAAGGGATGATGGTTTGATCCTCAGCTCCCCATGCCTTACCAGTCCCCCCACCTAAGGCAGCCTGAGCCAGCCAGAAAAAGAAAAAAAAAAATATCATCTCTGTTCACCAACAATGAACACATTAAAAAGAAATTAGCAAGTTAGAAAAACAATACCATTCTCACTGCTCTATTTTTTTGTTGCCAAGCATGCAATGCCATTCTCAGTCATATAAAAAAATAGTTTGGAATTAGCCTAACCAAGGATGTTAAATACTTCTTCAGTAAGCACTGACCAAAGAGATCAACTAAGACATCCGGAAAGGGAAAGTTGTCCCTATTCCTCAACAGGCAGGAGAACATATACTCCCTATACTAATATACAGTTTTAGTTCAATCACAGTCAAAATACAAATAATGTTTCTCACAGAACTAGAAAAACACTCCTAAAGTTAATATAATACCAGAAGAGACACAAAATAGTGAAAGCAATTCTGAGCAACAAAAGTAGGAGGCATAACATCCCAGATTTGAAGTGATGTTGCAAACCATCAACAACAACAACAAAATAGCACAGTGTGGGCACAAAAACAGAGATGTGAATCAGTGGAAGAGCACCCAGGACGCAGAAGTAAGTCCAAACACATTCAGCCAAGTAATCTTTGACAAAGAGGCCACTACAAAGTGATGTATAGGAACCTGGACCTGTAGTAAGCTAAAAGCAAAGTGGATCAGAGGTCTAAATTTTAACACAGAAATAATCAGCTGGAAGATGATAGGGAATGTTCTTAAAGTCATGGACATAAGACATGACTTTCTAAAAATAACCCCAATGGTACAAAACATAGCTCAAGAATCAACAAATAAGGGGCCAGGGATATAGTGCAATGGCGCAGTGCCTTCCTGGAAAGCAGAAGGTCCTGGGTTTGATTTCTAGTACCAAAAAACAAAACAACAAAAAACTTGATTATGTAGTTGTGTTATGTCATGTCATGCTATGCTATGCTACGCTGTTCTGTGCTCCACTTCATTATGTTACATTACATTATGTTGTGTGATGTTATAAAGTTTTTGCACAGTAAAGGAAACAACTAAGGAATAAAGAGACAACCTACAGAATGAAAAAAATGTGTCATCCAGTCCTCAGACAGAGAATTAATGTCTATAATATACAAAAAACTCAATAAATTAGATACATAAAAAAATGGGCACGGAGGTGCCTTTATATTTTGTAGAAGAAGAAATACAAATGGCTATAAATGCATGAAAAAAAACTTTCAACATTGCTGGCTATTAGAGAAATGCCAATTAAAACATCCCTGAAATTTCACTTTACTCTAGTAAGAACAGAAAATATTAAGAAATCAAATAATAGAAAATACTATGAAAGCTGAGGGGAAAATAAAACATTTCCATTCCCGCCAACAACTCTACATTGTTGGTGGGAATGTAAATTAATACAATCACTATGAAAGTCAGTATGGAGATTTCTGAAAAAAAAAAACAAAAAAAGCAATTTCATTTGACTTAGAAATTCTCTTAGTTTTTTTTTCATAGAGTTATAAGCACCATATTATAGTGATCCATGCATACTAGTGTTCATAGTAGCATAATTGGCAACTGTTAAATCTTGAATGCAGCCTGTATCATAAAAGAATAGGTAAAGATAATGTGGTACTCGTACACGGTGGACTAGTATTCTGCCACAAAGGCACACTCGAGTCATTTGTAGGAAAGTGGGTGCACCTTGAGTCCATGATGTTAAGTGAAAGAAATCAGATTCAGGGGCTTAAGTATCATGTGACTTTGTGGGCTGGCCAGATAGCTCAGCAAACTAGAGCACCTGCTTAGGCAGGCACAGGGACCTAGGTTCAATCTCCAGTTTGCCATGAAGCCCCCAGCCAGGCATGCTGAGAGTGCAATTGAGACTGGGTGGGGCAGCACACCCCTGTAATTCCAGTGCTTGGAAGGCTAAAAACAGGAGGATCACTGGGAGTCCATTCTGTACAGTGACACCTTGAAGACTCTGTACTAAATACATACAAAATCACGTACTCTCTCTTAGATGAGAAACACAAAGTCTACATACAGAACAAAATAGAAGTAGATAATAGGTCACAGGAACACAGACCTTCCTTAAAGAAAAAGGAGCATGAAACATGAAGAGAAAAGTGAAGAGAAGGGATCCTGAGAAAGGGAAAGGGATGCAAAAGCTGAAGATTCCTTATGTACCTACACCAACGCGAAAAAAGGAATGTAGGCATCATGGATTAAGAACTGCAAGAACAGGCACAAAACAAAAGGAAGGGGCTGAAGAGCTAGATGGAGAGCAAGAGAAGGAAAAAACAGATTAGATCAGGGCATGACACTAGTCCACACTACTTTATAAAGATTTGTTCATAGCAAGCTACTTATATATACAATAGAGCTAAAAATTTTTGAATTGAAAATAGTCTGTTGATAAATTCAAGTGTCAGATTCACAAGCTCCATAAATCTCTCACAGTGGGTACAACACAAAGGCTGGTGAGGCACAACGAAGAGAATGATGAAGTTTCAAAGTCCTTGCTTGTTTATTGTATGTCATCCAACTACTGGAAGCCTGTAGTTAATGATGTGTTAGAAAAAGAAAACCATAATGAGATTTTAAGATATGCAAGAATAGGCCATGAACTAGATAGAAATTGAAAAGTTATTGTTCACTATAGTGAGAAAGAAAACTGTTATGGTGAAAGAGTGGCTCACAGGAAGTTGTACTGGTCAGAAGTTTACCAAGGACCAAAACAAACAGGAGATATATATATATATATATATATATATATATATATATATATATATATATATATATATATATATATAATTATTATTATTAAAAGCATTTGCTGCATTGTAATTGTGGGAATATCCAAAATATGAAAGGAAAGCCAACATGCTGGAAAGACAGACAGGATTTCTAGGTTGCTGCCTGGGGACACAATATGATCTTCAGGAAACTTAGCTTTGCTCTTATGGCATTGAATTGCTCAAGGAAGGTCCGTTCATTTAAAATCAGCTAAAGCTAGAAGGAGAGCTCAATTGTAAAGTGATTGCCTAGCATGCACAAGACACTAGGTTTGGTGTCTAGACCACAAAAACAAAACAAAGCTAAAGAAAGAAAGAAAGAAAAAAAAATATATATGTATATATATATGTGTGTGTATATATATATATATATATATACATATATATATATATATATACAATGAAAAACAATGTATTATGAATGCTAATCACATTTGCAAAATATCTTCAAGTCATGTCTAGATTATCTTTTAATTAAGCATCTGGGCACCATAGTATTATGATTTAGGACAAAATGTTCCTCAACATGGTCATGAGTTTAAAGGTAATGCTTTCGATTAGACCATCAGGGTGGTAATCTTATAGCTGAATGGGGTGTTTGGGAGAGTCCTGTCAGCAAGTCACTGGAAATCTAACCGAAGAGGAAATATCTTGGTCTCATATTGTCCCCTCAATTTGCTTCCTGGTCACCATGAGGTGGGCAGTTCACTATTACCTAGCCCTTAACACCATGATTTCTGTCTTGCTGCATGCCCAGGAACCATGGAGCCAGCCAACTGTAAGAGAAAACCTCTGAAGCTGTGAGCCCAATGAATCTTTTCACCCTTTAAATTGAGGTGTGATTGAAATACACACAGAAGGCTTAAAAGAAAAAGGATACTCTGTGGGACCTGGCAGACAGCTCAGCGGACAAAAGTGCCTGGTTATGCTAGATGTGGTGACTGGGATTCTATCCCTGACCTGCTGTGCCAGCCCTACCCTGGTGGCAGGCTGAGAGGACCACTGAGACTGAGCGTAGTGGCACGTGCCCTTAATCTCAGCACTTGGAAGGCTGAAAGCAGGAGGATCACTAAGAATCTGATCTGTGTAACAAGACCCTGTAGACCATGTACTAAATAGAAAAAAAAAATACTACTGTGAAAAATAGATTCTCATTAGTCCTCTCAAAAGACATCCCTCTTGATTCTAACACACTTGACCCATCATTCTTGCTGCTTTTCTGAACCAATCCAGAAGTTCTCCCATGTGGGCCTCTAGTTGTGGAGTTGTGGCTCCCTCTGTGTCTGGAGTCAATGAAAAACACTCACCTCACTTACATCACTATTTGGTCTCAGAGAAAGAGGCAAAATTCTCACAATGGGGCTCAATCTGGTGATTAAAGAGGCTTTGGAGACAGCATTTTGAGTTTACAATCCTACCTTCCTATATCAGTGCTGCTAGGAAACTGATCCCATTGTATTTTTCTCAAAGCTCCTAGAGATACCAGGAAGCAGGATTTCCAGAACTGTTTCAAAAAGTGCTAAGAATGACTGGATATGTGTGTCCTTAGTGGGGAAAAGGATTTTGATGGCGATTAATGGCAGTGCATCTTTCGCAGTAATGTTATTTAAAACCGCTTCATATATTTTGATCACACCTTACTTTGCCACAGCAATGAATATTAACATGATAAGTTACTCAAATTTTCATACAAAATCAACAATCACAGAAGGACGTTGAGAAACTGAGAGGCAATGATCTGAAGGGCTTATGTTCAGCAAGACTAAAGGAGAGATAGCTCAACGGACTAACATGCCTGCTTAGGCAGGCTTAGGCAAGCGCGAGGACTGCGATTTGATCCCGGAACCACATGCCACGATAGCCCCACCTCTAACACCGAGTGAGCCAGCCAGAGCTCAAGGGTAAAGGCGTATTTGTATATCTCAGCATTGGAGAGGCTGAAAGCAGGAGGATCACTGTAAATCCGAGCTGCGTAGTGAGAACCTGCAACAACCAAATATATTTAAAAAATTAAAAATAAAAATAAAGGAGTTCTGTGAAAGAGAATGTCTAGTACTCAGTCTTTATTTTTATGCTACAAGGTGCTAGCTAGCATGTAACTTATACAACCTTCAGCTTGTATGTTAGAAATGGCTAAACTTCTTTTGTGTGTACATGGGGAAGAAATTAAGTGATTATATTCATTGTGTACCCTAAACACAAAAAAAGGTATGAAAAAACAGAGGAAATCAGACAAAAGAGACCTGAGAAAATGTGAGTTGCCCCTCCCATGCAACATTAGGAATGACATAAGGTCTCTGATCAAAAAATAGGGTTCAAGATACTTTCTTTTTTCATCGTAGAAGGTAATGTGCATCAACTGATACAGCAACATAAGAAAAACCAGGCCAGGTTGCAGATTATGAGCCTTATGCTGAAAGTTATTTTAAAAGATTTTATGATTTTATGAGCTTCCTTGGGAGTCAATATGATCCTCCAAAACACCTGGCAATTCTGAGCATTGAAAGCAGAATTCAGAAACTCTTTTGGTTAGGAAAGACTTATCTATTCAGAAACTTACAATCTCTCCTCAGAGTAATCCAGAATACTCAGCAATGTAGTGTACCAGGACTTACATTTTTTATGAATCCCAAGGATGAATGAAATCTGTCCCATCAGGAGACACTTTATGAGATCCCCTGTTGCAGGGTAAAAGCTAAAACTTCACTAAGGGATTAAACCTCCTTGCACAAACTCAATTGTAACTCTCATTCCCATTTGGGAGTGAAGCTCGGCAGCAAATGTCAAGAAAACTTTTCTTGCTTTGCCTTTAGAAAAACAGCAACTTAACATTTCTCTATAAAATTTTGTAGGGTCACAGCCAAAGTAAATCTTATTGCTTCTTCAAAATTTACCAAGGTGTGTCTTTTGTGAGTCTTGTAATAGATATAATGTGCCAGGGTGTTTTTGAGTGGCATTGTCCATAAATATGTGGGGACAGATTGTTTACTACTTTTGTCATTTAGAACAGAAATACAGAAGTATTAAACAAAATTGCTATACTTTTATTTCCTTACAACATCTTAAAATATTGTTTGGTGAGAAATTATCACAAGGGCTTTACAAAGGCTCTCAGTGCTGTCTAGTAAGCATGGTAAAATATCTAGTAGAAATTTCAGAGCCAACAGGGTATATGTTAGGTGATGTCATGTGCACCTGTCAGATAAACTTTCACAATAATTTTGACACTCTGCTTTTCTTCTTGCTTTCTCTGTTCATATTGTTACTGTACTTCATTTCAACCCCTTAGCTAATTTCTACCAGTCTCAGTTTTCTCTTCTATAAAAGCAGGACAGATTCATTACACAAATATTTGATGGCCATCTATCATGAATGAAGGACTTACTAGAATGGGAATGTAGATGGAAATCAGCTATGATGGCTTTATTCAGAAAACAAAATGAATAAATGAATATGTAAGCTTTATATGGTAATAGGAGAGGACTATCAATTTATCTTTTTCAATTACAGAGAAGGTGGAGGGAAAAGTGTTGGACTTCGGGTGGAAAGTAGTCCATTGATTTGAAAAAGGCTGGAGATAAGTAGCTATAGAACTTACAGACAGGGATATCCAGAAGAAGTCAGAAATATGTGTGTGCAGCTCAACAGAGATGCAAGTACCTGAAGATTGTTGGAAGTTCAAATAGAATTACAGATGCTAGAGAACTTAAGGACAGAAATGTGCTATCCAAGTGCGACCCCTATGCATATACTTCCAGGCAAACAATACAAATGTGAATGATTATCATTATCACTCATTAGTAGTAGCAAATTAATATGCAATTGCTTTATGTAGACCTTATATTTTTAATCTTTTATTCAAGAGCAATACTTTGAGCTATCAAGTCAAATATAGGCTTCCCTAAGGCAAAGCATTTTCTGTGAGTGTACGTCATACGTAATATGCACACTCTATAAATGATGTTAACTTATAGGAGACAGTTTTACACAGGAATAGAAAAAAAAAAAGAGCCTAAATCAAAAGTTATTGCCAAATCCTGCCAGATTGAATCTCAGGATCTCTAGGTTTATGATTCTTGTTATCCAGCAAAGAAATCCAGGAGGGATTGCAAACTCTAAATTTCCTATAACTATCATAAACTTAAAAGTGAGTTTTTATTGAGCATTTATTGTAAAGAGTCTTGTCCCTGCTGATAACCTAACAGATCTATACCCAACACCATGAAAATCAGTGAAATGGAGAGAGTAAATTGCGTGGCCAAAACAGGAGTTCTCAACTGAAAAGTGCTGACTTAGAAATTGAGTTCCACCACTGACTGTTTTAAATGACTTAAGAAATTAAAATCTCCACCACAATATATTCATCAGTATAAAATGCAGTAATAGCATCTTGCTCCTTGGTTTTCTAAGGATGAATGAGTTAGTCCATCACAGGTGCTTAAGACAGAACAGAAAATAATTTTATTATTATAACCATTGTCAGGGCTGGGGAGATAGCTAGCTCTAAGCACCTCCGTGGCAAGCGCAAGGGCCCAGGTTCGATCCCCAGTACTGCATGAGATGCAGACACAGAAAGCATCAGCACGCGGGGCTGCAGCTGAATTCAGTCATGGTGGCTCGCGCCTGTACTCCCAGCACAGGGAGGTCTGAGACAGGAGGATCACTCAGAATTTGAGTTGTGTAGTGAGACCCTGTATAAGTAAATAAGTAAAGAAATAAATAAATGTTTTTTAAAAGCTTAAAAATATAACTAATGTCAACCAGTAACATCCATTATTTTTATTGAGCATTACAAAATAATTGCCATACAAAAATAATTTATTTGCATACCTAAATCCAATATTATGTAAATCAAGAGATTCATTTGGTCCTACAGTTTTACTGAAGAATTTTTGTTCTGCATTTAAGTTCTCTTTCATCCCTTCAATGACATTTTTTCCTTTGTCATTGAAATACATCTAGGTAGATTCTCATTCTTAAAAATGCATATATTAGATTTTAAACTGGTCAATATATTTAGAATACATATGATTTTGAAATAAGTAGTTCTTCCTAGACATAGAATGATAAGGTAACGAAATCAAGATTTCTTTGAATTTTCATTTTAGGATAGGAAGAAAACTGCCATTATCTTCCTCAAGACAAGTAGTATCCTGGATTAACTGTCCCTTGTGGTAATTCCTAGCTCTGAGATTAACATAGCTCAGAATGACTACAATCTCTGAATTTAAAGAAATGTAGAATATATTTACATGAAGAACTATGACTCAATATATTTTACACTGATTATGTATTTAATTAACTTTTCTTGTATTTTGGTTAAAATTTCTTACTGAGGTTTAAAACTTCCAGTCAGTATATATTCTCATCTGGCAATGACTCAAATCACTCCTGCAGATGTTTTAGAAAGATTATGCTCCTATTCAATTAGTTATCTTAATTGGGAATTTTAGTCAAAACACTGGGCAAGATTCCCATTTGTTCAGGTATTGCCATTTGGAAATTTGTAGCACTACACACAAATAATAAAAGTTTCTCTCAGAAATTACCCACACCAAACCACAGAAAGCACTCAAGCCCATGTTCTCTATTCTTCTAACCTATCTGTGGGGTTTGCCCCACTAATGACTTCACATATTAAATTAAGCCATATTTTAATTTCACCAAATCTGCTTTAGTTCTTAACATCGTTGCCAGCTAGTCTGAAATCCTCTCTTATACTCCCGGCGTCCTCTAGTGTATTGTCTGTTCGAGAGACGAGAGGAGTGTATGGTGATTCCTTTCTCTTGGGCTCAAAATATTAAGTTTAAATCTAAACACAGCTTGCAAATAACCAGGAGGCCTTTTCCAAACATTATTTAATACATGCGGCTACAGTTTGCACAGTTACATACACACTCAGGAAGCAGATTGGTTTGCTCGTATAAACCACAGCTATGTATTTCTTTCATAGTCTGCAGAATTACTAACCTTAAAGTTAGCCTAGAGACAAATTTTTATTTTATTTAAGACACATATCACCTTACCTTTCTCTTTAGGATTAAATAAGCATTTTACAATAAATCCAAGAGAAAATATAATTTATGAGTTGTAAACCTGTGTGGGTTTGTAAAGGACAGCGAACACTAATGATTTTTGGAATAGAGTTAGTATAAATTTCAAAATCACCTTCATAACTCCTGGTCAATTTAAATAAAACACCCCTCTTTGTTATATAATTAAAATAATTGTATTCATCTTTGTGGGGCCGGGGAGATAGCTCAGTAGAATAAGTGCTTGCCTGGAAGCTCAAGATCCTGAGTTCAATCCCCGGTACCAAAAAAAAAAAAAAGAAGAAGAAGAAAGAAAAAAAAAAAGAAAAGAAATTTCAACTTCATCTTTGTCTTAGGCCATGCTACTTCTGTATTTTCTGCATTATTTTTTACCTCTTAGAAAATATAGAAATATTCTGAGGTAGTAGATATTTTATAACTTGCATAAAATAGAACATAAAAGATGCCTTCTGTACAAGAATATTTAAATAACTATTACTACATTAAATATAACTTCTGTGTTGCTTTTAAAGAATTTAATTAGAAGAAATATACATATAATATGTATTATATTAGTATATTAGCACCTTACTATATTTATTTTTCAATGGAAATTCCAGCCTTATTTGGGTCCAATAATAAAACTCAATATGAAATATTGAAATATATTAACCTACTATATTATCAGCTATAACAATTGATTCCTGTATGTATGATGAAAGTTCTATTTCTTAAATCTCTGAATTACATTTATTATCCTTTTTTATCTTTTCCATATAAACAGAGGAAAAGATACATAAGATAAAGATGAACACATTGCTTTTCTTATTGGGTGACTAAAACCAACAAAAGAAAATTTACAACCCATGCATAAAATCCTACAGTTTATAGTGGTTTGTTTGGTTTTGGTTTTATTTTTTGTTTTCCAGAATCAGGGATTAAACTCAGGCCCTTTCACTATCAGGCAAGCACTTATTTTACTGAGCTATCTCCCCAGCCCAAATCCTACAGTTTGTTATTAACACTGACTGCAAAGTTCTTTATTAATGTTTCCTATTTATGTGTGCAGGGGAATATTATATGTGATTTACTAATTCATGTAAATATTGAAGCATTAGAGAATACTTTAGAAATTCTCTGTAAGGCCATAGTAAATTGGAGTATAGTGAATTCTTCAGACTTCCACTGATTCACTTGAAAAAAGAATAATGTATTACTGCACAGTGTAGAATGTTACTATATTTATAGGAATTAGTCTAATGCTAGAGGATGCTGATTCCATCTATGTATCTCTCTGGGCAATAACATGCAGTATAAGTTGTTTCAAAGTGCTTTCCCACACAATGTGAAATTTTGCGTTCAGCTAGTCATTCACTGAAGTTGAATTTCTCAGTTAACATTTATGCATTTCAGGCTTAATATGTATCTGACACTTTTTTTCCTTACTGAATATGTGATAGTAACCATACCAGAAAATCTTCTGAGCTGAAGCTCACCACTTTGGATAAGAATCTGAAGCTACTGTAAACAACTAAGTTTCCTCTCTCTGGCCTTTCCCAGAGTGATGAATTCCAAGCATTGAACTTCACTGCTGTGCTAATCTGAGTGCATGTCCCGCTGCATCTCTCAGGGCAGCCACGAACCCCTATCTTTGGATGCTCAGTCCTTTGTTGCTTCTTTAAATTATCACTCTCTGCCTTGCACCTGGTGAACGGCTCCCACCTAATTTAAGTTTCACCGTTTCTATAGACTGAACTACTTCTCTGAGAAGTGGAGCACCTTTATTATTTCCACAGGAATTTAGGCATTTACGAATGGAACTTCTATCTCATTGCAATATACTGTCCCTTCACTAGACAACAAGCTTCTTGAAAGGAAAATTAATTTTCACCGCTGTGTTTCCAACAAACGCCTTAAATTCTCACATGTAATCTTCCAAAAATATTTGATGCGTAAATTAATTAAATATTTAACCAAGCTAAATTTATAATTAGCCAAGGCATCTTAGGATTTTTCTCCTTAAAATCTTAGAATTAAATTCTCAATATATACTACTGACACAGCCCACCTAATATTTAGCCTTCCCAAGGATATTAATTTTATAATAAAAACTGACTCTTTCCCTTAAGGATGACGGAAATGAGTTCAGGCCTCCAGGCATGGCTATGTGCCCTTTTTTTCTTCATCGGAGTCCTGGGGATAATTCTGCTGGAAATAAGCTTTGTGGTTGCGTCCTACCACTGGCCATAACAAATGTTAATGTTTACCCTCTGATCCTATGAAGAGGTGAAACGTCGTGGTCCTGCGTCAGTCAGTAACTGCTCTTTACATTTGTCCACAGCCAAAATAAATCAGAAACAACAACTTTCTACACAAATTTTAGAAATCTTTATAATTAAATATCAGAAATACCTCTATCAAACCATATAACGTTATTACTAAAGCGCCAAACAGTGGGAATGAGAAAGAAGTCAAATGGCTATTTTTCTTTTGTTCTTTCTTCTAGGTTGCCAAGTTTTGTTCTCTAAAACTCATTATGGAAGGGGCTGGGGAAATAGCTCAGTGGAATAAGTGCTTCCCCGGCAAGCGTAAGGGCCTGAGTTTGGTCCCCAGTTCTGCCCCCCAAAAAAGAGATGCACATGGAGGTTTCAAGAAATCATCTGTAATTTTGTTCACTTAACTATTTTAATCTCAGTGAGAAAGTGAGCACATTTTCCTTTTCTTCTATTGTTTTTCTGTTTATTTGTTTCATTTTGTTTGTTGTTTTGTTTGTTTGTTTGTTGTAATACAGAGTAATGATTCTCTTTTCAGGAACTGGTCCATGCATGTAACATATCTTGATCATTTTCAGACTCTTTACCTTCTTCAGCTTTATTCTCTCTTCTCAAGATTATCCATCCCCAAGAGTGTATCATAAACATAAAATGCAGTATCTTGCACGATAGTTGAAGCTAATGAATTTTAAAACATAAATAAAATGGTACCATATGGAAAAATTCATATTCTTTCAAAATGAACCAAAAACATGGTTTAATAGTCCAACATGCGTGAAAACAATTTTGAACTTAAGAAAGCTCTGATGGGAAGAACTTGAGATGCGAATAGTATGGAATGTTTTACTCACGTTTCAGAGAACAAGCAATACCACCATGAAACTTAAAGGTTTTTCTTAGAGTAAAAATAGAGATTAATTAATACTCATGAAACCAATTACAATTGCATAATTTTATTATGTTATTTATCAAGGAAAAAATTAAGTGTCAAATAATAGGAATACAGAACATGTGGGATTCAAAAGTAATCCACAACTCTACATTATGTTAGAAAATATTTAGTAACATTGGAATGTGTTTACAAAATATATAAGCTCAAAAATTATACAAGTACATGGAAAGATACCCACTGTCTGGGTCCAGCGAGATAGCTCAGTGGTCTAAAGCACGTGCTCAGGCAGCCTAGACAGTGCAGGGGACCGATGCTCAACCCCAGTCCGCCCTCAGGGTGGTCTGCGCCAGTCAAAAAAATGACTGTGTGCATATGTGGGTCTGCATTGATGTGTACTGTGGAAACACTGTGAGGTTTTCTTTCAAAATGTCAATAGTTTTATATGCTGGAAATAAAAAGATTGTCAGTCTAAAAACACCGTTAAGAAATACACATATAACTTTTAAGGCATCTAATGTAATACCTTCTATGAAAGTAATGAAATATAAATTTATTTTTATAAAGAACAAGATGCTAAGTAGGCATTGTATTTCATTTCTATACTTTCCTCCCTTCTAAATTTTCTAGAAATGTCTTATTTCTTTGCTTGTCTGATTAAATCTTTGAGGTTTCTTTAGGCATTATAAAAATTATTTTTTAAAAAATCAACTAATACAATCATGACAAAGGAAACAAATCTAGGAAGCAATTATTCTATAATCTGTTCTGCACTTTTTAAAAAGTCACTTTTCACTACGAATTCCTCTCTGATGGTTACATATTTCCTTAGTCCTGTCCTACACACCATGTGAAAGAAAATGGGCCCTTTGAAGAAAAAATGGCTCCTTTAACAAAATTAAAATTTGTCTTACATCATGAAATTATCCAACTAATGGACACTGCAAAATGGTAAGTTGGATACTGAGCAGTTGGCCATCAGAATGGATGACACATGGACAGGCTTTGAATACCTATGCCCTGTTCCAAAATCTCTACAGCAGATCTCCTACAAGCCTTCTGGGGATGGGGATTTCTCCAGGTGCCTTCTATATGTTGTCTAGTACAGTGGATGCTATTTTCCCTGTAGGTGAGGCTTTAGTGTAACAAGTCTATTATCTGCGTATTATAAAGGTATTATCTGGGTGCAAAACTGCATAAATTTCGAGAAGTTTTCTCCACTCTTTAACCCCATATCCATTTGTCGATTTAGATGCTTTCTCAGTAGTAGCCCATAAAAGAGAAAGTAGTTGTACCAAACCGAAAGGCAAAAGTATCTGTCTCTCCTTCTGGAAAGTAATTTTGAATTTACACATTTCCCCAAGCAGTACTTTTTGGAAAGACATATACAGGGAGGAAAAAAAAAAAATCTACTGACTGTTGTTTTTCAATTTTATTTTGCTTTTACGTTTTGTTACCAAATGGAGTTCCAGTGCTGAAATATTTCTTTCTGGCATGAAGTGAAAATAGAGACTAGATATTCTTTTGCAAATCAATTTTGAGGATGTTAAGAGTTTTTGGTCTAATTATCATATGCGCTTGCAGCACGGCACATTTTGCCTTTGTGAAGCACAAAATTAGGCACCAATTCAACCACTGTAAAAAAGTAGTAGAAGAGAAATTATAATTTTTCTTCAGCCACTGTTTTAGAAAAAAGAAAGAATAATTGCCTTGGGCTTGGAAGAAATTAAAAATTTTCTCAGTGTAAAATGTCTTGAAAACCAAAATGCTCCTTACCAGGAAGAAGGGATATCTGGGTTCCTATATGAGTTAGTTGGAAGATTAGGATTCCTTTTCAATATCTCACTGTGGCGGCTGCAAATTTTCACTGATAGGGTGTGGAATACGATGCTTATCTAGAAAGATCTGGGGATAGAGAAGACATATTCTCTCCAGATTTCAAGTACACATTACCATTAACCTAACCAGATAGTCTCAAATAAATCATAGAACACCAGCATCAGAATGTCGCAACACCACAGCCTTACCCGTGTGCAGGCAAATGGTCACTTCTGCCTAGTTATATGAAGCTTTCCATTGCAGGGACTCCGATTGCCTTTTCCACCTAGTATTTTCTTCTTCCAGAAACTTGAAAAAAAAAAGTGTGAGATTTTGTTCTTTTGTTTTGTTTTTATTCAACAGGAATGGAAAAGGTGGCTTTTAATTGAGGTTATGGGTGAAAGATACAAACACTAGCCACTGCTGGCACACGAGCCATGCTGGGGGAACCCCAGTTCTGGGTGTTTCCCCGCGGACACAGTCTAGAGCAGCAAAGCCCCTCTCCACGGGGTTGCCCATCCATCTCCATGCTTCCCTCAAGCTTTGCTCTAGTAGCGCCGAGTGAGGTCTCATACACGCGCTGTACCACTCAAATGTCAGAAAGGCCACACATGGCAGTGCAGCTGCCGTGAGAGTCCCACGGAATGAAGAGACAGAGAATGTACTTACCTGGCCAAATTCAGACAGGAACCCAATAGTGCAGTATGTCTATGGTTAGATAGAAACCTTCTTTCTCTAGACACTGGACATATTGTTCATGTTACTAAATACTTTTCATAAATTTATGAGTTTATTTTTTAGTATCACTTGTATGTTTTGTATTCAGTGATAAGCACATTGGTGTTTCACACATCCATCAGTTAGCAGTTTTAATGTGTGTGTGTGTGTGTGTGTGTGAGAGAGAAGACCGAAGACGTACTCTCTCCAAATTTCAAGTACACATTACCATTAACTATAATCACCATGCTGTACATTTGTACACACTATTTGCAGAACTACAAGTCTACAAGCTCATGCTCTTGGACCGACATTTCTTTATTCCCCCCATCCCCTAATGCAATGGTAGGCAAGATACACTACAGGTGCCACAGTGAGCTGTACATTCTCACTTGGAAGTTCTGAAAGGCCTGCCATCACTTCCTGTAAAATGGTCCACATATACAGATTATCTACGCAAGGCCTATGTGAACATACCCTAAGGCACCAGTGCTGTTGCTATCAAATCTTTTGCTTTAATATTAAATGTCATACATTTTCCCCAGCTTTATTGCCACATAATAATCAAAAAATAAAATTCTACAAGGCTTATGTCTATATTATGATGATCTGATATGTACACATATTATAAATTAATTCTGCAATCAAATCAGTGAACATAAATATCATGTGAATTAGCCATCATTTTTTTTGTTTATTTCTTTGTTTGGTTTTGCAGTGGAACAAATGTCTTTTTTGAGTTCTGTTTACTTGGTAGGGTTTAGGTTTTGGCAATGGCTGACATGCTACCTTACAAAAACCGCTGGGAATTCAACAGTGCTCTTAAAAGTTTTTCCTTCTCCTCCCAATCTAAGTTTCAAAGAAATTCATTATCTTTTTCACATGCACAAAATCAAGCTGTTCCTTTACATCCTGATCACTGAGAAAAGTAAGGAGAGCACTGGGGAGAGAAGCTTGAATTGGCTGGCAATTTAATTCTCTCTGCAGCATTAGAAATCAGGAAATATTTAAAAGACGGCTCATGCTGGAATCATTGCAGAATCGGCTCCAAAGCAAATAACCATTACAATAAGTGACTTAGATTTCCAAGAAGTTCATCATAAATGCATATTTCTTGGTGTCTAAACACTAATTATGGAACCTATATATTTTCTTCCACCCAAATTCTCTCTACTCAAATCTTACACTTGTCTCCTTCTGAATTCTAATGATTTACATTCAATACTACTTCTATTCCACTACATTTTTTAAAAACTGTGCAATTCTCTTAAAAATCTGGCTTTTAACTGCAATAAAAGTATGAAGTTAAAAAAAAAAAGCTTTACTATTTTCTTATTTCTTTCTTTGACTTAAAGTTTCAGAGGTAACTGGTTAGAATTAGACTCATAGGAGAAAGAAATTTTCCACTGCAGTGAAAAACAGTTTTGTTGGGGCTGGGAGAGAAAGCGCATATAAGATGACTTTGAGAGCTAGAGAATTTCTAAATGTTGAGCTTTTTAGTCTTTAGCAGGCTAAGATGTTCAGCCAAAACTGTTCATCTGTCTTCTACAGAGGGAAAGCAGAAATGGGGCTAGGAGGATCTCTAAGCAGTTTTTTTATGTGCAAATCTGTTTCATAGGAGCACAACACATATGTTTCAGTGCTTCTGCTGCCATTGTTTCTTCTCTTTCTTTTCTCCAACTGGGCACACAATATGCACCCAATGTACCTATAAAAGGTCGACTGAAAAATCACATTTTATAGTCTGCCTAAGGAATGTTTGTATTAAATTGCTTCAGACAGAGAAAGTTTCATTGTGATCAGAACCCAAGAGATATAAAAGGATCATAAAATGTGGGTCATATTGTAAGCCTGGTTTCTACTTAATTTAAATTATAGTGGCAGTGTAAGAAATTGTGGTTTACCAACAGCACCAGGCCTCAGGCCAAATGTTTTCTTCCCACTAGCCGCTTTGATGGCCTGACTGTTGGAAAGAGTTAACTGCCTTGTACAGATATTTCTTGTAACTTGTCTTCAGAGAAAAATAAACTTACTAATCACATAGAGCCCTGTGCCTTACCATGGTTTATAATTATGAAACAGCAAATATAGTGCAGGGTAGAATCTACTACATGGACTTTTTCTTGGTTTTTATTTGTTTTGCTTTGTTTTTTCACTCCTGGATTAGTACCAACCCACAAATGCGTGCTTGAACTAGTTCACGAGCTCCAGAGAGATTAGTTTAATATCTTTATTTAAAATTATAATTTACTTTTCAAATTTGTCTAATCTGACTGCATATTCCTATGATTTATATTTTTTGTACTGGATGCTACAAATCAAAATAGTATTTCCACTAACATGAATCACACTCTGTTTGTTACAGTATGTATTTGACTTTTAAAGGGAAGAACTTTCTGTACAAAAGAACCTGGGGCATAACAGATAAACTGAGCTGCCTAATCTTTCACCATGTCTGCTTGGCAAGTTTGTAAGAGACAGAAATAACAAAAAGAGCTTTGATCAAATCCAGTCAGCTTTAGCATTTATCCCCAGAGTCTAATATTACAGCACAATGACAAACCATCAAGAGAAAAACACTTCGGAAAAATACTCATTTTGTTATTATTTTCATAATTAACTATGAGTAGTATGATTTGACTTTTGAATATTAATCTAACATTACTTATGGTATGAAATAATATTATCACTACAAACAAAGAAAAATAATAGTGATTGCTGGAAAAGAAACAGAGTTTAAATTCCTTCATGCCTTCTGTGCTTATGTTTCACAGAGGAGGATTTTATTGTGGACTCAGATTAATAGAATGTTTTCCAAATTAGTGTATTAAAACTCTCATGGTTACATGGTAGAAAATGAATAAATAGTTTTTAGATCCCACAATAGACACATAGTCATAGTCCAGTGGTATATTTTAGGTAATAATACTTGCTTTATGATAAAGGATATTGCATTATTAGCAGTCTACTCATCATTCTTATGGTAGCTAATTCCTCAGTCTTAATTTGATTCTTGAAATATGTTGCAACTGGGAAGGACACTGAAAGGCTATCTAGTTCACCTGTCACTCAGTAAAGGAATCTCTTATAGTGATGACTTGAATTTCCAGCTTCTCATGTTCTTTCAGGGTAAGTGAAATCACTGCCTGGCACTGTGTCCAGCCTGCCCTGAAAGAGTTGCAATGTACTTATTCCTCCTATTGAATAAAAGGTGGCCTCTCTATGACTTCTTTTCAGAACTTGAACATCTACTTGAATCACAAAGACTAAATTTTATCCGTCTTCTATATATAAGCCCTTTCAAAAACCAGAGCAATGTTATGCAACCCCAGTAATCTTTCTACAGATAAAACATTCCTGTTGCCTTCAAGTGCTTATTTGATGAGCTTCAAATATAATATGATGGATGTAATCTTACCAGTATAACCAGATGACGGTTAGCTGATCCTCTTGCATAATTCCCTGTTATTTTCAGTTCCCTGCTTCTACTAAGGTGTTGTATGGTTTAATTATCTTTGTTGTACAACAACTTGCTGCTGACAAATTATTGAAGACACTCAGTGGAAGCTACTAAGTACTATGACACTGTGGACATATCTTTTCTATAGCATATGTACATAATAAATACCTTGAACCAAGTTACAAGACTTTACAATTATCCCTACAGAATTTTATCACACTAGTTTCAATACATTGTCAGCCAGTTGAGGTCTTTTTTTAATTTTGACTTTCCTGCGTTAATCCTTTGGTGGCTTTGTCACCAGCATCTGCATGCAGTGGACTTGGCATGCTACTGATGTCCTAGTGGCTAACATCTGTTTATTATCAATCTCTTGGGAGCATAGTTTTAGCAGTTATTAATCCAACCATTTGTTTTATCAACAGCTTCATACTTCTCTGTCACACATAGAAGATAATACATATTCATTTCTTTTTAAAATCAGTAGCCTCTATCAAATCAACCAGTTTTATCCATTTCCTAGAATAAGCCCTCTAAGAAAGGCAACTTCTTTGTTTAAGGTTGTTTTGTTTTGTGAGTGTGGTTACCACTGCATGTTCCAACCATTCTAGAAGTAAAAATTATTATATAAAAGTTATAATTTCCTTCCTAGCCATATTTTTTCATTTTTATTTTTATCTGAGTGATTAGGAACTCTTTTGTGAAAAAGAATTAATATGAAACATACCCATGATATCTTGAGAATGTTCAACTTTCGATGTGTATTATTTATTAAGTTATTGAAGCCTGTAAAGTGTAATTAAAGTCTTACAACGAGTGACATTATTGTAGGCCTGGAGATCATGTATCTGTATTGTTCTCTGTTGAGTACTGTGTCCACATATTTGGCACTTTTATTTGAGCTAAATATGTTACCATTTAGGGAAAGTAAAGAAAAGCATTATGGTTATTTAAAGCAAACACAAGAAACATGAACCCTCTATTGTGATTTAATTCCACTCTAGTAAATTATAGGTCACTATTTAATTTTTCTTAAAGATACACTTGGTATTGTGGTTTTTATTTTCTCTCTTTTCTTCCATAGAATTTCCAGGTTCCATAATTTGTATTGAACCCATAATACTGTATTCATGTTTTCTCTTTGTCAATTTTGCTTATGCCCCATTATGGATGTGGTACAGTGTGTCTTTTTTCTTACAGCTAGAGACAAAACTAGCTAGGAGTGAAAATCAAGTTTATATTTCACCCCTTGAAGGAGCAGTGAAGAAGACAATCTTGACAATGTGTTGTGAAATACCATTTGTTAGTATTTATTTATTTTCTGCCATTAATAATGTATATTGGATAATAGCACATGCAATTATTAAAGGGTTATCAACAGATGATCAATCCAGAGCCTAGACAAGAGTCATCATTCAGACCCTGTTTTATTGTATTGGAATGCCGTGGTGGCTTCTAAGATACAACTTGAAAGCAGATAAACGACTTGATATTCAGATCTCTTCTTGCTGAAGGTCAAATTCAAACAATTCCAGGCAAGTGAACTAACTAATGGACAACACTCAGATTTCCTAATGGCAGTTTTCTGATTTTAGCTTTCTACCCTATTTTCAAGAGTGAGAGAAACACATTCCTTTCTATAATCTTTCCCCATGTTCTTCTCTCCCTGCTCATTTGGACCTGTGCTCTTCATTGTTATCAGAGGAGCATGATCGTACTTTTTTAACCATATATTATAGTGGTTGCACATATAAAAAATAGCCAGATCAAGACTTGAATAGGAAGTCTGCTCTCTCTGGTTGAGGGTCCTCAGAACAAGCCAAATCTTCTACTTCTCACATGTCTAGCTGTGTAATTTCTGAGACAATGTAAAAAATAACTAAGATTTCCCAGTCAAGAACAGAAAAAGTCACCAAAGGTGAAAAGGGTTTTGATACCTTTTTACTGAAGGTATTGACAAGAAGCTGTATCTATTTTCCTACCACTTTTCTCTAGGGTAGTCATGTTGTTTCGTATTTACTACTGAGTATCATCGTAATTTTACATAAAGCCTAAATATTTGAATTATTAGCACAATTTTGTTATTCTTTTTAATGCTTTGCAGAACCAATTATTTTTATTTACTTATTTTTTATTTGTTTAGTACAGGGTCTACAAGGTCTTGCTACACATATCAGTTTCATAGTGATTGTCCTGTTTTCAGCCTCCCAAGTACAGGAATTATAGGTATGTGCTACCATGCCCAGTCTGTTGCTGTTTTAGCATGCTCCTGAGGTGGAGCCAGCCTGGAACTCGGGGTACAGAAGGCAGGTCCTTGAGTCTGCTTAAGCAGGAGTTATGATTCAGGACTGAGCTATTGGGATTGCCCTGCAAAGCCAGTTTTTTTTTTTTTGTTGTTGTTGTTGTTGTTATTATTAATTTTATTGAGAAAAAACTGCAGTAAAACACCTTTAAAACAGGTTGGAATAAGAGTTACAACAATTAATACACTGCATACTATTGTCCTTGTAGTAGTCATTCATAGCACAGGATGCAGACATGATATCCTGTCCAAACACATTTAGTACAAATATTTCTTCTTACTGAATTAAGATAAGTAGCTATATATCATCCTAACAATTTCATACATACAGATAAAAATGGTCCTTCATTTATATTTTCTTCTTTTTTCCTTAGTTTTGTCAGAAATGGATATTCCACTGTCATTTAAATATTGTAGGTGTATGAATTCACCAAAATATTCTGATATAGTACAGTAGTCCATAATACTAGTGGGCTATACACAGGACTGGCAATGTCTGAATCTGATGACTTGAGCCTTCCACAGCTCAGCAGATTAACATGGCTTCACTTTTCGTATCTCATTCCTATACTTTTCTGCTGGATGGTTAAGACCAAGATAAAGCAAGACCTATACAACAAGAAATGTAATTTTTGTATCTGACAAGGTCAGTTAAGTCCCCTCAGGACTTATCCTGAAGCCCGTACTGCATTTTGTAGATCCCTTGTCAGTATCAGCCATGTGGATGAGTCATGGCCATTGCTTGACCAATTTGCTCTCTGTGAAAGCCTGAGAGAATATTTTCTTTCCATGTGACTCTCTTTAGGTACATGCTGCATCATTAATCACATTAATCTGTGGCTCCATAATCACATTAATCAGAAAATTAGGGACACAACTGAGTTACATGATGTTATAGTAGAGGTTCTCCTATGTCCTGAATCTTCACTGACCTTGAAAGGCTAGGGCCAAAATGTTGGCTGTGTTTGCAGCCCTTCTTTTTCTCTAATTCTTGGTCTAGGAACTTAGGTTGTTAAGCATCCAGAAGAGAAACTTATTATTGCCCTACAACATATGCAGGTGGGTTTAACTTCACTATCTGTCTTAAGAATAAGATGGAGCATGTATTTTCCATCAAGTATTGATACGTTGAACTTCAAGTCTCTACACAATATGGAAAAAGAATTAAAAAATAAAAAGTATTTTAAAAAGTATGAATAAACACTTACATATTAAATGAAAACATCAGAACATTTAGTTCTTATGTGGAATCACTGGAATTACACATATCATATTTTATGGCATGTGCATTTGAGTCCATTTTCTTCTTACCAAAACAACAAAGATGCACAAAACTGTAGCAAATATTTTATAAACCATTTTAATACACATAAATTCCACTTGATTTATCTACCTTTGTCTTGCTGATGAGTAAGGAATGATGAACAATAGAGGCATGAGTTGCCACACTTTTCTCATTACTCTCTGTTCTCATGTTCAATTGGTTGTGTCTCACAGGGATAAGACATGAGAAAAAAAATATTATATTGCTCCTGTTTTGTCCTTCTTCCTTTTGCTCCTTTTTTCTTCTTCCTCCTCCTCCTCCTCCTCCTCTTTCTTCTTCTTCTTTCTCCTCCTTCCTCTCTCTCTCTCTCTCTCTCTCTCTTTCTGGGACTTGATCTCTGGGTCTTTACACTGAACTATATTCTCAGGCCTTTTTAATTTTGAGGCAGTGTATGTTACTCATTTCTGGAAAAATACACCTGATAAGAACAATTTTAGGAAGGGGAGGTTTATATGGGCTCAAGCTTCAATCTATAGTTGGGTGGTTCTTAGGCAAGATGACGCAGCAAAGGCCATGGAGTAAGAAAGCTGACTTCAAAGGAAGTCAACTATAAACACCCATAAACTAATCAGCTTCCAAAACCCAGACTATGTTTGTACCAGGCTTTTAGGGCGACCTCTAGATCAGTCTCCTCACAAAAAAATGCCACTACTTCACTAAGTCAGGCTGGCTTGAGCTTGTAATCCTATAATTAGGCTGCTTGGCTTACTGAGTCACCTAAAGCATCACTGATTCTTTTTATCTGGAGAAAGTTCAGGCATAAACACCAAGCACAAGAGCAATAATGACAACAGCAACAACATGACCTTGCAGGATTTTTAGTGTCCTCGTTCAGTAACAGATACAGCAGAACTGGATTTTACTTTCCTAGAGTCTTGCTGAACTCCCATGGTTGATGGACCCACTGGAATTCTGCACTCATGGAGCCTGACAAACGTTATGGGGTAGCAAAGAGAGGCAGCAGACTTGCCTACTGGGTGTTTCTCCTACAATTGCACACATTCTCACTCACTGTGATGCATTTCATGTACCAATAAGAAGATCAAATTTCAGACTTTCCAGAAACAGTAGGGCATCAATCCAATAGGGCCCTTCTGGGCACTGGCTGAGATCACACATGCACTGCGCACCCAGAACATGGTCCCTCTCCAGCGTGGCATTAAATGTCCAGCTTCCTTTCCTCCTTATAAGCTACGAGCTGGAACTTCTACCCAGGATGATCAGCCCAGTGTCCACATGGTGCCTGACGCTTATTTTCTGGTTGGCTAAATGAATGGACAAACGACTATTGTCTTAGTTATTTTTCTTCTGGTTGACATATTTTGTCTCAGCAATGAGAAAAGTAACTAAGACAAGGTAGAATTTTTGAAAAGAAATTACTAGGGAGTTAACATTGATATAATATGTTATTAAATATGGAAACCTCCAAGATTCCATATAGTCTAAAACCTAATATATCATCAGGATGGAAATAACAATGAAAACAAATAAAGGGCAAAAATTCTAATCACTCCCCTAGGGTCTGAATGTAGACTGCTGATATATTCAGAGAAATAGTCTGAAAACTACTTTGAAGTTTTACCCACAAGGACTGGGGCTTTTAGTGTTTAATTATTTACTCCATTGTCAGTGTATTTCCCTAAATAAAATGATTGGTAAATACGCAAATGGAAACATAAAAATATGTTGATTGAAACATAAAAAAGCTGTGACAAGGTGGTGAAGCACAAGTAATGTTACTAAATTTACATCATTCAGATTTTGAGAGAGCTTTCTGTTCTAGGTGTGAAATCAACTAACAAATGTGATCCTGAAAATGAAAATCACTCCAGTTATACCATCTTTTTTTTCTTGAGTGTAATGGCAAACCCTCATTAGAAACACCTCACTTTCCTGATTTCTCAGAAAATCTTTTTTAAGAATCTGTCTATGGGAAAGGACTGGTGAAAGGAGAATAACATGAGAGAGTAAAAGCAACCCTGTATGCTTCTGAATACAAAATGTGCAATTAATTCCTTCTATCTAGTAATCAATTATTCTGAAAAGTCCTGTTAATATTTACTTATGTCACTACCCATAAAGTAACCAACCACCCATGACCTATCACCTTGTTTAGGTTTTCAGAAGAAAGCTTTGTCCAGAGAGTGATAGATTCCTTCCCTGTGACTCATGCTTTACCCAGAGCCTTCTGGCTTACTGGAATTTCCATTTAAAATTTCAAATCTCTTGGCAACAATCCAGTTTCTATTTTTGAAATTTCAAATCTAAAGACAAGCAAATATTGCAAAAGTTGATCTGAAATGTATCTCTTATAGCACTTGACTCCATAAAACTTTGTCTCTGCATCCCAAATGCCACAAGTTGCCAGCTTTGGATATATGAAGTGGGTCCAGATTGTCATTATTGAACTGTTATCTTTTGTCATCTTGTCTGAAGCTCGTCTTCTGTGCCACATTTTCTTATTCTATTTCATATTTTATTAGATTAGCAGACACAGTTGCATAAAAATGAAAGGAGTACACACAAATTCTCTCACTTTCACCAGATAATCAGAGGTATAAAACTCAGAGGTACAAAATTTAGCACTTAGGTCATCATATTCCACATTGAGAACTTTGCATCTTACCCTCTTCATTGAAGAGCATATCATAGGTGTTCTTTCAACTCAATGTCTATGGAGCCAATTCTTCATTTAACATCTAATTAATATTTCTCCTTGGACATAAATAATGCATTTTTAACCATTTCCTTAAGAATAGACCTCAGAATGCTTTTAATTTGGAAACTTCTAATGTACAATAGTGCATTGACATCTTTATACATATAATGTCCCATATTAGTCATTTTTTTTCATTTTGTTTTTTCGTTTGTTTGTTTTTTGCAGAATCAGGGATTAAACTCAGGCCCTTGCACTTGCCAGGGAAGCACTTATTCCACTAAGCCATCTCCCAGGCCCAGTCATGTGGTTTTATGGTAATCTCTAAGAAACATACACAGTAACATAGGAATGTTCATATTTAAATTTTATAGGGCATTAATAGAAAACTTCCTACAAATGTTGGGATAGTTCCATTCTCACTACTTTTGGGCAAGTATTTGATATGTGATTTCCTTAAGTTCACTGCAAATGTATCAGGTGTTCTCATGATTTATCTGATTAATTTGTGTTTTCTTTTATGACATGGTTTGCTATTACTTCAATTTTTTTCTCTTTCAATGGTAATACTCAGTATTTAAAAAATATGTTTACTTGTTATTGAAGCTTCTGGTAGTAATCACACCATATATTGAGGACTGACAGAATTTCTACTCCTTTGACAAAGAAGAATTCTATTTTTCTAGTCATTGCTTACCACACTATGCGCAAGAAGATATTTTGTCCAGTGAGCTTACAGGAAATGATTTTATAAATTCTTTAAACCTAGTACAAATGAATGATTCTGGAGTGTATTACCATTCACTGCTATACCTGCATGTTAGTGGAGAGTGAGCTACACAAGCAAAATACTGCGGAAAGCACTACTGTTAGGAAGCGTCTGTGCAGTGGAGGTAAGCCCTCCTTTGGAGGAGAGAAGAAAGATAAATGAGCAATCTTACATCAGAAAGGAGACAAATGCATGGGAGAGAACCATCAACCATGGAGAATTCATTTTTCACTTACCTTCAATATGCTCGTGAACATTAGAATAACGCAAAGCACTCAATAAGTTCATCCCAAAGCTGAATTCTTCTTCATTTTCCATGCTTCTTTTTTCATGTCCTTGCTGTCTTACAAAACTTCTTGTTTTGCACAATTTGATTGTCTATCTTTGGGGTATATTTATAGTGTCCTAATTTGATTCCGTGACTCAAATATTTCCAGTCCATATTTTTGTAAAGTTGTTGTAATTTTTTTTCACTTTATGTATTTAGTACAGAGTCTCACTACACAGCTCAGACTCATAGTGATCCTCCTGTTTTCAGCCTCCCCAGCACAAGGATTACAGGTGTGGGCCCTGGATTCAGCGGCCTGGCTCAGTGCACCCAGCATGTGGTAACAGCAATTGAACCCCGGTCCCTGTGCCAGGCTTAGTGCACCTCGGGGTCAAGGCTGGTGCAACATGTGGGGCTGGGAATAGAACCGTGATCCCTGTGTTTGCCAAAGAAGGTGCTTAGTTTACTGAGCTATCTCGCCAGCCCTCAGTTCTTGGAATTTTAAAGGGCTACCAGAAGAACTGCACTCATGAAAAACCTCTGTGTGGTTTTCTCAAGAAGAAAGTTAGATTTGGCATTATTCCACATTTGGAAAAAAAAAAAAAAAAAACAGCATCTCCTGAAGAGATGGATACAATATTGTATTGTACCTTTAAAGTGTATAACACGTAGTCTCTACATAATCCTAAATTTTACAGTTAAGACTCCAGATTTTTCTAAGTATATTACATGATTTACAAGTCCTTGCACTTATTATTGTCTGACTGCCTTTAAAAATGCATTTTTCACAGCCAGTAATATCTGTTCTGCTTTCTCATTACTATACACCTTATTTCTCACTTCTCTAATTGTATGCATTAGGATTTAACAACAGCTGTACATATATATATATATATATATATGTACAGCTGTTGTTAAATACATATATATATTTATATATATAAGTTTAGCCTGGCAAAAGTGCAATTATATTTTCATTATATGTTTAATGGAATTATATCTTTAATTACTTTAAAGAAATCATTCCATTTACTTTATCTTTGTTCTAACATTATGATATCACATTTAACCAGTTAGCATCACAATTATATTAATAACAATTTTTGTTGAAAGTGTACATTTTTCTAAATTTGTATTGTACATTTTATATGTAATATGTATATTTTATTTTAGTTTTTTTAATGTATTTACTACAGCATCTACAGGGTCTCGCTATACCGATCGGACTAGTAGGGATCCTTCTGATTTCAGCCTCACAAGTGCTGGGATTATAGGCACGCACCACCACACCCAGTCTCAGTTGCCATCTCAGGGCACCCCAGGATCAGGACCAGAGCCATACACCAGGCATCAAACCCCCTGGTCCCTGCATCTGCCTAAGCAAATGCTTTAATCTTCTGAGCTCTCTGGCTGGTCCTTCACATGCAATATATTTTAATTCCCCAAAATTTAATTTCATACATACAAGAAAAATGTGAATCAAAATTAAATCATATATTGAAATATTATTCAAATACATCAATGAAAAAAATCAGTATCTCCTGAAGAGATGGATGCAATATTGTAATATACTTTTAAAGGATATCCCATATCAGGGCCACAGAGACGGCTCAGTGAAATAAGCACTTCCATGGCAAGCGCAAGGGCCTGAGTTCAATTCCTAGTTCCACCAAAATAAAAGTATCCCATATAAATTTGACATAGCATAATTTTAGAGGTAAACTTCAGGTAAAAATCCAGCATTAGGACTTAAACATAGTCTTGCCTGATTCTAACCCTGTGATGCTTGCATAGTTTAAATGACTGGTTGCATTATACCCAGTTAATCCTCTCAGGTCTGGCAATTAAACACAGCCATTTCTATAAACCTAAAGCATCTACGAAAATGCTTGTTTCCTCATCACAGAATAATGGTAATGTTTCCCACAAAGATTAGTTAAAGAAAAAGTAACTTTGTAATGAGCTACATAAACTCATCCTAGACTTACTAGGGTCTAGAAGTTCATGTCAAAGCTGCTTTTTCCCACAACGAGGGAAAGGGGATTAAATAGTTATTAGACATATTCAATGAGTAAAAAGTACCTTAAAATAACTATTTAAAAGTAAGAAATCAGTGATAAGTAACTTACATTACTGTTTTGTGAATCTGTCAGGTGTTATACTTTACACACATTGCAGTACATGACCTAAAAATGCTTCGCAGTGAATGCTTACACTTTCAAAGTCTACTATAATAAAAGACACCTTCCATTAATCCCTGTTAAAATGTTCCATCTTATTGCAATGCCTTGTCTCCTGTTGTTCTCGCCACCTTCTGATTCAGGAAGGTCTCCGTGGCCGGTGCCTCCAGTGGTACTGCTGGAGCTGCCTCAGTGTCCTGAGTCCTTTACAAGTGTTTACTCTCAAGGCCACGTTGACTTGTTGGAAGGGCTGGGAGTCATAAAGTGCCAGATATATTAAATACAATGGTGAGGGCGGCCAGCCTGCCTTTCTGATGGCTGGCAAGCAGCAGCAGCACTAGCTGTATTTTTCTTTTCTTTTTTAAAATCACATTTCTTAAACTCATGAAAGAGGACATCTGAATATGACAAGGATCATGGGATATGTGTGCTCAAAGTGAGCAGGTTTATGTTGAGGGGCATTGTGACAATGTCTCTATAATAAACCATTTAAACATTCACAATAATTCTTATTTTCACATAACCAATGAAAATTAAATATCTGACCCATTTTGAACACAGTGGAATAAACTCTCAACAGAACAAGTTTTCCGAGGAGCACAGCTACAGGTGGGTGACACCCAGTTTTTTTTGTTTTTTGTTTGTTTGTTGTTGTTGTTTTTGGCAGAACTGGGGATTGAACTCAGGCCCTTGCACTTGCCAGGGAAGTGTTTATTCTACTGAGCCATCTCCTCAGTCGTAAGCCTAGTTTTTAATGGCATTAGTAGTTCCTGTCTTCCCCTGAAAATCTTCGGTGCTCTACCTCTCCGCATGGCTGCCAGCCTGAAGCATGTTGCCTAGCTCAGCTGCAGGCCCTGCATGCTTCCCACTGGGGCACAGCATTAGCAAATGAAAAGACAACAAAAACCAGTTGTTTCATCTTCAGCCAGAGGACTTTGGGCTGTATCTGGAAGAAATGTAGGAAAACCTGGACAGAACAGAAAGGTTTTCAAATTTCAACTTGAAACTCCACTCCTTCCAATGAGCAGCAAGCACAGGCCAAGGTTTCTATCTGGTTAGCATTATAAAGTGGTTTCATTGCTATTTCATTTTTTATCTCATTAAATGAATATTTTTTAAATGGTGTTCTTCTGCTTCCTACATGGATGAGGGGCACTGATTCCCAGATTCATGTAAATGGAATTCTCTCTGCCTCAAATAAAGCTGCTGTCTCTGAGGTGCAAATGCATTTAAATAGACTTTATTTAGACTTGGCAAGTAAGAATTAAGTAAGCGAACAACTAGTTCCTTGGGGGTTTTGGTTACTTGAGGATTGTTTCTAACGCTAATCAATTTTAAATTATTAGAGTCTCAGCACAGTACGGAGATAAACATAAGACTTGGGGAAGATAAATACAGGTGATTTGGTTTCAGATGGATAAAACTATAAAATGAGGGGCCAATAGCTTCCCTATCATAAATCTCCATTCTGCCAAGGAGATGAGTTTCTACCCCATACATCTGGTCTCATCTCTAGAACTTCATTGGCCAGGTGCCGCCTTCTGGCTGTATCGACCAGAACCTCCAGCCTTCCTCCAACACTCTACTTGTTCAGAAACGTGCATATTTCTGACATACCTTTATTTTCAATTCCTTGCAAACTGCAAAATCTTTTCTACTTACTGTAGATTACAGATGGGCTCATGTAAAGGTTAGGAAAGCTTGACAAAGAGAAATACAGCATTTTATAGTTTTTAAAGATAAAGAAGAAAAGGATTAGACCAGGCAAACTTGAGAAAAAGCGTTACTCTTCCAACAAGTTACAACTTAGTATACAAAGCAACAGACATGGTCACTACTTAAAAAGTGAAAACAATTCACAGTCAGATAAGATACTAGCAAATTATGCAATATGTTGTGATTGAAAATGTTTATGAAAACTCCTACATATCAGTTGAAAAAGGAATAAGACTAGAAATGAGCTAAAGTATGATAATACTTCTTCTTTTCTCAGAGAAGAAAGCATGTATAGCAAATAAGTATACAGGAAAGTATTCAGCTTGTTGAGTAAGCATAAAAATCTAAACTAAGAAGCTAATGTGATGCAATTTTGGATAACTGCATAATGTGATCCAGTATACCTACTGGATTGACAAAATGTCTAAAATATTAACTGTAGAAGAGACTAGATATTAAAGCATATATATTGGTGGAAATGTAAGTTTAAAAGTCCTTGAAGAAATCAGTCTGGCAGCATCTTGTAGAGATATACAGAAGTACACCTTATCTATGTAGAAGTACTCATAACTCACCATATCACTTCTGGAGCTATACCCACTACACTAAAAATGCATCTAGTGTATGTGGTATGCGTGGGATATATTTTTTGAGACAAAATAAACTTGCAACCAAATATTCATATTCTTGGTAGAAAAATTAAATATTGAATTATATAATGATGATGAAAATGGCATAATAAATACAAAACAAGCATGGGATAGTATGCTTTAGAGCCATAGAATTGAATGACCTTTAGCCAAAATATAAATGGCTATGCATGTGCTAAGATACAAGTGACTGGACATTATTATCTTTGAGCATCTTAAAAATGATTCCCATTTGCCTGGGAATCAGAGCTTTCTTTTGTACTAAATGAGTTTCACTAAGGGAATGGTAAATCAATATACTCTACTAATGTGTTTAAGTTGATTCTTCTCAAAGTCTCTAGCTATTTTTATTATATATTTACATATTCATGTATGTATGTACATATATTTTCAAATGGCAAGGCAATAGGAAGCGCAAAATTTAAGATACCGATTATCTCTAGAAAGAGGTTAGCATTTGAGGGAGAGGGGAGACCACAGAAGTTTCTTCATTTATCTTAAAAATACTTGTTACCAAGTTGAGCAGTGTGTCACTTCATGATTTATTTATACTTTACAAATATGCTTCTTCTTATTTCTTGACTAGTAATTTAAAGTGCTCCAGCAAAGAATACAAAGGAAATGAAGAACAAGAGATGAAAAAGAAAAGGAGATAAGAAGTGGAGGGTTTGGAAGATGGAAGAGCAAGAGAAGTGCAGAAAAAGCTGTAGAGTCAGATCTCAGCTCTGGTCTTGACAGCTTGAAAAGTTCTCTAGTTTGTATTTCAGTATTGTTTATCTAGTTTCTGGGATGACATATCCGCAGCACACACTTTAAAGGAGAAGAGGTTCATTCGGATCATGGTTTCCCAGTGTCCAGTCCGTAGCCATACTTACCATTCCTGCTCCCAACACCGGAGAGTCATCTTTTCAGCAAGTGTCCCCTCCTCTACACACTGGGTAAATCCAGTTCTGAACATGTTGGGGGAAGCCAGAGATGACTCAGTATGCCCAGGACTCAGTCACCTTCCAAAGCCCTCACCACCGAACACTTGAGGATTTAGGGGACTGTTCAAGACCCAAATCAGGAGGATATCTGATTTACATTATTTTCAAATACGATGTGAGGATTTGAGAGTTTGAGTAGTGAATGAGATTAATTCACATAGGTATGTATTCTTGTTTCTCTCTTCTTCCTACCTAGTAAGAAGAATTACAAAACTGGGGGTGTTGGAGGAGAACACAGGGAGAAGTTGGGCAAACCAATCACATTGCCTCCCCATCAGCCATTTCTCGGGTGAGGACCCTCCATAAGATTGCAGATTAGGTGACATCAGGGACCTTGCAGGGCCAAGCCACCCCAGGCTTCCCGTGGCTCTAGATTCTAGAACAAACCTCCTTTTCTTCATAGATTGAGCCAAAACCTAGCATTTGGAAAACTTCAGTGTATTTTTGGGAAGGCCTCGTTAGGAAGTTCACAATCGTGTGCAAATGTGACTTAATCTTTCTTTAGAAAGAGGGGGGCTACATCCGAAGAAAGAAATTTGTTGAGTAAGTGTCAAAGTGGTAAAGTGTGAGCAGATCTGCACCCAGCCCTCCCATGATCCTTACTTAGGCTGCCACTGGGGAATAAATCAAAACTAATCAGCATGGCAGCTGCCAAGTGCTCGCACCTCACTCTGGAAAACCAAGCCTTAAAGGCTCGAGAAACCCAAAATTCATAAATCCTGAAATCTCAAATATCAGTGATGGAGGACTTACATGTAAGCATTCTGTCCTGGTACCCTGTGAAGTTCCACTCAGCTGTTTCCAGATAGAGGAAATTTCCTCCAGGGGACATAGCCAGTGCAGGGACATTTGTAGTGTCCCAACTGGAGTGGGGGCAGCCCTAAATCCTGGTTCCAGTGGGCAAAGGGGACATGATAACATGTCCCCTGCCTGCTGATAACACCCTCTCAGGTACAGGACAGGCCCCACAAGAGAGAACCGGATGGACCTAGAGTGCCACCCGTGCCCCTGATGCAGACCCTTGATTTCTGTTGCCTGAGCCAGGTTGAGCTGGCTTTCATCTGACCTGGGACACCCAGCCCAGCTGTGGACTGCAGAGGAATTTTTTTGTCATGGGGCTCATAATATCTAACTGCAGGGGTTATTAAGCTAAAAACCCATAAATTGGCTTAAGGCAGTTCATAAAACCCATGAAATTATATGCAAATTTTGTTCATATGTGCAGTTAGAAAAACTAGCCTAAAGTTAAAAACTTCTTAAAAGGCCACAGTCTCACATTTCTTTTATTATTTTCCCTACACATTTGTTAATGTATCTAAAATTTTGAACAAACCAATGACTTTTCAGAACGTGAGAGTTCATTTTGGATAGGGATTTAAGAAGTTTGATACTTTTACTTGGAGCTAGGTTCAAAATAAAGCTATATAACTTTAGAGTTTCAGATCCCAACTGTACAAGAGAAATAATGTCACATTTAGTTATTTATTTAGGTCACCCAGCCACAGCAGGCACTCAGCAACCAATGGCTTTGCTTGTCTTATAAGTGACTCAGCCTTCATGTTTTGTGTGTCTAAGACTAAAAATGACATGAAATGCAACAATCCAGTAATATTTCAGGGAACATTTATTTGTCAAGTGAGTTGTAAGATAGAAAAGCAAAACAGAGAAGGATATATTTGGAAAGAGAGTTGTAAAGTGAATGACTTTTTTATCTTGATACGCACACACACACACACACACACACACACACACACACACACAGATAGCTCAGTGGTCTAAGTACCTGCCTAGGGAAGTGCAAGGACTGGGGTTTGATCCCTGTTACCACATGCTGGGTGCACCAAGCGGACCACTGAAACCAGGCGTGGTGGTGCACACTTGTAATCCCAGCAATGGGGAGGCTGAAACAAGAGGATCTCTATGATTCTGAGCTACATAGTAAGACCCTGTACTAAATACACACACACATACACACACACACACACACACACAGTGCAGGAAATGGGTTGGGGTTAGATTAAAAAAGGCAAGTACAAGTACAGGCAACGGGAAATTTACAAACTCTGCAGGGCTTCTGTTCTGCATATTCAGACTGCAGAGCCCAAGGTTCTTCCGCTGAACTCTTAAGAAAAAGCAGCCTTTCAGTATTCAGATACCTAGCAGGGACATTGCAAACAAGGAAAAGACAGAAGCAATCATCGGAGACGGAGGTTCACAGAGACAGTGTCTGAGAAAGTTCCCACTAAAAAGAGACGTTAGCTGAAAATGGTCAGTTCCAACTTCTTCCAGGCAGGTTCAGCTGTTCAACCTTTAAAACCATCTCAGCTCCCTTTCCAGTCTATGGTCGACCTGCAGAGAGCCGCCTAGTGGTTACCACCGTACTTGGCGTTTCTCCTGCTTTCTGCTCACTTGGAGATTTCCAAGAGACAGAGAACTCGCAAAGTGTGACAAGTGTGGAGAAACAGAAATTCAACCAAGAAGTTTGGTTCCACCAAACTGTGCTATATGTGGGAGATTCACTGAGCTGTTCAAGACTACCTTAGAAAATGACATATCATATTTACACAGGGAAGGAAATGTTTACTGACTAGTTCAATCATTAACTTAACACTTTACTTAATCTACAAATATTTATTAAATGTCTCCATAAGAATTCCTAGGAATTCTGCTAACCGCTGAGACACGTGAAACAAAATTGAAGTCATCACAGCGCGCTTAGAGACGTCCTACTATGGGTGATGGACCTTAGACACACTAAGTTCTGCTTAATTACGACACAGCCATTAATTGTAATTATAACAGGGTCTGAAGACCAAGAGTACCTGGGTCTGTGGGTATCTAAAGGAACACAGTCAACTTCAGGACATCTGCCTTGATAGGCTTTGGGAAGGTGCTTAGCAGGAGGAGAGGAATGTTCCTGGCAGAGAGAACTGTATCTTCAAAGACGAAGTGAGGGAGAAAAAGGAGAAGAGGGACAGAGAAAGATAACTTGCTATTCGGTTATGCTATGTGGAAACATTTAGGCTACCCCAGATGTTTTAAATACTTCAAAGAGGTTTTTTTTAGCTTTTCCCTCTGACACAATGCAAAATAAAATGACTCCTTCACCTCCCCATTATTGAAAAAATTTTGACTCTATGAACCAACGTCAGGGTTAAAAGGAAAACCACAAGTTAAAAAAAAAAAAAAAGAGTTCAAGGAGGAAGTTAAAAACCTTCACTGGTGAACTGAACATATGAGCCTGTTTAAAAATATGTTTCTGTTTCTGCTAATGGGTCATTTTCACCTGCTCCTGTGGGGCCACCTGGCCCAGCTGGGCTGCTCCAGCACCTGAAAAATCCGAATGAGCTATCCTTGCAGAAGGATCCCCAGGAAGCAGAGGTGACCAAAGGGTCAGAGCCACAGAAGCCGAGCCATTACCGAAATGGGTAATCCTCAAACAGGAAAATCCACTCCCTGATCGTTTGGAGCCAAATGGAGACCTGCTAGGCTCAGGGAAACACCAGCTGGGGTCCTATTTGAAGTGTGTAATCATCAGAAGCTTTCGAAGCCAAGCCCACACGGAAACCTTGTGGTTAGCCATATGTTTAGGACACCTTTGGTGTTTGCTAATGCCCCAGCACTGTGGAGAAGAAGATCCACGAGAGACAACCAGAGTGCTCTGAATAAAGAGCGCAAGAAACTTGGAAGAGAGCCGCCTTTGTTTGTATGTGTGATCAAAGCTGGAAGCTTTTTCAACCTGGAGCGACCACGCTGAACACAGAGAAACCAAGCCCTTTAGAGTGAACGTGTTCTGGCTTCAGAGACTCTTTAGGAATCAATCTACTCTTTAGGAATTTTCCAGCATCGTTCCATATTTTACTTTTCCTACTCGCTTTGTTTTAAAAACAAAACAAACCCATAAAAGACCTTCCTGTCATCTCAACAAAAACTGACACAGTCGCTTTGTACTTGAGGGCATTGAGTGCACACATATCTGAAAACAAAGCTAGTCCCTTTCATTTTCCTCCCTAAAAATACTCAGAGAGAAACAGAAAACTAAGTATGTTTCCTGGACACCAGAAAAGCTGAAGAAAGCTATTTTTCATTTTATTTCCAGGCTGTGAATGCAAACTCAGACTATTCAAACTACCTCCACACTCTGGTTTCTCAAGTTAAACCACCAACCACCACTCCATAGGGGTGAAAAAGTATTTTTATGCTCTGTGACATTTTTAACTTGTAAAACATTGCAAATGTAGGTGGTAGTTCTCACAGTCTGGTGTATTTTTGGAGTTTCATAATCCTTCTAGTCAGAGTTCAGGGGCTGCTTTTTTTCAACATTCTGGCATGTCATGGCCTTTTCTCCATAACTGTATATGTTTGAAAAATAAATCTTTTTTCTCACTGCTTTTCCCTTCATCCTGTTGAAAGGCATTTGAATGGGACATAGAACACACAAGCATTCACACTTGATCTCTCCTGTTCTCTTGCTTTTTTCTCTCTGCTCCTATTTTCTCTGCACTTTTTTCTTTCTTGTATTTCATTATTTTCTACCTTTTCTCTCCCAATTTTCTCCTACACAGATGTTTCTAAAACTAAACTTGATCTTTAATTCTTTTGAAATTGTATTTCAAATAGGATTTATTTTGCCTTTCCCTGTTACTTATGATAGCCAGTGGTGAATTAAATAATACCTAACACATCTTTGATTACAAATTATATTTTCAAACTATTTTGGTAGTGACTCCAACTTTGGACATTTATGATTACCTCAATGGTCATCATGTAGCTGGGTGAAATATGAGAATCTGCATTTGGCCTGGTATCCTGTAACACCATAAATTATTTATTTTCTCAGAATTGAACAAATTCAATGCCAGAGGAAAGAGTAGCCAAAAGGAGAATTTGACCTCTACTAAGCATAGAGAATATGCAGTCCGGATTCTACTAGAATAATTGAGGCATGAATGAGGGCCATATGTTTGAATGATCTTGGTGACCTCCTGAAATAACTACTACTGTTGGACAGGACGAGTTGCAGAAAGGTACTTTTGCATATTAAATCCAGATTCACTTTCCTGTGGCTACCCGCCTTTGGACCAAGTTCAGACTTGTACAACAATGTAACTCAATCCTATGTGGACTCTATCCCTTCCCCAAACGTATACCTCTAATTGTTACTCCCAGGACTGGTGTGTTTCATTGTTCCCTCAGCTAGCATGATTTTAAATCCTTCTGCTTTTGGGATAACCGTGTTTTCAAAGTGTTCTAGTTTACCCTTATTCTTCTGTGTGACTGTAAGTACAGGTTGCTCTAGGCCCACCTATGACTGCACATCTCATCTTTCTTTTCTTAAAATACTGATAAAATCAATTTAGTGAGACATGGAGAAACTTATCAATTAACATAAGTTCTGTAATTTTTGCTAGATATTTAGAAATAACAATATAACTGTCCTTTTATTTTCCTCCCAGAGGTCTTCCTCACATAACCATATCCACCAAAATGTAATGTTGAATTTGTTAAAGATTTATTGATCACAGTGAAAGACAAAGTCTCAGGAACTGAATGTACCATAGAATTTCCTTCCCCAAACCAATGAAGTTCTCTTGTCGTCATCTTATTGATACCATTTCTTCTTTCTCTCCTCTCTCTCTCTCTCTCTCTCTCTCCCTTTCTCTCTCTGCCTCCCTGTCTTCTCTCACTCTTTCCCTCTCCTCTCTCTGTCTCTTTATCTCTGTCTCTTTCTCTGTGTCTCTGTCCTGTCTCTTTCTCTTACCCTCTTTCTCCCTCCCTCTTTACCTCTCCCTCTTCCCTCCTCCTTCCCTCCCTCTTTTATTCAGGCTTATTGTCCCTTTGCTGTTTTTTTCTATTCTTTTGATTTCTCATCTCCGTCTTCATCTCCCAAGGCACACTCCCCCTTCTATTGAAAGCGATGGAAGAAACTCTGTCTTGCTTCGGTGTCCATCCCTCTGTACCCTTGTACATTACTGTTTTTAAGAATGCCAGAAAGCATTAGGATAAAGATGACAATTTTCTGTGTGAAGGCCCACCAAACAAAAGAGTCTATTGTTAGTACAATTTATCAATCTTAGAAAGCAATAAGTCATAAACAACATTTTCTTTTCTGTCACATGTTCAAATTCAAAACAAAGGATTTCTTACATGCTCTGTACCTGGATTATTTTTCCTTCTTGATAGCTATGTTAGCATTTGCTGGTCCAATCCAGACTTAACTAGAACCATATTTCTGACTATTACCAGAGAATGATGTTTAACACCTTTTATGAATTGGCTATCCAGTAAGTTGTTAGTTTGGGGTATCCCAGTGTCACCAATGACAATACAAAAAAATTAAGATGATGCATTCTGATCAGTGAAGAAACAATGGAATTTTGTATTCTTCAATTGACCTTGATATTCCAATAACTAAATAAGAGTTGATTCATTGGATTATTTTGTAGCTCACTCAATTTTAATGTCAATTGCTGTCATCTTGCACTTTGAAACTGATTTTTATACCCCTAGTACATCCACACTTATCCTGTTCCCCCTTGATTTGGGCTTTAAAGTCTAACCTACAGAGATTACATTTAATCTCAGTTTTGAAACATTAAACATAGAGCTGTCTTCCTTCTCATATTTGAGTCACTCCAGCTGTAGCAGGCTAGCTTCAATGACCTTTTATAAAAGAATGGCTTGCTTTCAATATTCATCAGGACAGGATGAACCACCCTCTCCCACTATTTTATGCTGTACCCCTCAAACAACAAAGAAACTAGCTATTGAAAAGTGCTGAAAATTATACTTGTATATATATGAAGAAATGAAAAGTCTTCATGTTTTGATTCTTGAAATCTAAAAATTGATCATTATGTCTTACCACTTTCTCAAAGATTTACAAACTGTCTTAGAACCCTGTATGCAGTAGAAGTGCTATTTTATAACTCAGAACTATCCAGAAAATGGAGAAAGCAACAATAAACAAAGCAAACCTTATAATCCAAGAACAGTTCTTCCTCTGTTTCAAAGACCTTCAGAAAAAGCAGCATATAGACATGGCAGGCTTGGAAATGATGCAGGTAACTCTGCATCAGAATTTTCATACATGTATTTTGATGCTACAGAAAAATGAGGCAAACTCCAAATGGTCTCTTTAAAAATGTACTTCAACTATTCCATTCACCTCTATTGACAAAGAAGAATTTGTTTTTTCCAAATGATTTCTCAAATATGCCATGCAACTATAGGAAGCCATCATAAGTAACTACTGGAGTTTGTTTAGAAATATCTCCATACATTTCTTGTGCCTGCACAGACTCAAAAAAAAAAAAAAATTCAGCAGTGGCATAAAAGTACACCGGGGATATAACAATAACAGCATTAGTGTGTTTGGTATATTAAAAGGGTTCTTTTAAAGTGAGGTAATTTTTTTAAAAATTTAGTGTTAATTAAAAAAGTGTTTAGTTTACTTTCTACCATGCACTAAATTTCTACTAATTTGATCTACTGAGGTAGTTTCAAAGGATAATGAATCACTTAATATCTATTGCTTTACTACGACTTCAATACACTTTTAGTATTTTTATATTGTCTTTCTTAGTCTATTAAATGTGTGACTGAAATTTGAAATAAGTAGTGGTCATATTCATTTTTGTATTATAGAAAATAAATACCGAGTTTCCACCTTTGTTGTTTGGTTTGATTTATGTGATCATGACAGAATGTTTTTTAATTGAATCTAGAAACTGCCTATCCATCAAGATACAGCAATATTTTACAGGGATTAATAAATTCAACAAAATGCTTCAAAAATTTGTAAGTGTTTACTTTCTGCAACTTATGTTAAATGCAGACTCACAGGTTTGCAGATTTTATCAGACTATTTTAATAATTCTGGTAAACTGTGTATAATTATTAGTTTTGCATGGAAAATATGCTCTATCTCAACAAAATATGAACTATCATTTTAACGCATTAATTTGGCAAATGTTCCGTATATGGGTTATACCTACTCCTAGCCATTATACATGACAATATTACTAATCCATTTGCTCAATAAAAGTTCAATTTATCCAGGGTCATTACTTCTGCATATCAATCAGAAATATGAAAACATTTTTGTAGGACAAGTGTGTAAGCCAGTTCTATAAAGGGTTATTGGGAACAGTTTTGGAAGCCATCACAGGATCAAGAGTATGCACACACACATTGACAGGATGACCCAACAGTTTCCATGACAGCAAAGCTGGTGTGTCGCTTCTGTCTCTCCAGATAAAATCGAAAGGGTGAAACATCTGAGAGAAGTACAATGCCTTTATTTGGATCATCAGACTGGTTCTCCTTAGAGCTGGGAAACTTTCAGAGGAGTTGGTGCTACTGACCTTTGAATATCAGGGTCAGAAGTTACAGATATTTGTCATTTTCATCTTGTCTCAATTGCATTCTTCTACAATAAAACCATGCTAGATCTCAAATAATATTTAAATAGGTTTTGTAATAGAAATTTGAAGTGATGTTGTAAAAGCTGAACCTATTTTCAGGAAAAGGTATGGGAAGCAGGCATTGTTCTTATTCCAAATAATGTACTTTTTTTACATTGCCTAGAGAGTGAGACTGCACTATGCCATTCTTTCCAAAGGCCTTTGGGTGGATAGTTCCCAAGATTTTGAAAAGTACATATATCAAGAGACCTCCTTTATTTCAAAATGCTTCCTTATGTAATTTCCCCCCACTCTCTATAGTGCAGTTATGCCAAAACACTTCTCATTAGAAATTAAGTTGCTTTTGGAGTGGTGCTAGAGCTTGTTCCCTGTTGACCCTACTTAGTGCTATCAACCAATAAGCAAGAAATAAACACAGAGAGTTAGAATTGAGAATTAATCTGCATCAAACTATAGACTTAGCAGTGAACCAAGGGATATGTTGACAATATATAAAACTATCAGATCCCTCATCAAGCCTGCATTTGTAGTTTCTCTTGTAAAGCTGGAAAATAGATGATGATGCTTATTGATGTTGTTTCTGTTATACTTACCACTTGTTATTGGGTTTGCCACAACACCCTAATATCCAAATTAGGTCTTTTGGACAATAAGGTGGTGAAACTATTGATCTTCTATTATTTTACATTCTGTAGAGTTAGGTGCCTGTATCCTTTATGAAATCCCTCTCAAAAGAAGGGGAGAGATGAAAGAGTAGGATGCTACAAGAAAGGTATTCTTGAACACCTGGATTACTTCATTTACACAACGTGCCAGCTACCTTCTGCACTTTCCTCCCCAGGCAGGAGAGCTTCTAAACCATTTCTTCACTTATGATGCTTGCTTCTCTCTACTTTTTTCTCATTCTTATCCAGAGAAAGAATCAAATTATGTTGTCAATCATTCCTTTGTACTAACCTGAAAATTTAACAGCCTTAGGAAAATGTTTCTGTTCTGAGTAAATTTTATTCTACAACGTCCAATTGAAGGACTCTCTTACTTTCAGGCAAAGATGGAAGCAAAAGAAAAACACTGGCTTCTGATGGATGATAACAGCACTTCTGCCATAACACGTCAATTTCCTCATAGTTTTCTATGTGGTTTTGCCCTTAGAGTTTCCTAAGACCACCCATTAATGCAGGCACATATCACCTTGATTATATTTTTATAAGACATATTGCAGATATCATCACATTTCATCAGATCACACTATTGGCCCTAAGTCTTTTCTAGCTGTTTCTCTATCTTCTCTCATCGTTTTCAGTAATAAAGTGGAAGTTGTCCTTTTTCTAAACAAGGAAAGAATAAGGATGTCATAATACAGGATACCTTTCACGTGGTGTAAGTGTGAGAGAAAATAGCTCTGGTGCCTCTTTGATATGGCACTAATTCCCCAAGTTTGGGATGCAAAGACTTTGCATTCAGATTTTTTTTTTTTTACCAGCTTGTTCTTTTAAAATTATTTGATAGGCCACTGAAATAATGGAGTCTGAGGGCCTTCCTTGTTTTCTGGCTGAAGCGTCTTCTGACAATGTGGAGAGTTCTGGAATGCCTCAGGGAAATAAGTACTTTCAAAACAGCCTCTCTTTAATATCTGTTTCAAGGGAAAGAGGGACATTGGTGATGCTGAGACGTGGAGATTTTTATTTCCATAATTTAGTTTGAGTGTCTCAAAGCACAGTTAGTTTGATTTGTCTTCTTACGTTCCGGACCACAGGTGTTTCCCATTAAGACAGGCAAGCTGACTTTAACGGAATCCAGCAGAGCGGTGGGCGCAGAATCCCTTCTGTGAACTGCCAATAATTATTTGTCCTGGCTTTGTTTCTGGAGATTCTTACTTAAATTGGTTCAAAAGCTGATAATCTGTTTCATCCCTAAAGATTAACCCCTTAAAAAAAAATGAGCGTGCCTTCACGTAATTGGACTGAATAAAAGAGCTCTCTTAATATCGTTGTTAAATTAGAGAATGATTTTTTAAAGTGTGATAAAAAGAGGCTTCGGAAGAGCACTCAATATGTAGCACCGCTAATAAAATAGCTTCATCAATTCTCTCAGTCTTTTCAGCAGACAATAGGATCAGTAATAAATCCGAGGCAGCTAGGACCTAAATGCTTATATTTGCTGACTGCTGAGTCTGCTTGGGAATGTGAATTCAAACTTTAGACATCATTTACAAACTTATTCTAATTTGCAGTTCTCTGAAATAAGATGTGCTTTTTAAAACCAGCTTCTCAGCAATGTAGTGATCTTAAAATGGCGACAGGCTCCTTTCAAGAGACAAAGAGATGGACACGTTTCAACATCCATCATTAGTACTGTAGGCAGATGCCAGCTGGATCACAATAGGAAGGATTTTATTATTCCCCATTTCTCCTCCCCTTCATTTAAATTATACTGCTTTAGGGGTCGGGGAGATGGCTCAGTGGAACAAGCGCTTTCCTGGCAAGCGCAAGGGTCTGAGTTCCATCCCTGGTTCCAATAATAATAATAATAATAATAATAATAATAATAATAATAATAAATTATGCTGCTTTAATTCTTCTATAGTAATAGGTTTGGGGGAATCCATCCTTTAAACATAAATGCTCTTAAAACGGGATTCTCCTTATTTGTTGTCTTAGAAGAAAGGATCCCGCATAGACAACCTGTCTGGTTCAGCCTACTAGAGTAGACATTACACAGTGGTTGTTTTGAAATTAAGCTTTTAGTGGGATATTAAGGGGAGATATAAGAATCAAAGAAGTTTTCTGATAAGATAAATTTGTTGTCTTCAATATTCTAGATTCATATCAGCAATTATATTTTTATTTGAAATATATACTAATATTTATTATCACTGAGTTAATTATAACGGCATGTAAGGGTTCCAGTTTAAAGTTACCATCCAGGATTTGTAGAAAGACATGAAGGAAGTTGGTCCGACGGTTGTGGGTTATTGTTAAACTGGTTAACAGTGTCTCCGCCCACACCCAAACTTGACTAACTTAAAAAAAAAAAAAAAAAAAAAAAAAAAAAAAAAAAAAAAAAAAAAAAAAAAAAAAAAAAAAAAAAAAAAAAAAAAAAAAAAAAAAAAAAAAAAAAAAAAAAAAAAAAAAAAAAAAAAAAGAAAGACATGAAGGAAACACCCTAATGATTTTGAAATTAGTTTATTGTTTAGATCCAAGGAAAGGTCTAGGAGATTTAGAATTGACAATTGGTAATTAACAAGAATTGATAATTAACAAGATTCAGAATAAACTACTTGTTAACTAACAAGTAGTTCCCTTAGAACTATGTTAGAGAATACTGGAGCAGTCACAGGGAATGGGAACTTCTAACAATGTGGAAAGACTGATGTCTTATTTGTCAAAATAAGGGAACAGTGGAGCTTTTCTGAAATTATGGAAAACTATCCTTATCCTATGTGATGTTCTATGGGTAAACAACATGAAGTAGTTTCTAAGCAATAGTGTTCGTATGTTAAAAAAAATATACAGAAATCATTAATAAGAATCCAGAACCTCTAGGGGAATAAGTTAAATTGAGTATAACCATTTCCTTTTTGATAGTGTTTCTAGTCTCCAAAGAATACTAGAAACTATTTTTTTTTTTTTTAATTTGGCAGGGGGTGTACAGGGTGTACTGAGTCTCCCTACATAGATCCGAGTCATCGTGATCCTCCTGTTTTGAGCCTCCCAAGTACTAGGATTACAGGACTGTGCCACCATGCCCGGTCTATCACCATCTCATCATGCCCTGGGGGCATGGCCAGCATGGCACACTGGGAACTAAGCCTGGGCCACTGCGTTCTTCCTAAGCAGGCACTCTACTCCACTGAGCTATCTGGCAAGCCTGAAACTATTTATTTTTATTTTAACAAGAAATGTATTATTTTTAATCTTCATTTTAGCAATAAGATAGATGTGGAGCAGCCTGACCACTGTCCCCAACAACCTCAACACCTTCCTCCTGCAGCTTCCTTTCTTCTTCACATGCCTCTGTGCTAAGGCTGCCTTGTTTGTGCTGTGACCACGTGTGCTTTGCCCTCCAGGATGGGCTACAATGACTAGCGCTGCTGTGCCTCCTCTTGAGTCCGGAGCACATATTATCTCCCAGCTGAGATGTTTCTGTGGGCTCCACCTTGAGAGATGCTGTGGCGACACATTTGTCCTCCTACTGGCACAAGGCAGGATTTCAAGGCACCGCCATGTATAAAACAAACTATTCACCACAGGGTAGAAGAGCAATGGTCAGAGGAAGGCTCATAGAAAGTCATGAAGTACATTTCTACAGCTCTCAATGCTTGCACAAAATTGAGGAATTATTCCATAGTCTGGCCAACCCAATAATAAATCTTTCATGTTTCCTCTTTCTGTCTTGTGGTCTGTCCTTCCTGATAGATTTTCTAGTTTACATTATTTTTTCCTTTTGTTCTTTCTTGATCACTGGAATTGTGCTCTGTATCTGGATCTTCCCTGTCAGCTTGTAAACAAGTTCAAAAGAAAAGAGTCTTGGTGACATTACGGTATGCTCATTATACTTCTGTCCTCTTATCTCCCCTACCCAGAAACTCTACAGTAGCCAGCACTTAATGATAGGAGGAACAAAAGCCACATATGCCCATCTCATTTTTGTCCTTTTCCAGTCCCATACTGTGCCTGAACACCATCTCATATGTTCACTTTCTACCTATGCATCCACCAACAGTTTTACTCTGGCCCCAATACATTTCCAAAAAGGTTCCAACATCATGAAGGACATCTAATTGTAAAGCAAAGAAAAGCTTTCAAGATATCTCACTTGACTTTCTGTTCTTTGACAGAAGCAAGGATGTTCTCCACACTCAGGTTCCTCGGGCCTTAGGTTTCCTCATTGCCAATGAGGTTTTCAGGCCCAGGACATCTGCAGGCCTTGGCCTGCATCCTTTGCTGCTTCCCTTTCTTTATGCCTTGAAAGTTGCACAGCTTTTCTTCTTCTGCCCTGACGCACTCACTCACATTTCTACTTTATGAAACTACCTATTGATGCGTGATACCAACTGAAATCTCACTCTTTAGACTTAGTGTCACAGAAGAACTGTAACTTCATTTATCTTTTGGAATGACTCACTGGTAACTTCCCAAAATGCAGCTCTTCATCTTTTCCTTCATTAAAATAGTCGTCTTGATTCTTGAGAATCATTGGAATCCTTGTTAACTCTTCTTTTGTTTTCATATCATAAAAGATGAACACAAAGATTCATGGATTTATCTTCTATGTATTTCTTACTATGTTGCCATTGCCACTTTCTTGATGTTGTCTTTACCCTCTTACTCTAAGTACATTGGCATATTACAAGAGATATGATCATTTCTGTCATTCTGTATAAAGAAAGCTGTTCTTATAAAGGCTCAGTTTGTATAGTAACATGTATGAATTTGCTTCCTCTAGCAATAATTGGTTGGTGTTTGGGAGAGTATAGAAAGTGGATGTAAAAACAAAACAAAACATAATACCCAGGGCATCTAATGTGGAAATCTGTGTTCACACTGAATCATCTAGGTTACTGCTGCAAAAGACTTGGAGAATATGAAAGAATCAGAGTTGAACCATAGAAAAACAGAGAAAAAAAAATCCCTATGAGAACACAGTAGACCACACCCAAACTAAAGTTGCAGAAGGCCTATGTTCCAAGAATTGGAGGGAGCAGCTTACAAAGGATAGACAGAGTAGAAAGTGTTAACACCTCTGTAAATAGAGAAAGTAGGACAAAAGTTTTCTGTATGTAGACTGCTTAAACTTGTTATAAAAGAAACCTGAACTCTCTCTTTATAATCAAGTATTTTTCCATTACTACAATGCACACTACCCTTCATTTGTCTTTACAGTATTTTTTATTTTGAACATTATTTTCCTCACTCTAATTCATTGACATTGTATTGAGTGCTAGAATAGCCATTGATAAATCAGTTGTGTCATAGGTAATACAAGAGCATCTAGTTGGAAAATGTTTGCCTCATTCCGGATATACTATTTCATAACTATAAGATTGTTGATAAGTTATGGTACTCTGTAGACCTTATTTTTCACAACTGTAAAATGGGAATAATAAAAACTTTTTTCAAAAATTTATGAATGCTACAAGAGAAAATATATTTCAAAGCACTGGAAAATGTATCCCTTTCTTTTCCTCTTGCTAATTTTTACTATGTTTATAATAGTTGCTATTGATGCCAATTCAATATCTGTGTTATGAGAGTTTTTATGAATATGATTCAAATCCTCCCTTATTAATTCAGGGAATAAAGTGAGTAAGGGACATCTATTTTATCAGTCATTATTTCTTCTGAATATTGAACACAGCATATTTAGTTATCCAAAGTAAGTCAAAATGAATGATGTGTGTTTAAAGATTTAACAGAAACTTTCATCAAATTTATAAAGCACATAAAAATGGAGGAAAGGGTTATAAATTGTGTGACAGAATTAAGATTCAAAATATCTCAATGGGTAGAAAGTTGAATTCAAAACTTCCACATATAAGATTGTTCTGGATTTATATCAGCATTGCCCGTATGTTAGAGGAGAAATCACTTAAATTGTTTTATTTATTGTTATTCATATTGGTCAATTATGCATTAAATTGATATGATAACTGAAATGAAATGGTTTAATATAGTTGAACTAAAGAGGTGTACAATGAATATTAAATACTCAAAATGCATGATCCTATTCATATGACATTTAGAAGAGCTTATTCTGGTTTGGAAACCCTATAAACAGAACTGGAGGATTTCCAACAAGGCCAGCCAGAGCTGGCAAGGTTTTGCAAAGGTACACTTTCTACAGCTAGAGTAATGGGCTTGTTTAGCTTGAAGAATCAGAGATAGAGAGAACAAGACATCTGACTGCAAGTATTTGAATAACTGTCCTTTGAAAGACATTACGCTTGGTCTCTGAGAGTCTCAATGACAGAATCATACCAGTGGAGAAAAGCTAGGGCAACAGTCATTGACTTCATATGAAAATGACTCTGCAATTTCTAGAGATGATGATAAATATAACACACTTCCCAGAAAAAGGAACAAAATGCCCTATGTATTTTGGGAAGTTAAGTATCTAATGCAGGTGACATAAAGGAGAGACTCAATTACAGAAGCTTCTATGCTAAAGCATGATAGGGTTAAGTTCTGATAAGCCCATCATGTATTGAAAATTATAATACATCTAAAATGTATTTTATACATCTCACCTACCAAACATCATACTTTTGAAATATATTTCATTATAGAGTGTATGACAGTGACCAAAACTCCTTTAGATCTGTCAGTGCACAGATCCTCTGTGCACACTTGGCACATGTCGAGCCCCTGGTCTAGGGTACTGAACCTGTGCTGCTGGCCAACAGGGAGCTTGGCTCAGCGTTACAAGGAGACGCTGTGAAAGCATTACCATACCACTCATTTCCACTCTGAGCCAAAACCCAAAAGGCCAAGGACATTTTTTACCAAATGTGTAGCACTTTTGCACCATCATGCAATCGAAAACTCATAGGCCAAACTACCCAAATTGGGACCGTCTTTGGATGATAGTCAGTGATTCTCTGAACACTGTCACAATGAACCTGTGAAGAAGAGATTTAAGAGCTTAAACTTTGTTAATTTATTTAGAACACTGAAGACTGAGCCCAGGGATTCCCTGCCTCTGAGCTACACCTGAATCACACCTCCCTTTCGTGGGACACAGGATCTCACCAAGCCCTCAAGGCTGAACTTGAATTTGCAGTCTTGCTGTCTGAAGCTCTTGTGCAACTAGGATTATACACACACACACACACACACACACACACACACACACACACACTGCTGTGTTTGTATTACATAAATATGTCCCCCAGTTAAAATTTCAAAACTGGATATATTATAAAAACATTTATTAAATATCCCTTCATATGAATGAACTTAAAAATTAATGTCAAGACAAGAAAAAAGAGAAAACTGAGATTAATGGAAACATGTCTTTAAATTTATTTACAACCTTGAAAGAGAATAAAAAGCCTCCACATTTATTAAACATTAAATTAACCGGTTCCATATCAATTATAGTACTTATATGTCCATTAACCTAATTAACTCTGAAATGTAATAATTAAGTGACCCATGAAGTCACAGACCAATAAATAAATGAACTTTTCAAGATTTAGAATAAGTCATTGATTCATGCTCAACAATTTCACCCCTTAGGAAGTGCATTCATTCCTTGAATTTTGCATGAAGTTATGTGAATTATACAATTAAACTCTATGTATTTAGCTACAGTCAACAGAGTTCTGATTTGACTGCCAATTAGGGCTGCGTGTTGACTACCACTTAAGTGAAATATGATGTGGAGGGTAAAAGATTACCTCATCAAGTCTGCATCTGTCTTTTTTCTAACAGATTCAAACCTACATTCAGTATGCAATTAAATCACAAAATACTAGACACGGTGTGACCTCCAAGGTAAGTATCAGTATGTATATTCACTTACTGGTTGACAAGCAAGACATTTATTTCACACAACTTCAGGAGTTCCCAGTTCCAAAACACCCACAGAATCATGTAAGATAAAACATTCAAATAGCTCATTGCTTAATTTAAAATAAAGGAAGACAAGGAGGGAAGAAAGGAAAGGTGGGAGGGAGAAAAAAAAGAGAGCAGGGAGAAATGAAAGGAGCACAAAAAGTGGAGATGGATGGAGGAAAGAAGAGGGAGAGAAGGTAAAAGGGAAAAAGGAAATAAAGAAAGAAGAAAAGGAAAGGAGAAGGTAGGGCTTCAAGTTCTTGCCTAACTGGGAAGGTTAAAAAAGATTGAAGAGTTATGAAACTCCTTTTGACATGTTTTAAATAATGGCCGGAAAATACAAGGGCTCATGCAATGCAGTTAAATTTTTCCCACTCGTTAATAGAGGGGACACAAAGGTCACTGCTGCACAAAGAGAACTGACTGATCCCTCTGAAGCATGGTGTATCCAGTACGTCCTTTATTTAATTTTGTGGAGGAAAGCTGGTCCGAATTAGGCCTTCAGTAATTATGGCAGGGAACTGACACAAACTTTAACAAGTCTCGTAATGGCCTATCTGTATTTTCAGGCCAATTACTACATACTGACTCGAGCAGCTGGGCAGCAGACACTGTGCCATTCCCTCAGAACTGCTTTGGAATTATTTTACCTTTCATAGAGCGGAAAAGAAAACAGCCATGTAAACTGGAGAAATAACTGAGCACCACCCGTGGGAGAGCCAGAAAATAAAATGCTGCGTCTCAGTGAAATATTGAAAGAGTCACACTCTGAAGCCTGAGATTTTGCCTAAAGTTATAATTATCCTCTTCCTGGCAAGCTAAGCTATTATAAAAAGAGATGTAGTATGTGTCTTTAAAAAATATAAGGACAGAAGCCCAAGGTATAAGTAAGATCCAAACCAGCCTCCTCTTCCAAGGATGACAGCAAAGTTATGAGGAGAAGATGCCATTTCTGTGCAAAACTATTCAAAGTAATGGAGAAAGATACAGTAGTGATCGGTACAGTATCCATTGCTGCCACACTAGGTTCAGAACATTCCAAGGACAAGACCAGCTGACATTTAACTCTTTCTCCTCATATATGTTGAGACTTTCTAAATAAAATATATGGATTTACACTTAATTTACTCTTCTTCTTTTAATGCCAAACCCAGGGTATCTTGTTCCAAGGCCACCACTATCAAATATTCCTCTCACGTCAGTAGCTAAGACACAAATATTTCTGCCTTCTGCTTCAGAGAAAGCCTTCATTTTTCCTCCTGTTCGCTTATTCATCACTGGAAGGTTAATGTTAAAGTGACACTTAGTTTTGCTCCTTTAGATCAAATTCTTTCCACAGCTGTTACTTAAAGTTCTTATACATATTTTATTAAAATATATGAAAATGGAATCTGTGTTAAACATGACCTGCACGTGACCTTAAGTATAATGGAAATCAGAGCCAGTTCCCTCCTTTTTTGTTACCGGTTTCTCATTCGCAGCTTAACATCTTATTTCAAATGTACTTTTTCTTCCTGGTGAAACACATCTTTATGTCAAAAATGATGAAAATAGTGCAAAGCTAAAAGAATACAGAAGCTCGCTAGCAGTACTTATTTATTGCTCAACACATGTTTCTCTTATTTTTGTTTTGTAAATCTTATACATTCAAAATAAACTACTAGATGGGGATGAGAGGTTGCAATTCTGTATCTATAAATAATACAGCTTACTAAATGTAAATGTTTCTTGTAGTCCAATGCTTTAAGGAGTAATTCTTTTTTTTTTTTTCTTTTTTTTGCAGTTCTTTTAGGAGAAAGTGCTTTTGGACATTTCCTCTCAATTTTTTTTTTATCTCCATGATTTAAATTTCAAAGAAAAATATTTATAGCTTAAATCTCCATTTCTCATTTAAAAAAGAAATACACTAAGTAATATGTTCTCAGTACAGATGACTGAAATTAGGGTAAGGATATACTTGCAACTAAATTTCAGCTTGCAGAAATTTAAAAAAAATCTCTAAGGACACTGCAATCCTTTTTATGATATATCTACCCCCCAAAAAAAAATTTCTAGAGTTAATCTATGTAATCCAATCAAAACCATACATCCAAACAGAGCTCTTAAAAATATGTTCTTTGGATGCTGTTGTTAGAAAATTTACTAAAAGCTTGAATACAGTTCTCCAAACCTTATGTTAGATTTGAATTGAAAGCCACCTTGAATAATGTTGCCTAAATTTTCCAAACAGCAATGCAACGTATAAAATTTGGTATCAATAAACTGTTAATTTCTATGTAAGTACTTTTTTTTGCTTATTTTTGAAAGTTCCTCCCTGCCAGTAAAACACTGCTGCTCTTGAAAGAAATCTTGCAACAGTTATTGGAAACTGAAGTCACTAGAAACAGGACTATGACAAATTTAATAGTAAATACAGAAAATTGAAGCACAAATACAATTTTACTGAGAGCCACGTAACACAGGAGCAAAAATGAAGCCTCAATATTTGTTTCTGTGAAAAAAAAAAAAAAGAAAGCCACATAAAACTTGGCAAGTGGACAGAATAGAATTAAGGTAGATGACTGAGGAAAAGTGAGAGAGGGAAAGAAGGAAGGAGGAAGGAGAAGAGGGAGCAAGGGAGGGAGATAAGAAAAGGTAAAAAAAAATTAAGAGGGAAGAGAAGGAAAAAAAAAAGAAGAGAAAGTACAATGAAACACACTTACTTGGATTTTTTGGGGGGACTGACTATTGTTCCCTGAACACACCAGACACAATGATGTGAATGAATGCATTTTTTCAGTGTCTAAGTGTTGTCCACCACGTGGGGAGGCATTTTTGCGCAGGGACAGTCTTGAGGTAAAATCATATTACATAGCAAATATAGAAGTCAAAATAACTAGCGATAATCTTAGTTCCAGAAGGTTGGGCAGGTGTTCAACAACACCCGGTACCTTGTATCCAACATGGAAAAAATGCTAGCAGCTGCCCAGCACGGGAGGGCTCTCTTAGGACTTCCTGCCACAAAAGGTTTGTTGGGGGGACGAGGAGATGAGGAAGAGCCAAAAAAAGGGATGGTTGCTCTCAGGGCCTTGAGAAAGACCAGTACAATGACACCCTGAGGTTGATGGGAGAGGCCCTTCAAAGCAGGTGAAGTCAGCACACATTCTGCCATAGGGCATAAACTTGAGTCATTTGTAGGAAAATGGGTTCATCTTGCGACCACAGTTCAGACTGGATGAACCAGGAACACATGAATAAATATTACATGGTTTCTCTTTAATGAGAAACCTGAAATAAAAATAAAGAGCAGACTAAAAGAAATAGAAGGTAAACAGATCTTTTTCGCAATGAGAAAGGGACCCAAGAGATGAGGGGACTGTGAAAAAAGAACTAGAATGCATTATGTTCATATGGCAACTCCCCAAGAGGAATGAGATTACTGAATGTAAGCACACCAATAAATAAAAACTAAACAAAAAGAAGGAAACAAGGCCAGGGGTCCACATGAACACTCCAGCCATTCTGCACAAAATGAATAGGAAGTCGCACTCCAGTACCTGCCACTCTGACAGCCTGCGGGCAGCATCAGGGTTCCACCTGTGCCCTCACTTGCCCAACCCATACCTGCTCCTGCCCAGAGCCTGACTCCGGCCTCCTGGAAACCGGGGTAGTTTGTGTTTTGTGAACACCCTTGAACTGCCATGGTCACCTTTTGTGACCACATCCAGAACCGAAAACAACTGAATGTATTCAAGAAGACGGGGTTGCATCACAAAAGCCATATAATGCAACACCACTGGGAGGTAAAGCTCTATTTGATTAAGAGAACTCTTAACTCCATAGAATGTTTTGCCCACTGCCTTCCTGTGTGCCTAGCTATAATTCTTTTATAGCCAACAAGTAGCAACCTCCACCTACAATTCCCATCTGGAAAAAGAAAAGAAAAAGTTCCTGTGTTGGAATCTTAGTTCTCCATGCAACAATGTTGAGAGGTAGAGCCTCTAAAGTCATGAGGATTTATTGCCACCAATGAGTTAGTGTCATCTTTACAGGAATGGTCTGGTTATAAAAGCAAGTTTGGCCCTCGCTTCCTCTTCCTCACTCACCACATAAGGCTTTCCCCTGTGCTGCATCACTGCTGGAAGGCCGCACCAAATGTGGCCTGGGCTGTGGACTTCAGACTTCATAACCTTCATAACTATGAGCTACACGCAGTTTTGTTCAGTGTCACTCATACTATGGTACTGAGTTATCACAGTCCAAAATGGGAAAGATATACATCATATCATAACTGATAGGGACAAATATTTTTGTTTTGGATTTTGTCAGTGAGCATTATTGTAAAGTAAGGAGAATGTTTTAATAGAGACTTGCCTCTATAAATAAAATGAGTGTTTTAATTTTTTATTTTAGGAAAGGGTCTACAGGGTCTTCAGAGTCTCACTACTAGATTAGACTTATGATCTGCTTGTTTACTGCCTCCCAGGAGCTGAGATTACAGGCACAAGCCACCACGCCCAGCATCAAAGGTATTTTTAAAATGGGAAATGTTTAGTATTTCATTGTAACACACTGAATTCATTGTTTCAATTCAAAGTGCCTCCCATTCATTTCATTCTTTCAGTGGAATTTGGCGCGAATTCATAGCATACCCCAGGAACGAGGACAGAAGGAGATCTACAGGATGACCTCCAGCTCTCAGCAACTTCATAGTCTACTGCAGAAAGGTTCACCTTGCCCAAGGCCTTGCCCTCTTTTTAGGAAAATCCACCACTGGTATTGAAGTCAGGTGAGGTATAAACAACCAGCAAGTTCTCCCAGACAGTGCACAATTTCCCTCGCAACATTCAGTGCCACAGTTACCCCAGGACAATGGCGACTTCCTTGACCAGCACTGAAGTTCGCCTCCTTTCTGTGTGAGAAACCGTTTTTCCTTCCTTTCACAAAGAAAATGTAAGAAATATCTGGCCCTCCAGAAGTCTTTTTTTTTTTTTTTTTTTTTTTTTTTGGCAGAACTGGGGATTGAACTCAGGCCCTTATGCTTGCCAGGGAAGCACTTATTCCACTGAGCCATCCCCCCAGCCCCTATCTGGCCCTCCAAATACCATTTTAGTTTCTTTTTTTAAGTGAACCCAGTTATTAGCTGAAGATTTAGAAATGCTAAATAATAATAGGAGAATTTTAACACTGAGAATATGTTCTGTTTCAGAGACTAAGAAAAAGACATGTTTAATGCTTTGTGTTTCCATTTGAAATTAAATTATTTGATTTCCACCATCCAATTAAACACCATTTTTACACTGGTTTTATAGATGAGGAAATCCTGGTGCAGCAAATCCAAAGAGGACAAAAGCTTAGATTCCAATCGCGTTAGTGTCACTGAGGGGCCCATGTTACTCGTTAGTCCATCAGTGATGATACCTCCAAGGCAGATTAAAATCAACTTTTGTTTGTATGTTTCCAAACTAGGGAGTAAAATATGGAAAATTCCACAATCAATCGACCCAGTGTCTACTTCTACACAAGAGGGCTATTGGGTAGACAATCTAAAATTTAAGTCTCATAAGAATGATTTTAAATCAAAAATTTGAAGAATATATTTATATACAAATTATTATAAGACAATAACTTCTCTAGGTACTGGAGACACAGAAAGAGAAAATGAAAAGGCTGCCCTTCTAGAAGAAATATACTTATTTCTGTATTTACATATATTTTGTATTTCTCATATAAGAGAAACTGTGACACATATTGTATTAACTATTTTTGTTTTCTTATTTTGTTTTGAAATTTTGTCTTATATTTTCATAAAATTAAAAAAGGAACAAAATCTCTCCAGAAAAATAAAATGGCCAACCAACAATTTTAGCTCAGGGTACTAGAGAATACTTTAACGATGATACAAGATGTGTCAGATACAGAAAAGAAGAGAGTGATAGCTCTTTATGAAGAAGAGAATAATTTGAGGCAAGACCCAGTGCTTGAGTTAAGACTTAAAAGTGGACAGCTATTGCCAGCAGAGATGATAATCATGCCAGGACCTGGTGTGAAGATGGGGGAGCAGAGAACGAGTGGCTGACTCCAATCTTTTCTGGGTTTCCTGCTTTAGCAGCCAGTATGGCCACTCCTGTCTGCCTTACTTTCCGGCTGTCGCTGGACCTTGTGCAACACTGATAGCATTTGAAATGATTGATTCTGTCTCCATCATGCTCGTCCTCTGTGTTAAGAAGAGCAGAATGACAATGCTACCGTGTTATGAGTCACAGTAACATCTAGGAAGGATTCAAAGGTAACAACCTAAATTGTATTCTTCTGTGCACAGTCACCAGAACCCAGACCCAAGCTAGAAAATCTGAGCACTTGGCATTCCCAGCTTCCCCTTGGGCAGAGGTGACCACTCTTTATTGTTTTTGTTTGGTTCTTATTCAACTCTAATTCATCACTAGATTCTAAAATCCATTTCCAGGGCTCATCTCTAGCACATTCTCTACTGAAGGAATCACTGGTTTTGGGATCTTCATAGTCACTGACATATGTGTGAATGAAGACTGAATAAAACAATGAATGAATGAATGAATGAATGAATACAAAATTCTCATTTTAAAAATCAGCAAACATTTGCATAGTACCTTCTAGATACCTGATACTGTGCTCTATCCTAGGAATAAAAGTGAATATAAAGCTATTGCTGTCATAAGAATCAAATAATCTAGCAGATTATTATAAAAGTTGGGATAGAAAGATATTGCTGAAGCACATTCTAGTAATTATAAGGGCATCACTAGAATGTCTAGGACTAAAGGTGACAGGAGAAGATGAAAATGTGAAATGGGCATTTGGTTGATGAACTACGTGTATGAAGAAAAAATATTTCAAGAATAATCAGTTTAAGCTTTTAAAAATAAAGAACTATCCAGAAGTTTCCATATAGTGTGAAATTTGAATTGAGTCAGACTTGATCTAAAAAATTCTTGCCACATAGTAGTTGTTTGCTCGAAATTTTAACATAATAAGACTTTCACTAGGATTTTGCAATATTTTGCTTCATAAAGTGGCATAATAATTACTATTCTGAGAGTTCCTTGGGAGGATTACCAAAAATTTTACATGCAAAGCATTTGACATACTTCCTGGGCCATTGTAGCCATTCTACTAACATGAGTTACCTTTGCTAATTTCTGGGACTACCTGATTCTGGGCCTATGTAAATAAGCACATCTTCCTTGTTCTAAACTATCTTTTTTAAAAGCCAGTAGTCAAGCTCAGCACCTTATATACCTGCCAGGAAGATGATTGTGCCATTGAGCTATATTCCCAACCCAGCCACATTTCTACATGAAAATTAAAATTTTATTCTTATGATTTTAAAAGACCTGCAAACCAAGAATGAGGGAGAGGTTTATAAAGGTATTCTAATACTCTTGCTAGATGTACACATTTATTTAGGTGGTAATATAAGTACTAACTTATGTATTTATGTGATATTTAATGGAATCATTATTATCATGCTTTCTAATAAAAAAATCACATGAAGACATCAATCTTTGATGATGAAGTGAAGTTTACAAATATATATTTCACCCATTCTCTTCTATTTATATCTTTTGAAGAGACCACAGATCTTATTGAGGAGACTGGCTCTTTAGTGTAGAAATGTTTTAAGATAAGAATTTGCAGCAAAATATAAACAATACAAGAGCTCTGTCAGGATGGTTGTGACACATCACAGTGAGTGTGAGATTTACAACAAAATTTGTGCTGCTCAAACCATTTTATTTTCATACCTTTCTTTGTTTTAACATTTTTTCCTTTAGGTCACATTCTTCTCTTGCCTACTAATGAAATTCTTTTATTCCGACTGCTGAGGGAGTAGGGTGCAGTTATCCTTTGCTCCTCTCACTCCATACAACTTGTACTTTACTTCTTTTTCTGTGGTTTTTCACTGGGACTTTCTAATTTTCACGGGAAGGGGGAAGAAAATGAGGGAAAAATTTATTTCTGGTGAAATCCACCATTATCCAAAACTGGCTCATGCTCTATGGGTCAGTTTGATGTTGGAGAACCTCAATTGATGGGGAACAAACACAGATTAGCTGGAATGTTCCTGTCCCTCTCAGATGCTTACCAGTAGACCTGCAGATGACAGATGAATCTCTCCCTGCCCCCTCTTCAAATCTTTCTCCTGTTCTTTCCCATACTTCCTTTAATAGCGTTAATAACAGGCCAGCCCTGGATAAAGCTGGACAGAGCACTCCTTTGGCTGGTGCATTCTCACAAAGCCCATATCTGGTTCCTGGAAATCCTTTCTTTGAATTACACATGGGGAATGTATGTCACCAGCGTGGGCTTGTTCTACTTCTTTTATATTTTAGGCATTCAGATTTGGCAAAAAATAATGTTTCCCAAGCTCAGGTTACACATTCAAACTCGAAGTGATGCAGTTAAACATTTGTTTCTCTGTTTTTTATTTGTTATTTGTTTTCATTTTTATTTTGTTTTTGGTTGTGTACATTAGACGTTCTACACTCCTCAAAGTCTTCCATTTGAGGAAGTAAAAAGTGGATTAACTGCATAGCTTTCTCCAAACTCTCTTATTGTCTCCACTTTTAATACACTAATACTTGTGAAGTGGTGAGAAATGTTTAGATTCTCAAAATTACTCTCCATAATTCCTTTTGCAAATCCTTCATGGTGGTCCAATAATTCAGTTTATATTGTGACACCCACTGTCTTAAATCTTCTGATGAACCCAACACTAAAATATTTCCATTTTGACATTCAAACACATGATTTTGCTCATAAAGATAAACTTATTCAATTCAAGAGGATTTGTCTTTATTGTAAGATTGTTTTTCTTCCCTTTTTGTTGTTTCATCCCACACAACTCCCAGGGCTCCTGGAGTTGGGAGGAAGGATGGTGAAAAGACAGAGAAATAAAGACAAAGGAACAAAGCTGAGGTCAGGTGGAGCCCTCTCTCCAGCTCCCTGCTTCACCACCTGACCAGTTTACTCAGACTCTCTGAAGGCTTATGTCCATTTCAGCCCCTCTGCCTTGCAGCTTTGAATGGCTCTGCTGAGCACCTTCTGCTCTCAGAGCTGGAAAAACACACTTCTGTGGCTTGCCCTTGGGGCTCTTTGTTCTCCAAACAACCTTGCCTCCCCTTGGCTCATGTGATCAGTTTCCCGGCTTCAGACATTCCCTACACTTTGGGAGGTTATAGAATTTCTGTGGGTGTGTGTGTGAAATTCTACTGACAGTATATTGTGATTCTTATCATACACTTCCTTGATAAAATAAAGGTTCAAACACTGATTATGTTGGTCCCTTATTTAAAATTTAATTTACATTTCCAATGTCCAAATAGGTGTTGAAAATATTGCGTTTAGCTATCTCCTTCACTTTACCTTTCAAATAAGGAAATTAGAAATCTGAAGTAGTGAAATGAAATATCCTAGAAGCCTTAGAAACAAATTTAAAACAAAAACCATCCTTATCTTGGTTTGTAGTCAGTGCTCTATCAACTTCCAACATCCACTTCAATCAAAACAACAACAGGCTGGAGCTGGAGCTAGGTGGCACGAAAGCTGCCTGGCAAGTGCAAAAGTGTGAGTTTGATTGCTAGTTAAAAAGAGAAAAAAAAAAAAAAGACAGAAAAAAGTCTAAAATGGAGAGAAACCCTCAAAATGTTTGATGTTATGGGGAAACCAATCACATTTGATGGTGTTTGCAGTGTGGCAAACACAGAGCACATTCTGCTGATTAAGTCTAATCTTAACAACACCCCATGAGATTACTGGTACGATTGTTTCCCATTATACCAGTTCCAAGTGTGAGGTACACAGGAGCTGACCAGTAGCCACAAAGATGGGCCTGCTACTTTTATTTTTTTAATTAATTAATTGATTGATTGATTTGTTAGTGGGGATCAAACTCAGGACCTTGTGTTTTCCAGGCAGGTGCTGATGCAGCTGAGCTATCTCGCTAGCCCTGGTGCTGTGAGTAAGCCCTGCAACTTACAACAAACTTCTGATCACGAAATCACTAAGTCTAATCTGAAAGTTATTTCCATTTATTCATATAAAACTATATAAGGTTAACATTGTTAGTTAGTAGAATGTCAGGATTGGTAAAAAAAAATTTAACTGCAACTATAAGGCACTAATAAAATATAATTAACTCTAAGAACACACAAAAAATAGAAAAATATCAAGGGACTATAAATGAAAGTAGTCCACTGATAACATTTTATTTTCATTTTATACTTTCATATTCTTTCTATATAATTATTAGATATGTTTAAATCATGTTACATGTTGGGCTTAGTATAATTATATGTTGGATTTTAGAGTAAGATGATAGCTACATTAAAATCTTTCATATTTCAGGGGTTTGTTACAATTTATGTATAAGTTATATTGCGTATCCAAGACTCTCTCTCTCTCTCTCTCTCTCTCTCTCTCTCTCTCTCTCTTTGTGTCTGTCTCTCACTCTCTTTTGGTAAATAGCATAACAACTTGATCTTAAACACTAACACTGTGCAGGCTTTGTTAGACTGTTCTTTTCCAGTTTAAACAAAACATAAAACAGAGGAGATATTTATCTTTGAAGAGTGGCTCTCACCATTGGGAGAGAGCCTTATCCTCTGTTTCTCTCCAGGAATTCTGGATGTAGGCGAAAATATATCGCAGGGCTTGAACAGCATATTTCAGTGAAAAGAATTAATTACCCAAGGAGTCAAAGATTGCTTGGAGCAGAATGCAAGATTCGGGAAGCTCTCCCGGAGAGTTACAATGCTGAGAAGCAGGCTCCATGTGGAGAAGCTGAGTCCCTATTATATTTTACCTAACCTTTGGCTGAAGCCATCTCTAAGCAGCATTGCCTTATTATGCTTAAAGTGTTCTGAAGTCATGTTGTTGCTTGTTTCTATTTAACTTGCTCCCAGCGGATCATCAGTTTTTTGGTCCCGAGAAAAAGAAAAGTAGCTCTACAATATGCCTGTCCTTGAATTCTCTGTGAGAACGGAGGGCTTGATTCTTTTAGCAATTTAGATTAGATTTTATCAAAATAAATTCTTTTTGAAATGAGCTGACAGTGAAATGTCTCTCAAGATACTGTTTAGGTTTTTAACTGGGGTGGTTTTGGCTTAATGGCTACAGCCCTGGGCTGAACCATTAAATGAGAATTATAAGGAGTGCAGTGTAATATTCAATTAATATTTGTTGTTGACCTGGGGATTAAAACCATTTAGGTTTTGTTCCCTTTCATTTATATTCTCACCATCGATGCTACAGACTATTAGGGGTAGTACAGTAATGCAGTTACAAAAATAATATTAACTGCACAAAACTTACATCTTCCATTGCTACTATGGCTTGGCTGGTTTATTTCCCACTCCCCCATAAAGAGAAGACTGTTATTTGTAAACCTGAAAGAACAGTGGGTTATGCAAGTATTCTGACAGTTCATTCACATGGAGAAGACCTGGTACAAACAAAAAAAGCAGTTGCACTCCCAGTTGACTCAGGGCCTCTTTTGAAAAGGGCTTAACCTTGTATTACTTAATAAAATTCAACCCTGATATGGGTCAGTATACTATGCAATGAAGCCTGAAGGGAGTGCTTGCAAGGCTGTGTGGTTTAGAGGGGAAAATACAGGAGTTAAGAATTAAAAAATCTAAATCCGCAGTTGACACCATGTATGACCTTGGCCAAGTTGCTTAACCTCTTGGACTTCACTTGCTTCATCTCAGACGGGAAGTGATGTTTTAAACACAAAAAGTGCTCTCTGCTTTTCATTTTACAAAACTCGAGTAGGGGTTAATGAAAATAATGTGTGTAAAGCGAGTTGATCTCTAGAGGAAAAGGCATTAAAATACATAATATCAACGTTATTACTAATAATTATTCCAGTTGACCTCTATGTAAAGGGTAGAGAGTAGTTTGACTCTTTTGGTAGCATAATTACGCAGGGAACAGAACTATTTATTTATTTATTTTTGTACATTCCCTAAAGATCCATAAGTTAATTGTGTTTTGAACCTGGGAGGCAAGATTTTTGACTGAGATGTGGCAAGTGGGTCATTTGTGCAGCTACTGAACAGACAAGCACAACACCCTAGATCCGTGCTGTGAGGTACAATGTTTGGGATTTCAAACAACAAGCAAAAGAAACATTCAAATAGTCAGAAAGGTTAAGGAATATGTATTCCCTGGATAAAAAGAGTATTTAGAAGCACTTTCTCCCATCTCCTCTCATAAAGGTATTTTATGACCTTAACAATTCTTCTCATATGAAGATATGAATTTATCTTTTTATTATTTGTCATGTTAAGGATTCAGCAACAGACTTTGTATTGAGCTATGAAACCCAGACTAGTTTGTTTAGTGGGTTTATTTTAATTTGCGACAGGGAGCTTTTAAGTCATTAAACTACCCAGTTTTGCAGTCCATCTTGTCATCCTGGCATCCCATGTCCCCAAAACTTGATATTACTAATCTACACCACCACATTAAACTAAAAATACCAATTTATTTGTAATATGTATATCCTTTGCCTGCTCTTCTTTTAGAACAAAGTTTCTCCCTTATCTGTACACCTTCTTTCATTTTCTTTTATATTCTTAAAATAGAGAAGTATCTAGTTCATAAAAGGTATATAATTGGTTTTAGAAAACTTAATACAACTTTTGGAAACATGAATGAAGTATTATAAATACAAAGTAAATGAAATAGTCTAATTTTCCTGATATCGTATCCATATTCATTAACCAAAACAACAAAAATTGCAACATACAGTCCTCAATAACAATTGTAAATTTGCATGATATAATTATATTAATGACATAATCATAATATTTTAATGTTAGTCAGTGATATTAATATTATTTAATGTGCCTGTTTAAGATGGAAGCAAAAGTGAGGTAATAGTAACTGAATTATCTAATTTTGCGTCACTTTTAAACATATTTTATAAACTTGAAAAATTATTCAACTTCTGGAATCATTTTAAGAGACTGCAATGTATATATGAAAGATATATGTACAAACTATAGATGAGGAAATTTTCCAGTGAAATCATCCCAAGATAATTCTGAAGAAAGAAAAAATGGTTCAGTGCATGACCTTCCAGCATGCAATCTAGGAAAATGGCTAAGGGAATATAAAGCAATTATTTTTATAAAAATTCTATTCTATTGACCAAAAATACCCATAGAAATTAGAATGTAAAGATTACAAACATAACTTGACTGTAAGCATATATATATGAACATATACATGTATGTGAACACAATACACACACACATATATATAAATATATAAATATATATATTTATATATATGACAAACTTAAGGTGAAAAGTGACTAAAAAATTTATGAAGAACTATACTATTGTTTACAGACATTCACGTCATGCTGGCTAATGTAGAGATATGAAGGAAGAAATGAAATAGGCTCTCCCTTCAAGAATGAGGTAAATAATTTCCATGTAGGCAAAAAAATAGTATTACATAAATATACACGATAACTTATTTTCATAAAGGTATAGAAATACAGATGATTTGAGGAAGAACATGTTAAGCGCTATAGGCATAAAATTTTATGAAAAACTAGAATGATGCAAATTATGCACCTTCCTCAATGTTTTTCTGTGTGATGCCATTTTACTTTATTTTGGGGGGGAACTAGAGATTGAACTCAGACCCTTGTGCTTGCCAGGGAAGCTTCTAATCAACTGAGCTATATCCCTGGCAACAGTTCTTTTTTTTTTTTTTTTTTTTTTTTGGTGGAACCAGTGATTGAATTCAGGCCCTAGAACTTGCTGGGGAAGTGCTTATTCCACTCAGCCATCTCCCTGGCCCCTCTCTCAATTTCTTTATGTTGATTTTCTTTCCCATTTTCTGCCCTAAGCCTTCACTTTAAACCCATTTCCTAAACAATTTTATCCATTCCTGTAGCTTTAAATAACATTTATAGTTCAACAATTCCCAAATTTCTCTTCCCAGCCAAGACTGAACCTCTGAGCCTCAGAGTTGTATAGCTAACTCCCTGCTTAATGTCTTCACTTGAATGTCCCACAGGCGTATCAAATTAAATGTCTTTATCAGTCATGGTTCTTAGTTGCAAGCAACAGAACTAACTCTGACTAAGGAAAAAGAAATTGGAAGAAAAGAAACGCAGAAACTTACATGGAGTTGTTGTGATGTCGAGAAAACCAGGTTCAAGGCTGTGCTACCAAGAAAAAAAATAATCAAAATCACACAACAGAATTAGCTTACTGAAAAAAAAAAAAAGAAAGAAAAACCTCATACCTACTCTTCGCAAATTGTAGAATCTAGTGCTGAGATGGCTGATACAAAAGTAAATTTTCCTAACCTTGTAACCCCTCTATTTCTCTATTTTTTTTTTAATTTCTCTAATTTTTGGTCTGAAAACTTTAGTTATTAAACATTCAGAAGAGAGACATAGTGATATTATTACCCTGTAGCATAACTGTCTGTATGAACATCAAACACCTTAGACATAACACGGAACTGCTATTTTCCAATAACTCTAGATATTCTAAATGTTAATCTACAGATTGTGGGGAAAAGAAAACAACTACAAATTTTGATACAAAAATTTAGAAATGAACCCATATACAACATTGTAGCAGGACACTCATGATTTTTGGCCCTAGACCTTCAAGGTCAGAGAGGACTCAGGACATAAGAAAACCTGTGCTATAATTCAGTAGTGTCCCAAATTTTCTGATCAAGGAGATTACGGGACCACAGAGGAAAGTGATCAACAATGTATAGTGGGCCTAAAGAGAGTCACCCAGAGAGAAAAACTTCTCTCAGGCTTTCATAGAGAGCAAATTGGTCAAGCACTGGCCAGGTCTCATTCACGAGGCTGACACTGACAAAGGACCTACAAACTGTGGTACAGGGTTTTAGGGTAAATCCTGAGGAAATCTGACTGACCCTGTCAGATACAAAAGTTACATCTCTTGTTATATAGGTCTTGGTTTATCTTGGCCTTAACCATCCAGCAGAAAAGTGTAACCACAAGGTATAAAAAGTAAAGTGATATTAATATGCTGAGTGATATTAATAGGCTGAAGTCAACAAGTTCAGACAATTGCCAGTTCTGCTGGTAACCGATTACTATTATGGGCTATTGCAGTATATTGGGTTATTTTGCTGCATTTAAGCACCTACAGTATTTGAACTGGCATCAGGTATGAAATGGTCCTTTAAACTTTGGCAAATATAGCTTCTCTAACAGCAATCGAACACCCATCTCTGAGAAAACAAAACAGAAAAGGGGGATATAAATAAAGGTCCATTTTGTAGTGAAAAAAATATATACGTATATACAAAATAGGCAAGACAGATATACAGCTACTTTCTCTTTGAGTTCAATGAGAAGAAAGGTTTGTGCTAATATTGTTTAGACAAGATATCATGTCTGCATCTTGTCCTCTGAATAACCACTACGAAGACAACAATATGCAACGTATTAATTATTGTAACTGTCCTACTAACCTGATTTCAACCCGTTTCATTGCTATTTTTTCTCATTAAAATGAATAAAAAGTTAATTAAAAAAGATAAGTTTTCCAAACCTGGCTCCTAACACTTTCTCCTAACCAAGGAAGATGTAGCTCTGTCCCTCCACTGCTGAAGACCATTGTCAACATGCACATGAAGAGAATGGCCATGCTTGGATCCCCCCTCAGATTCCTTAAGGGCCAACAGCCCTTTGTTTATGTGATTGAGCAACATAATGCCAACTTGCAGAACACTCTGCAAAGGATGTTTTTTGGCTTCTCCCTGAGATGACAGAATCTATAAAGCAGAACATTATCTTTTTAAACACAATAAAGGTGTGAAAAGTCATGCAGTAGGCACAGAAGGCTATACAGACCATTGAGTTCCATGGAGAATTATCCAGCCTCTCCCTGGTACAAATTTCCAGATCACTCCATTTTTTAGGACTTTTCACTGTAATTAGTGATGTTTTCATTGCCTTAGTTATGTCAGAATCTCCAATGCTGTCCTTCCAACCACCTTTGTTTGCATACTCACATTAAATCCATTACTAAATTTTCCCAAACCAATATATATCTCAGCCCCACCCATTCTATATATTGCTGCTATTACTTCTTGTCTAATTCAAAAGCTGACAAGCAGTTTTATAAACACGCAGAGAGCAAATATCTTAGGTTTAATGAAATGCGTAGAATTTTACATACTCTATGTTCATTTCTTACAACCTAAACAGCTGTAGAAACTCCATTTAGCCTAGCGGCCAGAGTGAAGCAAGTCACTGTAGAACAGTTTAACTCCTGGTCTAGAGTGTGCTAACCCCGTGAACTGCTTTCTTGATGTATGCTCCAAGCTTCAGTTAATTGCTTTTTCTGCTTCTTTCTCCATCTTTAATCCATTAACAGAATAACATGAGTGGTGTTTTGAAAGCTTAAATCTGATAGTGTGGCTTTCTTTCTTGAAGTCTTTTAGTGGTCGCCTTAGTATAAAAACAGAACTGGTAAGCAGGCTTCAAGCTAGTAATCGTGGAGGCCCTGCCGACCTCTGCACAACTACTGCACATATATTACATTTCGCGTGTGTGCCTCTTCCATGGCTTCCCACACTGATTCATCACCTGGCTTTCCCTACCGCCTCAGAGTCTCTTTGGTTGCGTCTTCTCTGACCATCGCAAACCAATTTAAGCTGCTGCTCTTTCTAAGAGCACCTTTCTGTTTACCTGCGTGGTATAACACTTTACCTGCAGTTATGTAATTTAATCTTTACCTTTGTATGTTTCTCTCATCTTTTAGGATGTGAATTATAATACAATGAGGAGCAAATAGTAGTTTCTTCCTTGCTATTAAGTCCATGCCTAGCTCCTTATCACTTTCTCAAATAATTACTTGTTGAATGAAGGACTAAATGAATAAACATATAATGACAGCTGGAAATGTTCCAGGGAATATTCAGGGAGCCAGGGAAATTTGAATGAAGCTTAAATAATGGGAAGAATTTTAAAAGGCAAATAAACATACTACACACACACAGACACACACACACACACACACATACATATACATATACATATTTAGTATGAGTTATTTGGAATATAAGAGAAATAAAATGACATCTTCCTTGAAAAATAGTTGTAAAGCAAATTACAGATGGTTTTATTAGATGCTCAGAAAAAAGATACACTTTCCCTTAACTGGTTAATAGAATATTCCTATATGGAGTTCCCAGAGCTTTTAATGAGCTTAAACCATTGTAATTCAGTAGCGGAGGCTTGCTGCAGACAGCATCCAAGTGGAATTCATGATCTCTCCCTGTGGATCCTCAAATATTTTGCAATTTCCCTCTCTCATGTGCAGCAAGACATGCAACTTTTTTTAAATAATCAAATATGGTAAAAAGTGATGAGAAGTCACATCTATTCTTGCTCTATCTTAGTTTGTTACATTAATATTATTAAGAGAATTTCTCTTTCCTGAACTTCAATAAAACATGTTGATTGTATGAGGAACAATCAAAAACAAGGTATCAGACAGATCAGGAGACAATGTTCTCTGTTCTCTAGACCTCCAGGAGCTGAGGTCTGCCAAGCTCTCTGGGTACTTACATACAAAGCCTCTCCAGGAAAGCTGTGAAATAAAGCTACAGCCCAATGTGGTACCTTCCCTTAAGGCTTGCAGAAGGCTAAGCTAAAGGCCACTCAGATTCTTCTTCTACTCAAACTGTTATATAACAAATATAAACTGGTTTAAGGTGTTAAATGTGCTGTGGCATGTTGTACGATAAGCAACACTTCAGATTGGGTAGTATGGACTGAATCTTGTTCTTCCTAAAATGCATACCTTGAAATCCTCACTGAGCACCTCAAAATGCACCGTATTTGGAGATAGGGTCAGAAAATGGGAATTAAGCTGCAACAAGATCATTAGGGGGAGCCCTGACCCTATATGACTGGAGCCTTAATGAGAAAAAGAAATTCACACATGAGCTTGCAACAAGGGAAGTGGATGTGAGAACACAGAGAGGCAAGAGCAGGTATTTCTCTGTGGTCCTCAAAAGAACCTAACCCTGCCCATACCTTGCTCTACAACTATGGCTTCCAAAACTAAGAAGGCACATTTCCAATGTTTGAGCCATCCCATCTTGGCATTTAGTTGTGGTAACACTGAAATACTAATACATAGGAGTTATATTATGTGACTGTTCCTCTTGTAAGTAGCATTTATCAGTACCTAAGAGACTCGTAGTAGTTGAAGAACCTAAGTTTAAAAAAACATTGCTGAAACCAACGAAGGTAGAAAACTGTTGAATATCTTTATAGGATAATTAGAACTAGTTGAAAAAATTCTTTCTAAGTTCTTTTTTTATAAATAATAATTAAATACTTCCTTCACTATTCTTTTCTTGTAATTATTTACTTCTCAGACCTGTATTCCACATGGCAAGGCACACACTAAAACAATTTTATTTTTCATTATATCACTCAGCATAGTTGTTTGTCTTAGAAAAACAACTAAAATTTCTTTAAATATTCATAACTTGGGTAGCATAGTGAATAAAGCCATTGCTAGAATGGCTAGAATTCGTATCACTGGCTTCTGCACAGTGAAACCTAAATGCATCTAAAGCTTATTTATTGGACTTGGCAATGTCACTCAGTAGTCTGATGTTTGGAGAAAGTTGATTGAAATTATTGCAAATAGCTTTTTGTTTTTCCTTCATTTCGGTTCAGATCAGGGTTGTGTATTCTCTTATGTATAATAAATGTCGAAGTACTCGTGGGTGGTTTCTAGACAATAAATGTGGTTTTCAGCTACTAATTGCCAAGTTTTGGTTGCAAAATCAGACTTCGGAGACAGGGTTCCCTGAAGCTTTGATCTCATATTTTTAGCTGGTTATGTTTGGAATGAGCTGAGAAGCAGTCGTGGCTTGCTGGGGGTTCCTCTCCATCTCCTTGACAGCCGGCCATTCCCTCCTCCACTATGATTTATTTCTTCCTGTGCCTCCTACACCAGGCTCATTGTGTCCTTTCCTTGACCTCTGATTGGCTCCCAGTCTTTGTTTTCTACCAATTTAAAGTACGCTGTCTTAATTTAAGATATTGTTGATCAAAGAAAGGCACATTTTAGCTACCTAGCTTCTTCTTAGAGTTACCTAGGAATGAAAAGTTTGTACTCTATATCAAATTTCTCATCTTGCATTAGGTCTTTTATCTACTCCAATGACATTTTCATGTTCATCATTTTCCTGAATGAATTCTCAAGAGAGTCTGCATTGGTCACCTAACTGACAAATCCAAGAGATAGATGCCTTTCAATAACTTTGGTATTTTGTGTCTTTGAGCTATTTGTATTTCTTAATTGACATCTCTTAGGTTCTCTTCTTTTGGCTTAATGACACTAAATTTCTAAATTTTCCTTTTATCTCTCCAGTTAACCATGCTGAGATCTTTCACAAGCAATTCTGTAGCCATTAGTGAGCCTTAATTTCTCTTTCCTAAAACCTTTCATCTTCTCCATATTCTCCTGAGTCATCTCATTGTTCCAAAAATATCTGTGCATTGATTATATGAAATCCCAATTTTTTTTAACCTCTAGCTTTAAATCTTTTACTGAGCTCTAGAATCTTTACATTACTTGTAGAACAAATCAACAGATTTGGGTAGCAAACTAATGCCTTCCAAATTGCAGACTTGACACCTTCAAAATAGAGTTCATCAACTCAGCTGCCCCATGCCCTTGCCATCAAACCTGTTCTTTAATTGGAATTGACATCTTCTCTCAACAAATTATTCTTACCCTGTTCTATAATGGGCAGGCCTTCTGCACAAAAGCACCTGTACCTTATCACCCATTGGAAGGTTTTTCTTTTCACCTGTTTACTGTGTCTCTGCTGCTACTTACTACCTCATATTCTGGCATTGATTACCCAGACTGTATCTCTAGCTAGAATTCAGTTTTGTAACATCCTGTTTTGTGTGCTTTATTACTATCAAATCATCTCTCTCAAGGTAAGGGCTGACATATTTCATTGCTTATGTATTATCTCAAGAAATATTTAAAGTATAACAATGTTTTATTTATGGTGTGCATTCTATCTACCAGCCTTAATCATGACCTTCAGAGTGATTTCCTTGTAGTTCACCCTCTAGTGATCAAATTTCTTTTCTTTTTCCTAATGTACTTCTTTATGCCTTGTTTAACCTGCTAGAATTCTTTCATCTCTGACATGTCTGTTCTATGTTATTACATGTAGAACAAATAATTTCTGTAGCTCTGCTCAAGTGTTTTCTCTTCTTTGGCTCTTTTTCTACCTTTTTTCTTTTTTGTGTGTTTAGTACAGGATCTATAGAGTCTCACTACACAGATCAGACTCATAGTGATCCTTCTCTTTTCATTCTCCCAAGCACTGGGACTGCAGACATGCCTTAGCTCATTTTCTGAAGCATTAGTTTAAATTGATCACATCCTTTTTGGGGCCTGACTGAATAGATTTATGTCAATATGTTAATTGTTCTAGTAAAGTACAACTGAACATAGAGTCTGTGGGAAATTATAATCTCCAAAATTAAAAGTCTAAGTCAACTCCCAACTTCCAATCCCATGTACTGAAGTAGAATTTCTAGGGTGACACTCAATCTTGGAATTTTCATACTTTCTCCAGATCATTCTACTATTCATTAGAGATTTTCTAATCACACTGATTTCTAAAATTTATGGGTTTCTCAACTTCAAAAATTTAGAGATTATAATAGTGAGCATAAAGTATGACAAAAAGTTTGTGTGACAGGACAGGATGAATGTGGAAGTCTTGGTAAGAAAGCCATTCTCTAACCCAGAGATCATAATGTCTATGAATGAAGAGAGAATAGGGTCAATCTACATAATGTGAATAAGTTCCTATCTCTGCTGGGAAAAACTGCAGTGTATCTCTGCTACATGCACACATTAAGTGTGCTACGTAGGCTGTTGTGAGGTCTCTGGTCTTCTGAATAGGAGAAAATAAAACAATTTCAACCTGAGCTACTGCTGGTGGGACTGTTGCCTACAGAGAAGCAAGTGGTGAATAGACCAAGGGACAGTCCAAAGCGCCTGCATGACTTTTTCAATTTTCCCTGTGTGTATCCATGAGAAAAAAATAAATAAATAAAAGGCTTGTCTTGAAAACATTGCTTTTCCCTAAATATTTACTGCAACCATGTAATAAAAATATTTGCCAAGATTTTCTCAAAGGTGTGAAAGAAAGTAGTGACAAGCAGAGAAAGAAAAATAAGTGCAATTATGCAGTACAGAAAATTTCATGAAGCTCAGTGTCCAGAACGAATGATGAAATGGCCTTGTGAATGCAGTTTTGTAACTATTTTCGTCTTTGACAAAAATAATGCTATCCTAATTTTATTTGCACTGAAGAACAAGCTTAAAGACACTAGTAAGCACTAAATAAAAGATTGATGAACAAACAGTGAAAAGAATTATAAACCAGTGTGAGTCATTAAAATATTTAAATAATAGAAAGATAATCTGTTAACCAACTTGAATATTATATTTGAAAGTCCACGCATCATGCCCTGTTTAACTGAATTATTTCATTTCACTTCTAAAGATTTCCATTCACCATTCCTCCTGGAAATGTATGTGTGTGTTTAAACACTACATGGGTAAAATGGGAACAGGGCTTCCTTCGGGTTCCTGTACTGAGGCTGCCCTGCACGCAGAGTGGTCAGTTACACCTACAGCTTTCTGCTTACGTTCCATTGTGCTTAATTATCTGAAATGCATTTAGCCATGCAGAAAACCATCTGTGTAAAATAATTTGTTTAATGAAGATGAAATAATGCTGAAATTCATAATTCTTAAAATGTGTACAATTAAAAACTTAAGGTTAATACTGCATTTCTCCATATTCAGAGTGGCACAGAGAATGAGCTACTGTTTATAATAATAATTTTCATTACCTCCTGCAAGGCCCATCCATGAGTGTTTGTATTTACCAATAACCAAGATATACTTAATGATACAGGAAGCAAAGTTCATTTTAGAAATTCTCTATTCATAAATTAACCCTTTAGGGAAAAAAGTACACACAAGATTTGTTTTTCTCTGCTCTGTTTATATAATGCTTTTTAAATACCAATATCGCAGGTATCTTTTTATCCTCACATCTCTTATTTGACAAAGCAAAAGGCTTGGAAATATTCTAGTGATCCTATCAAAGCCATTCTGGTCCCTGCTGGTTGTGTTGACACAAGCCTGTAGTACCAGCACTCAGGAGCTTGGCTTAGAGAAAGTGGTGACTTCCTTTGACTTGGTCTCACAAAAATAAAAAAATAAACCCATGCTGCCTTCTCCATTAACAATGACTTGGCATCAGAGAGGCAGTTACCATATCTGCTCACACCTCCTGCAATGGGTCTTCTGTCTGGCAATCTCCGCTCAGCTACAGTCCTAGAGGCAGTCCTACCTGCCTAGGGACTGGAGAGGAGCCACGCTTGCCTGTTCCTCCTCTAAAGAGCCCACTGACTCGGCCTGAATGGAAACATGGAAGCAATGCCATGACCTCAGTCAGAGTCCTGAACAGTGCTTGGAAAGAAGGTCTTATCTGCCCAGGCACATAGCAGGAAAAGGTGTTTGCCCACTCTGACTGGTCAGCCAGTCATCTGCAAAGACCACAAGAGGTGACTGCTTCTTCAAATATATGGACACTATCCAGAGGCCACCAGAGCCATGAAGTGTTGGCCAACTGTGGTATTGCCAAGGAGTATAAATACAGCCCCCCATGTCCAACCCCAAAGAAAATATTCATGAACTCCTTGACAAAAATATCTCAAAACTCTTGTCTTATTAAAAACCCAACAAATTTAAAGAAAACACAGATGACTATCTAGCCCAAGTTAGGAAAATTATGCAGGAACAAAACAAGAAGTTTACTAAATAGAAATTTCTAGAGCTAAAGAATATGATAACTGATTTAAAGAAATCAATATAGAATTCAATGAGAGTCAAACAAGCCAAAGAAAATATTAGTGGGTTTGAAAATAAGTGCTTTGAAATAATCAGTGAGAGGTGCACGTGACACATGTGTGCGTCGGCCAACACACACACAGACAGACAGAGAGAAAGAGAGAGAGAGAGAGAGAGAGAGAGAAAGAGAGAGAGAGAGAGAGAGAGAGAGAGAGAGAGAGAGAGAGAGATAGAGAATAAGGAGAAAAGTCCACAGAATTTATGAGATCCCATCATGGGAACCATACATTATATATATTTCAGAGGGGGAAAATGTGAGCAGTATATTAAAAGAAATAATGAGCAAAAACATCCCATATCTAGGGAGGAAAATGATCATTAATATTCACAAATACTGAGGCATCCCAATCAAATGAACTCAAAAATTCTATATCCAGGCACAATGGAAAAAACTTATTATAAGTCAAGAACAGTCTTCAAAGAAACAGAAAAACAAGGACATCTTCATTGTTTATTTCTCAATGGAAATCTTGTGGGCCAAAGAACAATAGGATGATATGTCATGTGTTCAGTGTATAGAATTAAAAATAAAATTTCTGCAAATCAGGAATGTTTATATAGCAAGACTTTTCTACAAATAATGAAGAGATAGTATCCCTGGCAAACAAAAACTTCAGGAGTCCATGATATTCTAAGCATGGCTTTAAAAAGTTGAAGTTGAAGCAAAACTACAAGCAAGATCCAGAACTATAAGCCACATTAAAAACTGTTAAAAATTGGTAGAAATTGAAATAGTTGGTCTGTTTTAGAACAGGACATATTTTTAAGTTATTGAAAAGAGGAAAACAATGGTAAACCATGAACATAGTAATTTATTACAATATAAACCCAGTTCTAAAGCAAATGTCCTGTTGTGGTGGGAGAGCTCATAGTACAACAATTTGCTTCCAAAAAGTGATTAGTTCAATCGTGTAATTGTATTTTTATTATGTGAAACAGTAGGCAATAAATAGCTTCTGACAAAAGGAATGGTAGCCTCATGACAAGGAGTTACTGGCTGGGGCTTCTCACCACTCACATGCTCAAGTTCACTTTATTAATGTCCTACAGAAGCAACAGACATTTTGTTGCTGTCTTCTGATGAATTCCTCACAGAAATGTCATGCAAAACTATACAAATTTCTTTAAAATGTTTGTTTAGGGCCGGGAAGATAGTTCAGTGGACGAAACTGTCTTGGCAAGCGCAGGGGCCCAGGTTCAATCCCTGGCACGTCGTGCCTCATTGGCCCCGCCCCCAGGCATGCTGAGGGTGCCACGTAGATCCAGCATGGTGGCACATGTCTGTAATTGCAGTGCTGGGGAGGCTGCAAACAGGAGGACCGCTAAGAGCCTGAGCCGCATAGGGAGACCATGTACCAACTACATGAAATTAAAAAAATAAATAAAATTTTAAAAAAAGGTAAACTTAATCATACCAAAACTTAGAATTAAGATCCTTTATTCTGTCTTCCCAATAAATAATTAGCTTTCCATATATCTGGAAAGTATTCCTTGATCCCAAGTTAGAAATTAACTTAGGGGAGCCAGGAAATTTCAGGCTGTATCACTGCCCACTTGACTAATCTAGATTCAGGTACTTGATCCAAACTGTATGGATCATGACAGTCCATGCATCTAGATAAGTTGTAGTGGCTTGCTAAGGTTCTTATTCATACACTTTAAAATTGTTTTTGAATTTGAGAAGACGAAGTACAGCCAGGATGATGTGACGGGGTACTATTATTAATCTTAGATGAATGATACAGACTTGGAAGTGGAGAGAGGCTCAACGATTTGGTTTATGCGTCACATTCCAAATAAGTACCAAAGGAGAATTCAAACAGAGCTTGACACTAAGCTGTCTAACTCTGATAGGTCCTGCCATATTGTAGTCCTACTATATGTAGTCTGCATTAGTGAATGTCAATTTGATACAATCTTTAATCCCAGGTTCAAATCATAAAAGGATATAAAAATATGAGGTAGAGATCTGTGGATGAGCAGATATTTGCAAATGAAATCTCCACTCTCTGAGTATTTCCATATGCAAAGATGTTAGTAGACTTGATTTTGTAGTATGATACCTTGTTTTAGGGCAAGAAATTAACTGCAAGCACAACTTATACTGTTGTCACTTGTAAATTATTTTTCTAAGCATTTCTCACGATTTTTATTTTTCTGATTCCATTTTATAACTTCAGACTCAGTTGTCATCTCTCTGCCTTTTTTTCCCCTTTTCTGTTTTTCTTAATAGCCTCTGAATAATCCCTTTAAAAGTCTTACGTGGTCTTCTAAATGTGACGGGAACTTTCCTCAGACCTGGATCCAAGTTGTCCATGCAGGAACTACAGCTCTGCTACTCTTACGCAATGAAACCACAGCAACATAACACAATTGATGTGTGTCTCACTAAGGACATTTTCCTTATAAAGAATTTTGTTGAAAGGTCTGTGTATTTTTCACTTTCATAGGTTTTGACTACCTTTTTTATTTTTCTAAAATTGCCATTCGGCTATACAATGCAAGTATGGAATCTGAAGATTTATTGGGTAACAATCCAGAACTCAATTTCAGGCAATCAGGAAATAGAGCAGTTAGAGCTCAGCTATTATAAGGAAGGACCAATGGACAGACCGTCAGCAATGTTCAGGAATGAATTCTGGGAAATGGAAGTAATACAGAGCACTGGCAGTGACCTAGATTTCAATTTTGTTTTTGATGTTGTTGTTGGGTTTTTTTTGGCAGAACTGGGGATTGAACTCAGGCCCTTGCACTTGCCAGGAAAGTGCTTATTCGACTGAGGCAACTCCCTGGCCCCTAGTGATGTAAATTTCAGAGATTAGTCACAAAAATTCCATCACTCTCATCCCAGGAGAGAGCTCAAGCACACCTTCTACTGTTTTAACTTCTATATATTTTTTTTCCTAAGCCTTTCTCATGATTTGTATTTTTCTGGTTTCATTTTATAACTTCAGCCTCAGTTGTCATCTCTCTGCATGACACCAGACACCTCCCTGAGCCTAGTGGACACCCCAAGAGCGAATGTGCTCACTGTGTGTGCATTGTCACATCTCTACCTCAGGCTCTACCTCCCAGGAGAAACAATGAGAAGATAAGGAGTGACTGGGAAATTTGGCAAGAATTGTGGGAATTGTAGTAAATGATAACCAAAGACGGGTCCTATCGCTGCCTGTTTAAATCACATTGTAGTAATAGTGGCTTACTTCATCAATAAACTTCTCATTTCTTATAAGAAAATTGTGGACTATGCTTATGACACAAAATATTTTTTGTTCTTTAATTCCTTGAACATGGCTAGAATTTCTCTTAAATTTTTTGTAAAATGCTTTATGATTTCTTCGAGATACACCAATGTTAGTTAAGCATTGTATATACAAAGGATGTTCTATTTAAAGAACATTCATTTTTGTTCTAAATACTAAACATATTTTCTTTTTTTACTACACATATTTTAAAGCAAATTATTTATAATTAAATTTTTTATTCTTTGTTTTGCTAGTTTTGGTTTAGCCGTACTGTTCTGCCCATTTAGATCTTAGTAAAAAGAGCTGGCTAGTTCTAGAGTATGTAGCAGGGTTTTCATTCTTTTCAATTTTTTTTTTTTTTTGAAGAACAAACAGCAATGACACAGTTCAAATCAAATTCGTAGGACAGATTCAATAATTAATACACTGCAAAAAGTTTTCATGATGGTTTGTTGTCATACAAGGTGCATACATGCTATTCTACTTACACACACTATTTGAACAGATGTCTCTAATCAATGAATTAAGAGAATGTAGCTGTATACTTATTTTTTTAAAGATGAATTATAGCACAGTTTCAACAATTAATACTTTTTACCTTGTTATCTTCCTGGTGGTTGCCCATAGTACTAGAAACTGACATAATATCTTGTCCAACCACTATTTGTGCAAATCTTGCTTCTCATAGAACTATGTAGAAGCACAAGCTATTTATCCTAACTATACTATTTATACAAACACATCAAGGTTCTTTTTTCATGTCCATTTTTTTTTTGTTTAGACCTGTTAAAGATGGGCACTCCAATGTCATTAAACCATTATAGGTGCCTGAACGCGGTGGCACAATCAAACACAGTCCAGCAGTACACAATAATAGTGAGTTATCTGAAGAAGTTGTTGACCGTAGCCATTTACAGCTCAACTTATTATTATGGCCCCACATTATATACCACATTTTTATACTTTTCTGCTGGATGGTTAAGACCAAGATAAAACGAGTCCTGTATAACAAAAAATGTACCTTTTGTATCTGATAAGGTCAGTCAAGGCCACTCAGGGTTTATCTCATAATCCTATACCTCAGTCTTTAGATCACTTGTCTGTGTCAGCCATGTGGATGAGTCAAGTCCATTTCTTGAACAGTTTTCTCTCTGTGAGAGCCTGAGAGAAAGTTTTCTCTCTATGTGACTCTTCTTCTGGATTGGGTCTTTAAATTTGAGGGCCCTAGTGTATCTCACTTCTTTACGTATTCTAGAGAGCAGACCTTTGTCTTATTGTTTATTATTTAGGAATTTTTCACAATTTGTGGGTTGACTTTTCACTTTGTTGACAATTTCTTTTCACGTGCAGAAACTCCTCAAGAAGAGTTGAACCCAGTTGTTGATGCTTTCAATTGTTTTCCGTGCGAATATATGTTTGTTCATGAACTCTTTGCCTACCCGTATGTCTTCAAGAGTTCCTCCTATGTTCTCTTCCAGGAGATTGAGTGTTTCTGTTTTAATATTTGGATCTTTAATCCATTTTGATTTTTAGCTTAGTGCATGGTGATTGAGCTGGGTCAAGTTTTAGTTTTTGGCATGTAGTTTTTCCAGCACCACTTATTAAAGAGGCTAACCTTCTTCCAATAAGCTTGCTTGTCCCCTTTGTCGAAGATCAGGTGACTGAGTGTGTTTGTAGAGGCCTCTGCATCTTCTAGTCTATTCAGTTGATCCTCAGATCTATTTCATTGCCAATAGCATGTTGATTTTAGCACAGTGCCTTTGTAGTATAATTTCAAGTCAGGAATTGTGATGCCTCCTGCTTTGTCTTTGTTGACCAGCATTGCCTTTGCAATTCTAGGTCTTTTGTGGTTCCAAATAAATTTTAGCAATGATTTCTCTAGATCTGGGAGGTATGTTGGAGGCAGCTGGATAGGGATTGCATCAAATCTGTACAACATTTTAGGAGTATGGCCATCTTCATGATGTTGGTTCTTCCTATCCAGGAGCATGGAATATCTTGCCATTTTCTGAAATCCTCTATAATCTCTTTTCTTAGGGTGCTTCAATTTTCCATGAAAAGATCTTTGACCTCCTCGCTTAAGTGAATTCCAAGGTATTTCATTTTTTCACGGTGCTATTGTAAACGTTATCGTTACTATAGTTTCCCTCTGAGTGTGTTTGTTATCTGTGTAGAAAAATGCTAATGACTTCTGAGTATTGACTTTATATCCTGTTATGCTACTGAATTTCCATATCAATTCTAGTAGCTTCTTGGAATTTTTTGGGTCTTCCAAATAAAGTCTCATATCTTCTACAAATAGTGATAATTTAACTTGTTCTTTACTTATTCTTATTACTTTTATTTCTCCTTCTATTCTAATGGCTATTGCTAATGATTCCAAAACTGTATTGAATAGGAGGGGTGATAGAGGACATCCTTGTCTTGTACCTGATCTAAGAGTAAAAGATTTCAGTTTTTCCCCATTTAGGATTTTATTAGCTTTTGGGTTATCATAGATGGCTTTTATCAAGTTAAGGTAGAATCCATCTATTCCAATTTTCTATAGGATTTTGAACATGAATGAGTGTTGGACTTTGTCAAAAGCTTTTTCTGCATCGATTGAGGTGATCATGTGGTTTTTAGATTTCAGTCTATCAATATAGTGTATTACATTTATAGATTTTCAAAAATTGAACCATTCTTACACACCTTGGATGAATCCTAACATTTCATGTTGTCCAATCTTAATGATTTGCTGTATTTGTTTGCCAGGACTTTATTGAGGATTTTTGCATCTGTGTTCATGAGGGAGATTGTCCTGTATTTCCCTTTTTTGCTTGTGTCTTTCCCTCATTTTTGAATCAGTTTAATATTTAACTCCAGAAATGATTTTGGGAGAACTGCTTTCTTTTCAATTTCATTGAAGACTTTTGGGAGTGTAGGGATTATATCATCTATAAACTTCTTCTGGAATTCAGCTGTGAATCCGTCAGGACCTGGGCTTTTCTTTTTCGGCAGAATTTTTATTACATTTCATATTTCCTTGGCTATTATTGTCTTATTGAGAGTTGTTATATCTTCTTGGTTCAGTTTTGGTAATTTGTACCTTTCGAGGAATCTGTCCATTTCTTCTATGACTTCTATTCTTTGACTGTAAAGATTCTTGAAGTAGCTATTGATAATCTTCTGAATTTCCACTGGGTCAGTGGCAATTTCACCCTTTTCAGTCCTTATTGCTTGTATTTAAATTTTTCTTTCCTCTTTTTGGTAAGGTTGGATAGAGGTTTTTCAACTTTATTTAGTCTTTCAAAGAACCTACTTTTTTCATTTGTGGATTATTTGGACTCTTCTTCATCTCAATCGAATTAATTTCTTCTCTTATGTTTATAATTTTTTCCCATCTTTGCACTCTGGGTTTGGTTTGCTCTTCTTTTTCTAGATGTCGGAGGTGCAACATTGGGATGTTTATTTGTTCCCATTCTATTTTCCTACTGTGTGAGTTCATAGCTATGATTTTCCCTCTAAGAACTGCTTCCATCGCATCCTATAAGTTTTGGTAAGTGGTAGTTGAAATTTCATTGAATCGTAGATATTGTTGAATTTCTTGTTTAATTTCTTCTGTGACCCACTGATTGCTGAGTATCATGTTGTTTAAGTTTCATGAATTTAGCAGATTTTTCTGGTTTCTTTTGTCATTTATATCCAGTTCCATTGCACTTTGGTCAGATAATATGCATGGGATAATTTCTATTTTTTTGCATACATTGAAACATGATGTATGTGGTCTATTTTGGAAAATGACCCATGTGCAGCTGAAAAAAATGTGTATTCAGCTGTGGTTGGATGGAACATTCTATGTATGTCCACCAGGTCCATTTGTTCCAAGCTCTGGTTCAGTTCTGCTACTTCATTTCTAATTTTTTGTCTGGTTGATCTATCTTTTTGAGATAACGAAGTTGTAAGGTCTCCTTTTAAAATTGTGGTCTTGGATATTAGGTTTTTCATGTCCATTAAGATTTGTGTTACATAGTCGGGTGCTTCTGTGTTTTGTACATAGATATTTATGAGTGTTACCTCTTCCTCTTGAATTTTCCCCTAAGCAATATGTACTGGCCTTCTTTGTGGTGTTTGATTCTCCTTAGCTTGAAGTTGAGACAGTCTGAGAACAGATTTGCTACTCCTGCTTTTTGCTGAGATGCTGGGGCATGTAGTATTGTTTTCCATCCTTTGACTTTGAGCCTGTGAATGTCTCTTTGAGTTAAGTATGTTTCTTGTATAGAGCATATTGTTGGATTTTGTTTCCTAATCCACTGTGCCAGTCTAGTTCTCTTACTTGGTGAATTAAGTCCACTTACATTGATGGTTATAACTGAAATGTGTTAAATTATGGTTGTCATGATATTTAGCTGCTGTTGTTTACTCCTTTTTATCCTGTGTTTAATTGTCTGTCCTGTTTAGTGGGTTCCTTCTCTTCTCATTCATGGAGTTCTGGTCATCGTGGTCTCTCTCTAGAATATCTTTCAGTAGCCTGTGAAGGGATGGCTTTGTCATCATGAAATTCTTTAGTTGTTCTTTATTATGGAAGTATTTCACTTCTCCATCAAACTTGAAAGAGAGTTTTGCAGGGTATAATAATCTGGGCTGGAATTTGTTTTCATGTAGGACTTGAAGAACTATGCTCCATGCTGTCCTTGCCTTCATCGTTTGTGTAGAGAAGTCAGCTGTAATTCTGATGGGTTTTCCTTTGAATGTGAGCTCCTTCTCTCTCACAGCTTTCAGTATATTATTTTTGTGTTATATTTCTGGGATCTTGACTATTATATGTCTCAGGATGTTTTTACTTGGGTTGAAGTTATTTGGTGTTCTGTATGCTTCATTTACCTGAATGATGGATTGTTTCCTCATATTTGGGAAGTTTTATGCAATTACTTCTGTCCATGTTCTTTTTATATCATTTCTATTGACTCCTTCATACTCATTTATGCTAATTAATCTCACATTGTTGATCTTGGTGTCATCTTGCAGGTGACAGACTGTTTTCCTTGCATTCTCATTTTTTTAAGAGATCTTTTCTCACCTTTTCACTAGCTGCACCAGCATCCTCAAGATCTGAAACTCTGACTTCTCTTTCACTCAAATGGTTTTGTAGACTCGTGATTCATATTTTTAGTTCTTCTATCTCTCTTTTACTCTGCTTCATGCGACCTATTTCTCTTCTTTTTTGCTCATTCCAGGAATCCATATATTTTATCTTCTCTATTTTTTTATCCATGTCTCCTTTAGAGGTACCTATTAATTCTTTTATTGCAGAGTTTCTTCCAAATGGGGTTTCTTCTGTATATTTACGGAATTGTTTCTCTACTTTAGATGCTATGATTTCAAAGAATTCTTATTTAATTTCAGAAAATATTTCTGCTTTGAGTTCCTCTTTACCTTTCTGGTGTTGCTCCTTTGCTTCCATCTCTGTTAATTCATTCATTTCGGCTGAGGTAGTGTCCTCTGCACTTATTGATGGACTCAAAGCCTGAGATTGCATTTTTCTCCTTATCTTTGTCATTTTGTATAGCATCGACTTTTGACCTTTGGTATAGATCTTTGGTGCAGTTATAACCTGAGCGTGCAATGAGATCTGGATTTCAGTCTATTAAGTTTGAGATTATTCAGTTATGCCTGCCCTGGATCTAGCTGTTGTGTTCAGTTCCTTTTTGCTGCAGCTCTTCTGCTACAACTGTGAGCCTATGGTTCCCCTCTCTTTGGTGCCTGGTCTAGGGAGCACTGGGGAGTGCAGAAGCCCTCCCTTACACTCACTTGGCCAGACAGGGGTGCATCAACTGCTAGGAGAGTCACAAAGTTCTCATTTCTGTGGCAGGGGCTTTTTTGGGGTAGGGGCTTCAAGGAGTTGCCAGTCAGACCTGTCTGGGGTGTCTCAGGCAGGTCTCTGGCTATGATGTCTTGGGTCCTGAGGCTCTGGATGGTGCAATTCACGCAGGGAGATTCCAAAGGCTCTCCCACACACTCCCAAACTGTCCTCCCATGGTTCAGGTGCCCAGAGAGTTGGAAAAGTTCTCACTTGCTCAGCAGGCTTGGGCGGCAGGGCTCCAGGGAGTTACCGGGCAAGTTGGTGTGGATGTCTCAGGCTGGTCACTTGCTCACCGCACTTGGAGGCAGGGCCTGGGGATAATGCGGCACGCACAGGAAATGCCAAAGGCTCTCCTTCATACTCACCACACACTCACTGAACCGGGATGTCGAAGGAGTGGGGAAAATTCCCACTCGCTTGGTGGACTTGGGGGCAAGGGCTTCCAGAATATTCATTTTTACTGTAACTACTTTTAACTTTTGACTGAAAAAAAGTTATGTGTATAAATATGTATATATACACTATATACATGTATATGCTGATTCAATTTTACTAACTGCTAGTTACTCGGCATATTTACAAAATCTCATTTAGTTTTCATTTCCTTCCAATTAGCCATAAGTTAATTGTATTTTCCATCAGAATTCTAATCTCTATTGTAACCCAATAAGAAATCTGTACCACATACGTATACCATATACATTCATATGTTCCCAGTATGGTTTCTTCATGTAATGATTTTTCCATCAGGTCATCTGTGTTGTTGCTTTCTGTCTCCTGTCCAAAGTAGCAAACAATCCACTATGACCTCATCAGCTTTCATGCAATATTGACTTTTTTTTTTCTATGCCACAATTGTTGGTTCTATGAATCAATCCTAGAAGGAAGGAGAGGTGTAGCAGCAGCCTCATTTGTTAAGCTTGCATAGCTTTAGTTTCACATCAAAAACCTAATTTATTTCTGTGCATAGAGCAGCATAGTTAACGAGTTTTAGAATATGCAGTTGGCGTGAGAGCATTCCAGCTGCACCAAAGTTGGGGTACACTCTGAGGGATGAGGAGGAGCGCTCTATTTTGTAGGTTGGATTCAATTTGTAGAAAGTACTTTCTGAGCACAGCAACCCAATTTTTGCTAAGTAGTAGCTCTGAGCCAGACACAAGGCAAAGTGCTTGCTCGGCACTTGATCCTGACTACAATACCTAAAGAAAGAATAATTAGTGTCCACATTTGACATTTGGAGAAAGGAAAGGGATGGAAGTTTAAATAACCTGACCAAAATTATACTACTAGTACATGGTTAAGGCGGTGTCAAACATGCATATTTTAATCCCACTTCAATCTCTCACGAAATATCTAGGTTTCGTCTTCTCCCTCTGCATTTTTGACTTCAGGTTTAATAAAATTAGTAGCTGATTATTTTGGAATATGGTTGCAAATGTGTTAAAAAAGGATACTTGTCTTTCCTATTTAGAATAATAAATAGTACTTGAAGAGCTGCAGGATTACTGGCTGTCGCGACCTGAATACATATCCTGATACACATTGCCAGTCTGCACAACGGGGATTTCAAGAGTTAATGCTCCCTCCTAACACCCTCTGGACCCCAAACAGCCTTTTGACATTTTCTTCATTGGTGCATAATTAGAAACGAGGGCTCACGGAAAGCTTTTACTCATACGCATGAATATGATGTATCTCCTGGAACACCAGAGCAAGAAGCTTTGCAGGTTCTCCCACACACAAAGAAGGTAAAAGTACACAGAACTGTGCAAACAATTCCATATTCTAGAAATTCACCAGTAGTATTTTACAACAAAACCCTGTAATTGCAGAGAAAATAATAAAACATGCAGCGTCTTTGCCTCAAATGGCTGCTGTGCTATCCGGCATCTCAAAGTCAGTACTCTGGGAGAACTCTGGCTCCAGACAATACAACCTGACTGGAACCTGAGCATATCTGAGGAAGCTGCTGAAATGATGATCACAGTGGCAGTGTTTCAAGGACATCAGTGTCACAACTAATCAGTGAATGGGATATTACTTCTATGGAAAAAAAGAAACTAACACTCTAGCCAGAAATTTAATAGAAATATTCAGACAATAAACTCGATTGCTATGCTTCTGCTCTCTTGGTGGCCTAAAAGACATTCTCAGAAGCAGCATTCACACATGCACAGAAGAGGACAGAGTACTTGCTCCACTATTTCTATATGACTGAATGTTAGATCTATTGCAAAGAGGATAGTATAAAGTACAAGCTATAGCCCACTGGTGAACTTCCAACATTTCAAGTTCTCTCTCCAACTCACACAAAAAATCACTCATCAGAAGCAAAGGGTAGAAGATTTATTAGCTCAAGTTATTTAATTGCAGTTTTAACCAAACATGTGTCTGATCACTGAGTCATACTGAGTTATTTCTAGGATGTCAGGCATAGAAATTAAAATAATTTAAAAAATGTAAACACTGAGTAGAGACGCTAGTGGTCAGGTATTGAGGGAGAGACGGACTGTACAGGCAGTAAAACAAAAATACAGTTCACACCAACAGATTCTGGGAAGGCGAAGAATTCCAAGCTAGATTTACTGCAAGGGGAAAAAAAGCCAAGAAAAATATGACACACGGTAGGAAAGAAGAACAGGAACAAGGTGAAATTGATTTTAAGTGTAGCTGTTGAATTCAATTGCACAGACACCAAAGCACCAGCTACAAAATGTACAGAAGACTGATAAAAACCATGATCACAATTACACAAAAAGTGGAGAATGTCCAAAAAGACGGGAATAAGAGGACAATGTTAGTGTAAGGAATAGCATTACAAATTTTGCAAGTTTGACAAAAACACTAACTTACACATTAACAAAGGTAAAAGTAAGTACTCCAATTTAGGTGAATTTTTAAAAATGATCCAGATAGATTGATAGATAGATGGATGGATAGATAGATAGATAGATAGATAGATAGATAGATAGATAGATAGGTAGAATCAGCATTTAAAGTAAAAAGCACAAAATAATCTTCAAGTAGTACAAGAGTATTCTTTATCACATGCAGTGGAACCACAGTAAAAATTAACTACTTAGAGAAAAAAAAAATCAGAAAGTACAACCAAGTCATAATCAAACAGTTTCTAACCAACCAAGACTTCCATACTCCGAAAAATGTTTTTTAAAACTGAAAATCAAACAAGTCATCCAAAGATAAAGAGAATTTATAGCTCATGAGCCCACTTTGCAAGAAATAATAATGAAATTCTTGCAGAGTGAAAAATAAAATAAGACAGTAAAACAGATTCATATGAAGTCACTGTTAAAGACAACTATACAACTAATCAAAAACGCAGTATGTAATTATTAAATTGCATTTTATTTTCAGGATTAATTTAATTTATAAGACAAAATTTTATAATTTATATAAAATATATTTTTAAATGATTCTGTAGCCATTTTTTGGTTCCAGAAATCAAACTCAAGACCTTGCACTTGCTAGAAGGTGCTGTGCCCCTAAGCTCTAGCCCCAGTCCCTGTAATACTAAAAGAGATTGTAAAATATGTACTTACAGAGAGTATATGTATTTTACTGAGAGTATACTAATAGTACTTTCTAGAAAAATGTGATTCAAAATAAGATGCATGTTGAGATCCCAACAGAAATTACTGTGAAAATAACTAAATATATTCAGTAATATAGCCAAAAATTACAAATAGTACCCTAAAAATGTCTCCATCACACAACATGACTAGATAGAAACAATGTAAGAAGTATGTGACATTAAAAAATAAAATAGTAAAAAGATAGCAAAATTGTCAATAGTTGCAATCAATGTAAATTAATCAAATAATCCAGGAAGAGCTTATATAACTGCATCTAATAAGATGAAAATCTTTTTTCTATTGTAACAGTGAAGAATTAGGAAATAAATTAAAAGTAAAAGTTGCATACATAAGAACCAAAAAGAAGAAAATATCAAGGAAGAACTTTAGCAGAAAATTGAAGAGCTGGTCAAATAGCTCAATAGATTAAAGCTCCTGCAAGCAGGTGCAGAGGCCAGGGGTTCAACCACTGGGTCTGCCATGCCACCCCCATGTGCTGAGAAAGTAATGGTGGCATGTGCCTGTAATCCCAGCTCTTGGGAAGCTGTAAACAGGTGGAGCACTACAAGTCCGATCTAGTAGTGAGAGCCTAAACAGCCTGTAGACCCTGCAAAATACAAATAAATAAATAAATAAATAACTTAGCAGAAAACTTAAAAATTTGTGTGCAAAAAATATGAATATTATTCAGAAAAACTAGAGAAAGCATAAATAAAAAGAGAGATTCCATACTCATAGATGGGAAGACTCTAGCATGGTGAATTGTCTCCCTGACTTGATCTATCAGTTCAGTGCAATTGTTATTAAAAAACAAAAAATCCCAGCAGAGTTATATTTTTCAGAAGTTTTCAAGGTGGTTCTAAAACTAACACATCGAAATAGTTCCACACTGTCCAAAATGATTTGGAAGAAAATGTTACAGGAGATAAAGTTTTGCATTTAAACTTTACACACTGCGTCCATCAAAACAGATGGTGCTGGCATAGTGATGGACAAATGGATCAGTGGGACACATTCCAGAGTCCAGATATAAACCCATATGTTTATGGTCAATCAGCCTTAGATAGTTGTACCAAGACAAATCATTAGGGAAAGACAGTCATTTCAGAAAAAAACATATTTGATGCCATGTAGAAAGAACATTTAACTCACAGCAGATCTACAAGCAAATATAGAATCAATGACTACAACTCTTTGCCCCCTCAAAAAATAAAAGAACAATACTACAACCTTGGGTTATAAAACAATTTACCTGTATATCAAGTGCAAAATCCACATTTAGATATCAAGAATATGAGAAGACAAGCCACAAATTAGATGGAAATACTTGCAAGTCATACATTGGCTAGAAGACATCAAAATATGTAAAAAGCACACAATAATAAGAAGCCAAACTACCTAATTGCAAAATGGGCAAAAGAACATATGGAAAAACCACCTTGAACTCACTAATTTGGACAATATATGCTAATAACTATTGCACCAAAAATGGACAAAGGATTTGTACAAGCCTTTTGCAAAAGAAGATAAGCTAGCAATGTTCATCAGTAGAAAAATATAAATGAAAGTATCCATGAATCCAAAACCACTCCATAATTATTGGAGTGATATAGTCTGAAAGACAAGCAATGGCCAAGTTTGATGAGGACCTGAGGTAGGTGGAATCTTCATTTATTGCCAGTAGATGTGTTAAATGATGCAGCTACTTTGTAAAAAATAAGTGGAAATCTCTTAAAAAGTTAAACATAAATTTACTATGTAACACTTAACACCATTCCTGTGAATCCATGGAATAGCTATGAAGCACCATCTCAGAAAGATATATGTACAAACATTCAGAAAGGCATCATGAATAGTAGTCTTAAAAAAATCACCCAAATATTCATCTACTTAGAAATGGAGAGAGAAAGTATGGAGAGAGAAATGTATCTATACACTAGAACATTATTTATCCATAAAATAATGATCCACTGATACATGGAAATAACAGATGCAAAATATTAAAATAATCCTAAGTGAAAGAAATCAGATGCAAAAGACTCCCTCATTCTATACTCTGTTTTAAAAACAGGACAGTATTTGCCTGACTAGAAAAATGTCAGAAAGTAGGCATGAGCAATTTTGAGAAAGTAGAAGTGATGGCAAGATTCAAACACTGAATTCTGATGATCACACAGCTATGTTAAAGCCCTTTATGTCATTGAATTCCAACAGACAGCTAGCTAAATAAATTTTATAATAAATAAACCTGTAAAAAGAAAGAGTAACTTGATATTTTGATTTTTTTTTTCCTTAGGCTTTTTGCTTTGTACTTGGGGATCTAGAGATTTTCGACTCTAAATATTTGTCCTTCTTAAAACACCTGGGAGAATAATCAAGAAAACATAAGACACATTAGAGAACATCCAAGAGCAGAGGAGATTTCTCAAATCCTTTGGCATTTTCTTCTTGCCTTGAATATGAGCGATTACCTGGAGTTATACCAGCCATCTTATGACCTTCAGAAATCAAGCAGAAAATTACAGCCATAAACCATTTATAGGAACAAGATGGTGGAAACCAAGCTGGGATGGCCTGCGACATTGATGAAACCAAGCATAGTCTTGCATGTCCTTCCCTGTTTAAGAACATAAACTCATACTCTAACTCACTTTAGTAAGGATTTCTACTTCCTATGGATGCATGTATTACATGGTGATTCAGAAATTTACAGAGATATAAATGATGGGAAAATGTTACATAAACCTAAATAACTGTCTTGAGAAAATAGCACCTTGTAAAGCCTATTGCTATTTCTAAGTATTTCTTGTCATGGCCTAGATTTTAAGACTAGTCAAAGACCTTAAGTCTTTAAGCAAGGGGGACTGATTCATAGCACTATATAAACTGGGCAATCTTTCATTCTTGATGGTTGATTCCAAAGCAAAGGCTCAAAATAAATCAATTTAGGAGACATTAGGGGTATTTAAGGAAAAAGAAAGAGTCCACAAATCAACACATACAGTCATCCTCTAGCATCTGTGGAAGACTGTTCTGGAATCCCTGCATGACAAGACACATGGATGCTAAACTCTCTTACACAAAATGGTGTAGTATTTGCATAAAACATACATATTCTGGCCGGCCAGATAGCTCAAGGAATTTAGCCCATGCTTAGGCAGATGCAGGGACCGGGGTTCTATGCCCAGTGTACTGTGTGGGCCCCACCCCCAGGGCATGCTGAGATGGCAATTGAGACTGGACATGGTGGTACATACCTGTAATCCCAGCTTTTGGGAGGCCGAAAACAGGAGAGTCACTATGAGTCTGTTCTGTGTAGTGAGACCCTGTAGACTCTGTACTGAATACAAAAAAATTTTTAGAAACCGTTCATACTCTCCTGAATGTTATGTCTTCTCTAGATTACTTACAATACCTAAGACAGTGTCAGTACAATAGAAATAACTGTGACAGTGTATGACATAAGGAAGAGTTACAGCAAAAACTGTTATGTATGAGTATACATTCAGGTGGGCTTCTCTTTTAATATTTTCAATATGTGTTCAGTCAAATATCACCTCATAGAGCACAGAAATGCACACACACACACACACACACACACACACACACAATTTCAGTTTAAGAATTGACTCATAAAATTCAGGAGGCCTAGAGCATGCAGCCTCTTCTATGAGTGCAGCCAACTATGTGTGAGGAAAGAGTTGCCTTACAGTGCAAATGCAGGCTATTGCTCAATTCCCTCTTCTAAGAAGGCCGGGCTTTTTCCATTAAAGCTTCCAATAGTTGGCTGATATCCACCCATATTATGGAGGATAATTTGCTTTGCTCACTGTGTAACAAAAATTAATCTCATCTGACAAACAACTTCACAGAAATACATCAAATAAAAATGGGCCAAACATCTGAGTATGCTATGGTGGCCTTGCCAAGCTGATACATCACTTTCACACAGAGGCAGACAGTGAGTCCCAAAGGGATTATAGTAACATCCAGGGATTATTCAGATATTCTCGATGGGCATGGATTCAGAAGAAAGACCAAGAAGAGCTAAGTCAAAGTAAAGGAACAGCCACGATCCAGTATTAGACACCAGAGTAACTGGAGAATAAAGGGTAAGGAATCAGAAAAGAGGGAGGCACCGGGATGGGTGAAAGACAGTGGACTAGAACTGGACACAGGCTGGTGATCCAAAGACATTTTCATTTATTTATTTATTCATTCATTCATTCATTCATTTATTTATTTTCAGTACTGGAGATTGAGTTAAAAGACATTTTCAAAAGAAGAAACATGGGCCGGGAGATAGCTCAATAAATAAGCACTTGCCTGGCAAGTGTAAGAATGTGAGTTCAATCCCAGTTCCAACAACAAAAATTGTGTTTCAAAAGAAGAAACAAATAAATAATAGCAAACTTAAACAAAACCAGGGAAGGCAAGGAGGCTAAGTTTAAATAATTTCAAGCAAAACAACACCGCTTCATAAGAATTTTAGGATAATGGCTTTCTTTCATATGTCCCTAGTTTCTAATTTTATTAACATTCTGAAATATTGTAATGAATTTTGTGTATAAAATAATTCTACTGAATACTGACACTTGGTCATGTACTATACTTTGGATTTTTCCTATTAATTTGGGTGCACTTTTGTTCAATTGTCTACAATCTCTTGCTAGCTCCAGTTAAAGCCGATAGCAAACATTGGTAAAACACTTCATTGGGATGGCTGTGGCAAACACAATTATAGAACTGAATTGCTCCTATTAGCATGCGTGGGAACTGAATCTCTGAGCTAAATATTACCAAACAACTTGAATCAATCTGGATTCCGAACTGCCGAAGACTATTTTTGAAATGAGATATTTGCAACTCATACTAAAAGAGTGCTAACAACACATATGCCTCAGATGTAACCCTATTTTACAATATGGTCGGGGCAAAAGTTTATAGTATTCTCCTAAAATTGTCTTTTTGGAGCAATTAGTGGTGTAAGTATTTAATAATGTATTAAATTTCTTAAATACCTAGAGTCAATTTTGGTGTTATTGGAATTAAAATGTGTTTTTTAAAGTAGGAAAATTAAATAAACTGATTTATATAGGAAAATAAACTATAAAATCTCCTGCCCAGAGATTCGGATTATCAGACAGGATTTTTTAAAACACCAGAACTTTTAAAATGCAGCATTGTTTACTGCACAATGATTACAAATCAACTTTTATGTTTATTTTCCACAATGGTATATCATATTAAATTATCACCTCATTATTTGCATGGAGATGCATTACAACCACTGAGGGAAACATAACTTGAAATTTTTTACTTACATATTTAGAAAGCGCACCTTTAATGTTCTAGCTATAAGGTTCTATAATTAATTCCCATAGTGAAAAAAATAAATAAATGAAAGCAAAAAAACAAAAGAGCCCCACAAAAATTTTAAACTCATAATTCACTTTTAATGGGTTTTCTCTGAATGTGTGATTTGAAATTCAGTGAACAAAATTTTAAATGCCTAATTATGTATCCTTTTATGAATTTATATTCATTATAATAAATGCAGCTGTTACACATTTTTCTTTCCTAGACTTTGTTACCTGAAATAAGAATTAATTCCCCAGTTTAAAGGGCCAGGCTTTTAAATACAAAATTCATGAAACAAGCATTCTGAGCCAGAAGAACTAGACATATTCCCTCAGTAGTGAGCAGTGTCCTGAATTCCTTTCCCCTGTTTCTTACATACTCTGTAAGACCCCTCATCCAATCTGGCTCTCCATAGGCAGGAGCCCCTGTTATTTTTATAACAGAATATGGTATTTTCCCCTTATTCCCTTAAGCTGAATCATTGGATTTAGCATTTCATACTTTATATTAGTTGCATCATAGTGATTTTGGAAATCAACTGAGATCCTACAACACCTCAAAAAGTTATTTGATTGCATGTCCAAAATGTCGGTTGGACCCAAATAATTATTTCATTGTATTTGGCAGTCAAAACCTATATTGATAACAAGCTGAAAACTCTTCAGTCTTTCACTTCTAAAAAGGCTAAGATCCACATTCATTCTGTATCATAGTACTTAGGACACTATCCACTTTTTTTTACTAACATATAATAAGTTTTTGATGTGATAACTTTAGGTACATTGATACTCCATTATTTTCTCCACACTGAACTATAAATAGTTCCTTTTATAACCATAAAGCCCTAATGAAAATTCAAACCATTATTTTTAACCTTGAAAATTTCCAAAGTCAAAGTTACAAAAAAAAAAGTACAAGCACCAAAGATCAAAAAAGAACAAAGCATTCCTGAAGAACATGTAGAAAGACTACCACACTGATACTGGGACATAGAAGTTCCAGTAATTGGGACACTGTGACACTGGTACGAACACTGACTGGGAAAGAAGGACAAGGGATTGACTGGCCCATATACTGACTTTTCTGTGTGAAAGTGTGTGATGAAATGTTATCATATTTACCAAAATTTTCTGATATTCTGCATTAGAATAATGTGTGCATAAAATCAATGAATATCTGTCCATTTAGGAACTAAGTTGGACCAATGAAAGGTGAAGACAAGTTAGTATCTCTTTAGAACAAAAGCATTAAGAGCCTGTGCTTGAATCACTTCACCTTTTACCTCTTCCATTCAAACCAAGGTCTTAGTTCCTTTTCTCTTGCTGAGACAAAGTATCTGACACCAAGAGTTAAAGGGGAAAGGGTTCATATAGCTCACAGCTTGTGGAGGTTTCATTCCATAATCAGCCTGCTCCAAGGCTTGGTGGCATGGCAGAGGGGCAACAGTTCATGTGGTAGAAGGAAGAAAAAGCAACAAGACAAGCTTCCAGTCTACCAGGATTAAGGCAGTGTGAATACACTGTAGACTGATATTAAGCAATCACTCACTCTTAATCCCACATTGCACTACAAATCAATTACACATGCTAGATTCAGCCATCTGCACACACACACACACACACACATACACACACACACACACACCAAACAAAAAAGAAGAGCCCTATAAATGTATGAAGCCTTTGGGGTGGGTGGTAATCTAGAAACAAATAATAACAACCAATATTGCACACAAACACTGTGACATAACAGAGAAGTGTAAGAAATGAATATTGTGGGTTTTGAGCTGCTAAGATTTGATGGGTTATGATGGGTTATTTGTTGCTATAAATCAAAATCTAGTTTTTTTTTCTTCTTCACATAAATTTGCACATTAGAACACTAAGAAAATTGTTCATAGTCTATTTGGCAAATCATGCTGGGATAAACATAACTTCCTATATTGGGGGGAAGATTTGAAACATAAAAGAACTAACCCCTACCTCCATCACACACAAAAATTCTTACTGAGTTGCAATCTTCAGAAAGACAAATTGCCTTTACAAGATATTAGAGGGACCTATATTTATATCAGGATAGTAACTGTGTAAACAAAACACAATAAGAATTACTTTTCAAAGGATGGAAAAATTGGATTCAAAAATTAAAATTTCTCCTTAGTCACTCCACTAAGTACAGTCAAATGGAGGGAAAACATATTTGCTACATATGCAACTGCCAAGGAGCTCTTATAGCAATGCAAAACAATTTTCTTTTATAGTGAACAAAATCTAAAAACAGTTGCTTTAACAAATTTATCCAGAGCCTAACTTTATTAATAATTAGTAAAATGCAAGGTAATACCAAAATACAGCACGATGACAGACCTAACAGAACAGCTACCATGGAAATGAAAGATAACAGAAAATGTTAACAGAAAAATGGAATAACTAAAGCTCTCCTGTATCCTGATGAGTAGGACAGCCACCCTGGAAAGTATTGGCCCGATGGACTACCTTGAAAGATGCACATGTTCTCTTGTTTACCAATTCCACTTCTGAGGTACAAACTCAGAAGGCTCACGTGCTCTTGTTGGCAATGTGCTTCCAATGTGGACTGAACCTGCTGCTCACCCACAGAAAGAGCCATGGGCCTCAGCTGTAGAGAGCAATACTTCCCAAGGCCAGGCTTCCTTAGAGGCAGCAGCTTGCAGCTGATGACTGAATGAAGCGGGGTCCTAAAGTTTTGGATCCCTGTGCTTGCTCTGGGCTCAGGTTGACCGTCATTCTATTTTCAGCTTCTTTCCCCACCAGATTGAGCAATGGTTTCTTCTTCTCAGATTTCAGCTCCCCTGCAAAGCATCCCGTACATCATGTCTTATTTCAGCACTTGCTTCTTCAGCAATCAAGGTACAACAAACACCTGGTGTTAGCCGCAACCGACAGGTAGGAGTCTGAGGCTAGATTGTTCACCGTGAAGCTAGCAGTGAAGACCGCATGCGCCGTGATGTGCGAGGCCTGGACAGCCTGTGGGCACAGGTGTCCCTCACACCACAATTATGGCAGTGAACAGGGAGACTACACGGATGTGAAGGAACACACCATTGTCAGGCTCTGGAAACACTTTGACAAACAGCAGCTATTGGGTGCTGATTGACTATTGCTAAGCACCATTACTGATCTACAAAATCATAGTGTGTTGTGGGTCAGGAGGTGGCCCTTCAAAGCCAGTTGTGTGCCCCTGAGGCCTTTTGGGTTTTATACACAGACAGTCTCATCAGTTTTGCTGAGAGGAGAAGAGAAAGTTGGGGACTGAATCCAGGACTAGATGAGCAGCTGAACTTTAAAGAAAGTTGAGTAAGGGCTAAGCCCATTAGGGAGCATGGTTGAAAAATCTTTAGCAAATGACAACCACCATGGGCAGCTCTGAGAGTCAGCTAAAGAAGGAAAAAACAGTATAAGCGTGGCTCAGGGATAGCCTTCTGATAGCAATATATTCCTCTCAAAATTCGCATACTGAAGGGCCAGCCAGATAGCTTAGGAGACTAAAGCGCCTACTTATTCAGAGAGCAAGGGCTAGGGCTTGATCCTTGACATGCTGTGCCGGTCCTGCCCTTAGGTCATAGTTGAGAAGGTGCTTGAGACTGGGTGTGGGGGCACGCACTTGTAATCCCAGTGCTTGGGAGGCTGAAAACAGAAAAATCTACATAGTGAGTCCCTGCAGATCCTGAATACCCTGTACTAAATACATAAAAGAAAAAATCATATACTGAAGTTCTAATACAGTAGATTATATTTGGAGATATATATATATATTTTTTTCTTTTTCTCTTTACCCTTTCCCTTTCCTTCTCAATATAGTAATAGGTTTTTGACCAGACCTAAAAATTCAAAAGCCATGGCATTTCTAATATCAGTATGCTGAACATTTCTTGAGCACCAGGCAATATTTTATGAATCATACATGTATCAACTTACTTAATACCAGAAACTTCAAGAACAGAAGGGACCCCTCCATGAATACAGTCATTATCTACTGCAATCAGTGTATAACAAACACCTGGTGTTGGCCGCAAAAATAAAAATTTATGTAAAAAATAAAAATTTAAAAAGCGGCAAAATCCTGTTATTATCTCCACTTTACAGAAAAAGGGTTTGGTCTCAAAGAGATTAATTAACTTGCTCTGCTTGCATTTTTGGTCATGACAGAAATGTGATTCAAATATAACAAATTTTTAAATCCATCTTAAATTCTTAAGATTTTTTTTGGCCTAAAACATACTTACTGCTCTCTGTTTAATAATATACTGATAATGTATTTTTTTTTAAAAAAATTATTACAGAAGAAGTCTGACAATGAATTATTCTTCTTTGAGAACTCTAAATATTCTAGATCGTTTCCTGCCATGGTCATCAGAGGAAGTTATGTTGTGTTCTTTCAGGCTTGAGGCTGGACCCAGAAAAGAGGTGAGAGAAAATAAAAAAAAAAGACTACAATAATGAGTGCTTCCACATTCATCACAGCTGTATTATACTCCAGGCTAAAATGCACAATGCTCTGTAAGATCCTCAGGACGCTACATGTCTGTGTAATCAAGTGCTAATAATTTTTATCCCTTTCTTTGATTGATCAAACCTGCCTTCCTTCTTGGACACCATGAATACAACCTTAGTAGGGATGCACATTTATCAGTACAACACACAGCAGTTTCTCTGTATAGAATAAGAAGCTAATGATTGTTCCTATATTTTAAATTCCATTATATGTGACATATTTGTTTTACCTTATGAGAATTTTGGTTTTTAATCTTACAGAATCAATAGGAAGAGAACAAGTACGATCCAACGAACATGTTTATTTTAATGGAACTCTGGATAAAACTAGATAAGATGAGAGAACTTTTAGAGAGAAAGGGAAATGTGGGAGAATTTTTACTTTTCATCAGAGGCTGGGAGATTTCCCTTCATTTTGAGACAACGGGGTATAGTAGAACACTCCCAGAGCTGTAATCTGGACTACATTCTCATCTTTGATCTTGCTTGAGGCAATTGTCCAACCTCAAGCAAGTTATTTTGGCTTTCTTTAGTGTTCTTATTTCAAAGACATTATAAGACTACAAGGAGATAATTCATGCTTTAACTCTTCAAAATTGTGGTTTCACTACAAAATTTTTCATATTAGAAAAAAATATTAATCACAACACATTATGCTCATCAGGTCTTTTATAACTATCTACTAGCCCAAATGAAATCTGTCCATTTTAACATATATAACAAAAATGTATGATAATAAAAGTAGGCAAAATGTTTTAAGGAATCTTTAGCTAAGCTTCATGACACCGTGAGATCTGTTCTTTTTATCTCCGTTTTATGCATAATGATCACGGGGTTTACACAACTGTTTACAAAGTTTCATGACTTGTAGGTGTAAAAGAATTTAACATAGGTCTATTGGACACAAATATCCACATCACTACTATCACGAACTGTTTCTTCCATTACAAGTAACTTTCTAAAGCAGACCGTTTTAAAATCAGAAAACATCCCCACTACAGGATTATGATCTCAAAGCTAGCCCCCAGATAATTAAAATATGTTTTAAAGTTAAGTACACCCAGCAAGTATATCTCTATCTGATCTTAATGAGCGCCATGAGAATAATGCAGATCTGTGTTGAAATCTCTGTTTGTGGAGCCATTTCTCATTCCATAATTTCTTCGCTTTATATAATTATCTTCCTTTGCAGAAATAAATGTAATTTGGAACGTTTCACTTAGGAAAGTTATGCAAAAGAATACTCAACCTGCAATCCCAATGAGATAATCAGAGCTAGTAACCCAAAGGGATAATTTTCTAACAAGCTGCCTTTCCCTCACAATACTACCATTTCCCAAGAAACTCCACCAAAAAATTAAAAGTTTTATTCAGACAGCAATATTTATTTTAAATAGAAATAGAAATATGTGCTGAACTCTTCGTAAAAGTTCTGATTACCCGTGAACCCCAGAGGCAGCCATCTGTACACCCACATAGATGATAATTGCCTGCTTTTTGATGATATGTACAAATTTGACATTCCAGCTACCTGTTTCCATGAGCAAGTATAAAATATTTACCACTTCTGGCATCTGACCAACTAATTATCTTCAAAAATTCAACTATAGTCTGCATAAAATATAAAAATTAAAACTTTCAAAGTAGTTTCCTTACAATCTTTAACTTTTTGTTTTCTTTTCATTCTAAGTCGCCCTTGGGGCTAAAAGTCTCAGGATGCTTAAAAGTTATTCAAGGATCCTGGAAAAAAAGCTAAGGTCATGCCAGTGGTTTTTGAGCACACTTTATGTATTTAATTGAAAATCTCATCTCCTTTACCTTTGTTCAGCGTATATTGTACTTAACACTCTGAACATTAGCCCTTGGAATAAGGGAATGAATAATATATGAGTTGCTCTTTATTATGATTTTGAAGCCTGATTTAAAATTAATTTTCAAGACTATTATGGAATACCAAATGTCATATTCGCTACTACCTGTACCCTGCTTCCCAATTACAATGTGCTGTTTGCCACAGCCATCTGCTCGTACACTCTCTTCCAACTTGAAGGAATATTGATGGGACTTCTTTCTAAAGGAAAAGAATTAGAAACTTGAATCTCTCTGTGATTTTCAGAGAAAGTTCACTGAAAATTTGCACTTTATAGATGGAAATTACACTGAAACCATAATTATAGGAGCTAGCATAAAAATTATACATGATATGTTTGGGTGTGTCAGAGCAGCCTAGTATATTGTATTTCAGTAGTAGATCTTCCTGCAAAAATGGTCATAAAGAACATAATATGAAGACTTCTGGGACTATATCTGAATGTGATGAATAACTATGGGGTGTAACATATTCTGAGGAATAATACTGGACAAGAATGTTTTCACATAAATAGATGTTAAGTCCCCAGGCCTTCAGCACATGATAATTACACTCATCAAACAAGAAGAACTCCTTAATGTTTAAGTAAGCATTTCTTGAGTGATGGATGCTTCAGTAAGTGTGAAGGCCTTTATGGGCATTTGACAGTTTCAAATGTGTAAAGTTATGTTTATCCAGACAGCATACATTTTATGCAATGAACAATTTTTTGAAGTCTACTTCATATGGAGCACTATACTAATGTGGGGGAGTGGAAAAGGAAGGGAAAAGAATGCAACGAATATAAATTGTTAAAGTTCTTATCTCCAAATTGACTTTAGATCCAGTAGGAAGGCTATCCAGGTAAGCAAGCTATGCACTGTCAGAGGAAAAAGAGTAGAAAGTCATGTAGTCCAGGAACATGAAATAACAGAAGTATCTCTCATTTCTTCCAATTTCAAAGCAGGATATTTATAGAGGAACTCTCTATCTGAAAAGAAATTAGGTAACCTGAACATAAAGCCCAGAGGCATGTGTTTAAGGTGTTATCTTATTGCCACAGCAGAGTAAGGAGGGACTCTGTAGAGTCAGGTGGGTGAAAATGGAAGGTATGGGCTCCCTTCTGCCTCCTTGCTGGTAAGTGTAAGTGATGCCACGCCCTCTCCCCAGGCCAATCCCTCAGTGCTTAGAAAACAGTCCGGAAGAGAATGCAATCTCCTCATGGCATCTTAGTCCCTTGGTCACTGTAAGATACAGATGAGCAGCAAAGCTCCATAGGCATAATTTCTTTCTTTATTTCTGCATGTTCTTCATGTCCTACTGGAGACGAGTCAGGGAATCTTCCAATAAAGGGAAATCATTCTTAAGGATCTCTGAGAAGAGGAAGTCTCTTGCTAGAAGCCTACCAAAAAGATCAAAACTATTTCTAGATCCACTCATTGTTGGATTCTTCCAATTGGAGACTGCATTTATTCACCATGCAACTCTTTAATTTTTGTCTCACCTATAATGTCACTGAGTAAGACTGGATCCTAACTCTAACCACCATGCCCATAACCATTCCAATTGACAGGAGCTACTAAATTTGAGGCAGTGCTGCCACAACGCTGAGCAATCAATGATGTAACAGACACATTCTGACAGACAATTAGCTGATTCTTCTCTCCAGATTCCAAAGTGTTAAATCTTTATCTTTGTACAGGTCATGGAACAACTGGAATTACCAAATCCAAGAATGTACTAATTTTGGGCTAATACAGGATTGGCAAAGGCAGATTTTTATCCACACAGAGGTGTGAAGCAAAATAAGAGGAAAAAAGAGGAATGATGGTAATCAGATATGTTATAAATAAGGACAAACACCTTATTCCTCAAGAGAGAGGATAGTACATTTTTTTCTTTAATTGGCTATTCCGTGAAATAGTCATAAACGCAAAAAAGAAGTATATATATATATATATATATATATATATATATATATATATATATATATAAACTTATTTGTCCATTACTGCAAACAGATTACTCTAAAGGGTACCCAAGAGAGCAGGAAAGGAGACACTAAAGTCCTTTTTCCTTTCTGAGACCATCAAGTAAAGCAAAATAAAGAGCCTGGTATATCAGACAGGATTTTAGCTGAATGTGCCAGCATGGAATACAAGCAGTGCAGCAAAGGAGAATGGATTATACGTTTTCAAAACCAGCATACATTATGTAATCCACCCTGTGGTGACCATGAGGTGAGACACATCAGGTGGGAATAATCAAACAGGCTTTCCCAGTAAACACTTCCATGCAGAATGTTTTTCAGTTGAGACCACATTTCCAAGGATAGCTTTTATTCAGTGCAACAAACTCCTGTTTTTAATAGCTCATTTAAACCTCTTTTTTTTTTTTTTTTAACAATTCATTACAGGCTGCAAAAGGCTCCATGAAGCATTTTTAAGTGGACTTTGCACTAATGTGATAAGACATATCTTTTGAAAATAAAATAGAATAAAATAAAATAAAACCCCACAGAGCATACCAGTGCTTACCCCTTGACATTTCTGTTTCTGTTTTTTATTTTATTTTATTTTATTTAATACTAAAATGCACCCAGAGAACACCGGTGCTTTAAAGAAACAAACCCAAATAGTTCTGTGTTCATAGGGATGCTCTTGTTTCTCCCATACTGTAATTAACTTTAAAAATGGTATGATTATTTCTTTAGAAATAACCTATAGTGTGAGGTAGCAAGGGAAGAAATGATTACTGTAAGTCTACTACTGTGTGTTACCTGGGGTAGCGGGTGTGTAGCCACCCAGCTGGCTCTTGCGAGAAGAAAGGAGAAAAGAAAGAAGGAAGAAAAGGAAAATGCAACACGTATCTATAGACACAGGATAGCTTGGAGGACCACAGTGCTGACTTCTGCTGGCCTACTGCAAGGAGCAGTTAACGCCTATTATTTTGTCCATTTTAATTTTTTATATTTCTGAATAGTTTTGCATGCCTGTATCTGTCAACTTGAACACCGAATTTGAAAATAACAGTATGCAATATAACAGCCATTGTTTTATTCATATCATTTTGTTTATTAAAATTTTGTATCACTTCTAATTTTTTTTTTGTTTGTTTTACCTTTTGTTTTGTATTTTGAGGAAGGGTTACAGGGTGTTCAGGGTCTCAGTAACTAGATCAAACTCACAATGATCCGCATGTTTACAACCCCCCAAGAGCTGGGATTATGGGCATGTGCCACCATGTCCAGTCTCATTAGCCCTATCAGTGCATCCCGGGGTCAAGGCCAGCACAGCAGGCCCTGGGGTCAATCCCCTGGCTCTTTAATCCACTGTGCTATTTGACCAGCCTTTGTTTTACTATTTTTTATTCCTTTTTAAAAGAAAGACAAAAGGAAGAGCGAGAGCAAGAGAAAGAAAGAGAGAGAAAGAAAGAGAGGAAGGAAGGAAGGAAGGAAGGAAGGAAGGAAGGAAGGAAGGAAGGAAGGAAGGAAGGAAGGTTGGATGAAGATTAGGGGTCAGGGATGTAGCTCAGCAGCACAGTTCCTGCCTGGCATGCTTGAGACTCTGAGTGTGATTCCTGATAGCAAAATGGGCAAACAGAAAAGAATGAAAGGCTGTCCTCCCTTATGAATGAAGACACTAGAAATTTCTCAACACCTTATAGTTTTGAAAAGTCACAGGATTTACAGCCAGATCTCAGATTTATGAATTCATAATTGTACGCTAAGCAAAATGTACTCAGTCAATTTTATTTTGGTCAAACACAATGCTAGGTAACCAAAATTTAAGGATAGGTGATTGATCAATGGATAAATTGATCGATCAATCAAGTGATTGATTTTTCGCTCAGAGGTGCTAAAGTCTAATTTTCTGCATGGCCAGCTGGATTTTATGCAGGAGGAGCAGAGCAGAGGGCATAGCAGAAGAAAGATGTTACACGTTGGGTCTAGTTGTCCCCCCAGAGCCTCACCCAGTCATGGGACAAGGACTTCTAGAGTTTGAGATTGATTCATGATCCAGTGGGATTGTGGCCATGAGTATGGCTGGGATTATGGGTGTGAGTGCTGCACCCAACCTGGAGCAGATAAGAAGTAGAACAAGACTTCCTCTCAGGAGCTCATGTCCTTGCCACTCCCCTTTGCTCTCTTGCACTTTGCTGCCATCATGAATAGCTGCTCTCTGCTCTGTGCTGCTCTGCCTTAAGTCAACTGCTTGTGGACTGAAACTCCACTAACTATGAACTAAATAACCCTTTCCTTCCTTCATTTTGGGTGTCAGGTATTTGTTCCAGCAAGGAAAGAAGAGTAACCAAGACAAAAGAGCAATCAGAAGAGCAGCATCTAGCAAGGCAGGTGACCGGCTTCATCTCCTAAGAGTCAGCTACAGAACCCCAGGACCTGCTCACTTGCCACAAGCCTTGCCTCCTAGTGCAAGAGGCACAAAGGTGCATTGCAGACCAAAACAGCAACCAAAGAAACCACTGTCAATGAAGCCAAAATACCCTGCTTTCCTGGAATTCACATAGTACCAGTACAAAAGAACTGGGATGGCTGAGCATCCTTCCCCGCTAGCTCCATCAGTCCCTTCAGGAGAGGCAGGAAGTCCTCCTACCTTATGAACATGATGGAGCTGAAAAGTTCTAAGAGACTTTCTGAGCACAAGGCGTCAAGTACTTCATTTATTTTATGTTTTGTTTGTATGCAGTACAAGAATTCGAAAAGTGATTTTAGAAAAGGTGGCAAAGACAAGCCTTTTAAGTTTAGGCTCTTCTTCTAAATGCTTCCATTTGATCAGAAAAAAAATAAACAAAAATAGATAGAGGAGAAGGGCAGTGAGTGATGAGGGTAGAAAAGAAAGGCAAATGTAGCCCAGGTTCTTCATTTAGCCAGGCTAAATGAAGCACACTAGCTTATGCAGGGCAAAGTCAATTCTGAGAAGACCAATGGCTGTGAAAAATGCATAGGAAAGAAGCCAAAGGAAGCCTTCAGCTTTATAGAATACCTCCCCTTGTCTACACCTTTTTCTCTTTATGTGATTTCCCTATAGTGGAAACCAAGCTCTACTCTCAAATTTTACATAAGATTTGGTGTTTAGAGTGGTATGTCACATCCATTGACCTTCAGATACACTTCCAGAGTGGGGAGTTGGTAGAGCAGACTTCTGGGTGTATGTGAGGAGTATGGAGGCCCTGGACTTGAGACTTGGGGTAGGAAACATCGTCACTCCCTTCCTCTCTGCTGTGGTGTCCCCTGTTCTCATTTCCACATGCCGTGAATCTAGGCCCCCTGCTCTGTCTGCCCTTGCTGCAATGTTCCTGACTCAGAAGCAGCAAACACTGGGAGGAAACTACAAGCCAAAGTAAGCTTTGAACTGTGGCTGTCCAGTGTTATTTCCAATGGCAGGGCTACATGATGCAAATGAGTAAGGTAGCACTCAACAAACGTGAGCAGCTAGAGTAGCACAGAGCAACACAGGCTGGTGGGGAGGCTTCCGAGTCTGAACAATCAGAGCCGTGCTTGGGTGTCACCACTGTACTGTGCTGGCCCTAGAAGGTGGGCAGGTCAGCTGTGCATGTGTGGCCATGTGTATCTACGTTCTATAACCTGGTTCACAAAGATTGTAAATAGTTGAGATCAACATTCAACATATCACATACCCTTAGTGCCTTGCACAGATCTCAACAATCTTGTGCCTCTACCCCCAATCTTCCATACTGAAAGCAACTTTACCTGCTATGAGAACTGCTCAGCTAAGACTCAGGAAGGCAGAGGCACTGAAGAATTAATCTCATCCCTACCTCCCAATGGCATTTAAATAAGAGCAGGTGAGGTGAACCGTATAAATGACATAGCTTCCTCACCCAAATAGAAAAAACTCTAAGGTGTACTCTCTGGGAAACCTCAGAAATCTCTATGATCGTGGGGTCTTAGATGCTCACAGAAATAACGTACTTATTAATGTAACTAACTCAGGCCAGTGAGATAGCTCAGTGGCCTAAAGCACCTGCTCAAGCAAGTTTAGGCAGGCAGCAGGGACCACAGAGGATGCCACACCCGCCTGCCCCAGAGCAGGCTGAGCAGCCCTCCCCCCCAACACACACGTAACTATCTCTGCTTCATGCTCCTCCTTTCCCAAGTTCTACACAAGTTATTATTTCCAAGGGATCATGCACTCAGTACTTAAGAGCAGCTAGTGGAGATTGAGTATTACACAGCTTTCAGAGGAAAAGCAGCATTTGAAATGAATTTTGGATAAAAAAAAAAATACTGAATTTACGAACTGGAGGGAAATAGAGAGAATGAAGGCAAAGTATAAAGCACAAAGGAAGAAAAACACAAGCAAATTTGGTGATGGGTGAAGAAGGAAGCAGTAAATCAAGCATGGTGCTTCCAAAAACTACACTATCTTGTGAACATTTAGTTACTTTTCTTTTCCAAAGGAAAACCAGAAAGAAATTATCATGTGTTCTTGCTGTTGCTCTTTTTTCAGGAAGATAAGGGTGTGTTTCCCTTTGATGGTACTTTTATTGTTAGCCATGTATTTATGGTAACGCTTCCTTACTCTGGCCAAGATCTGAGAGGTCTGAAAGGTTGATGTTGATGACGTATAAATTCAAAACTCCTTCGGCATTTCTTATGCATACATTTATTGTGAACCAACAAAAAAAGGAAATAGGGAAGGCAGTGTAAGTAGAGTAACTATTACAACGTCAAAGTTTCTTTCTCACTTTACTATTTGAGGCAACTTCGCTTAAAGTCTTCATTTGCTTTTGCACTTCTGCCTTACTGATACATACAACGAGGGGAGTTTCCATTTATTTATTTATTTACCTATTTATTTATTTATTTATTTAGTCTTCATGAGACAGGGTGTCACTATGCAGTTTAGGCTAGCCATCAGCTCACTTTGTAGCCCAGGCTGGTCTTGAACTCCCAACAATCCTCCTACCTCAGCCTCCCCAGGCCTGGGATTACTGAGTTGCACCACCATGCCCAGCTCCTTTTATTACGGAGTTATGTTTTTAACTTCATATGCACTAATTTTCAAATGCTTTGGATTCCAGGTAGAGTGCAGAGAAAAGTTTAGTATGCTCAAAATTTATGGATGAAAGTGCTAAAATTACAATAAAGTACAAAGCATCTCATTCTTAAGTTTAAGGTGAAAATATTATCTAACTTTTAGAAAAAAGCTACTAAAATTATATTTTTAGTATAATATGTGAAAAAGGATTAAGGGAACTCCTTTTATATTTCTTTCTCATTTTTCAAAAAGTAGCATTTAGTGTCACCCTTAACCTGCTATGAAAATGCTACAGGTTTTTATGATAAAAATTATGACTTGGAAAAATCAAAAACTGCTGAAAGGTACCAAAAATCTGCATTACTGATGCCATTAGAATTTGAAAACTAAACTGTTTTCCCTGGTGTCTTAGTTACTTTTTTCCTATTTGCTGGGACAAATACCTGACACTCAAAATGAAGGAAGGAAAGGTTTATTTATAAAGCTCACAGTTACTGGAGGGTTCAGTCCATACTCCGCTGGCTACATGGCAAATAACAGCAGTTCATGCAGCAGAAAACAATGAAGAGCAGAGGAGGGGCAGCAGCTTCCCAATCCAAAAGCTTCTCTCTTCCTTCTACATTGACTGCGAAGACCACCTCCTCCAAAGGGGCGTGGGTGTGAAGGTCAAGCTCCTCTGAAGGCTGGGACTTCTCAACGGAAGTGGGGCAGGGCTGCAGAAAGCTTTCCTCAGTTCCTGGGCCTACCAACCTGCAAGGCGGGGCCCCCACTCTGAGAACTGCCTGAGCTGATTCAGCCAAGTTGACACAATGTATGGGAAGCACCCAACGTTTCCTTTTCTTGTTTCCTGAGACAACTGCATGGGAAACCAATTGTCTCACAACAGCGCCCAGTCTTTATGCTGAATATCACAGGCTCATTCTCTGAATCATCTGTATGAGTCCTTGAACTTGCTGGATGGCAAACATAGTCTCAAACGCATGCAGTTTATTTCTAGCAACACTTGGGAGACTCCTGAAGGTACTACAGAGTCCTTAGGTGCTTGTCTGAGGAGCCCATGTGTTTTTGCCGATGAAGCTTTCTGTACAGTCTCATGTTAAAGTCTTGGCCCTCAACACCACAGTGTTAGGAAGCAGAGCCTTTTGAAAGGGTTTTGATTGTAAGTGTTCTGAGTCTAACTGAGTGGATTCTGGAACATAGAAAAAAAAAAAAAAAAGGGTGGGCCTAGCGGGAGGAAATGGGTCCTGGAAATGCCCTGGAAGCCTGTTCCTTGCAGCCACCTCTTTCTACTTTTCCTCTACTTTTCAACTTCCAAGAAGCTAGCAGTTTGGGGACAACATGCCCTCTTTATTCTCTGACCCAAGCCACACCCAGAACCAGCAGAGCCAAGTGACCATTAACTGAAATCTCTGAAACCATAAGGCACAGTAACTCTTGCCCCTGCTAGGTTAGTTCTCTCCTGTACTTTCTCACAGCCATGACATCTGACACACCAATCTGCAAGAAAAATGGAAGGGACTCGAAGGAAATTTCATCTTGAAAAGTGCTTTATTCTGTATTTCAATTTAAAAAATTAAGCTAGAGATTGAGGTAATGAAAGCATTTTTATTTTTAAAGAAAAAGGCAAAGAGGCCAAGCCTGACAGCTCAGTGGACTAAAGCACCTGCCTAGGCAGAGCGTAGCAGCTTAGGTTCAACCCCCAGGACACAGCACTGGCCCTGCCCCCCAGGGCACACTGAGACTGGGCGTGGTTGTGCTCACCTGTAATCCCAGTGCTTGGGAGGCTGAAAACAGGAGGATCACTACAAGTCTGATCTTCCCTAGTTGATGCAATACATGCATTGTAGCCTAGTGGTACCCATTTTAAAATTCCCCCTTATGGAACTGTACAGTAAAAATGAGTGGTGGTTATGGCCAGTAAATGTGTACTAATTTACTACACCAGTAATAAGAGACTAATAGAATCTGGGAAATGTGTGCTTCAATGAAAGACTTAGTCGCCTAGTATGAATCCCACTGGATTTTCTGATTTTGAGTTCATGAAAGCTATTTCACAGCTCTAAATTTTAGATAACAAAATGCAAAAATAATTTATTGGCTCTGTGCACACCAATTCTGCTCTGTCCAGTAAATATTTAATTAACATTCCTCTTCCATCAGAAAAAAAAATCTAGCATTGCCTCAATTTACTTATTCATTTCAATATTCCCATTCTATGAATGTGTTTGTCCTTTGGATTCTCCTTTGAACTAGCTGTAACGTCTCAGCAACTTTCTCATTAACGAATTAAATAAAATCTTTGATCCATGTTCATTTTTTTATCTACAAGCTAGTCATGATTCTACTTGTTCTATGGAAAACTACCTTTCTGTGTAAGTGACAAGAATCTACCTCCAGAGCAAAGAAGAGAAAGAAACAGAGAAACAGAAGGAGAAGGAGACAGAAGTAGTTGTTTCCAGCTTCAATTGTCCCAGCACCTCCTAGAAATTCCTGACTCTCTGAAGAGCTGAATGCCTGTGCTCGGATAATTTCCTCAGGGTTTTGCATCCTGTTTTCACTTTCTTCAGTGGTAGCTTTATTCACAAATAAGCTCTTTCTGATTGAAGTTAAGTATGTTTTCAGCATTTTTGCATTACATGGGCATTGCTATGTATGATTCAAAAGGCAGGCACTGTTGCAGTGTCTATGTCAACTCAATTATTTATTCAATCAACCACCTACTGAACATCTATAATGTAGGAATTTGGACTATATCAGTGACTACCACAAAAATGCTTTATCTTGAAGACTTTATATTCTATTCAGGAAACAGCCTTACAATCACCAAAGTAAATGAGGCACTTACAGAGCACACAAGAGAATGACAAGAGTCATGTTAAAGAGGAAGGGGAAGAGGATCATGAGAGTTACTTTGGATCATCATGTAATGTTAATGAGGGGCTAACTTGGATGCCTGGAACTGAGAGAGCTGAACAAAATCCCAAATGAGATGACGGAGAGAACCGCTGGAATAACTGCTGAAATTTTCAGGAAATCCAAGCAGAATAAACTGTAGATATTTTGCAAGAACAAGCAGGAGGTCAGAATAGCTGGGGAAGAGTGAGAAAGTAGGAGGAGATGTTCCAAGTGCAAAATCCAAGAGTTAGATCATGAATGTATTTTGAAGGCAGCACAAAACAAATATTCTCGTATCTTATTTGCAAAGTATAGGAAGCAAGGGAATCAAGGATGGTTCTATAAGTTTGGATTTGAGCAAGTGGAAGAAAATGAAAATTGAGAGTGAGAACTGGGAACAAGAATTGGGAATGCAGAAGGAAAGCTGAATATTTCATTCTGGATGTGCTGGATTTGAATTGCCTATTACCCAATCAAATGATCAAACAATGACATCAAGCAGCAGTAGGATATGTGAGACTGGAGTTAGAAGTCAGGACACTGGGCTGGGCTGAGAGGCAGATTCAGACACTAGCAACCAACACATTGTATCTGAAGCTAGAAAATAATGTTGCAGAAGTAAGGATGCGTGGAGAGGTGAATCAGGGATGATCAAGCCAACATTGAAGGATTTAATATGTGGAGAAATCCAGGAGAGAGTAGTGCAGTGAGAGCCAGCCAAAGTTGTATTAAGAAAAAGGACCTGACCAGGTGGATCAAAAGCAGTGGCTGCAGAATTGGCTCTCAGACAACCAGGGGAGGCGGAGAGCTGTTGAACAGATTCAGGATAGTTCTTGAAAGGATCTAGTGGCAGAAAAAGGGAATATTTTGGACTTATTAAAATACTTTTATCTAGCTTCACCAAGAGAGATACACATATCCATTAATATACTACTAAGATAGAGTACTCTAGAGTGAGTAATTTATACTGAACAGAGTTTTGTTTGTCTCAGTTCTGGAGTCTGGGAAGTCCGAAGTTGAGGAGCATACATAATTTGCCATCCCTTGCAAGATAGCTAAAGAGCAAGAGAGTGTGAGACTCAAAAAACAACTGTCCTTGTAGCCCAAGCCCTTTTACAACTGGCTCTAATCCATTTATGGCATGGATAATAATCCTTCATTATCTATATACTTCTACCAAGCTCCACTTCCAAACACCATTGCCCTAGAGATTAGGTTGCCAACAGATGGTTTTTGAGACACATTCAGATCACAAGATTATCCTAAATGCAATCCTCTGGTCAGTGGTGGAAGCTATCATGATGTAAGAGCTGGGAAAGAGAACTGCTAAACGTATTTCTTCCAGTAGGTTTGAGAGAATGGAACTTGGTACCTTGGGTCATCCATATCCATGGCTCCATATTTATGGATTCAACTAAGCCCACACAGAAAAATACTATTTGAGGCTGTGAGACATCTGTTATAAACATGCTTATATTTTGTTCTTATCTTATATGGTATTTATGTTGCCATAATTATTAAAAATAATGTAGAATGGCTTCAAGTATACAAGGTGATGTGTGAAGGTTACATGCAAATACTAGAGCATTTTATAGGAAGGACTTGGGTGTCTACAGACTTTGCTCTCTGTGGGGATCCTGGAACCCTGGCTACTGACAAACACTTTATACATGAGTATAGGGACCACTGTAAGCATGACTCTTAGCATAACAAGGATGAATTACTAACATTGTAATTTATTTAGTTACAATGCTGTTCATTTAGAAAGCCATGCAGGAAAACAGAGAGTGAGAGTGCAGAAACAGAGTAAGAAGTTGACGATGGTGGATGGTAGTTATTGAATGAATGCTTTAATTTTCTTGATGAAAAAAAGGAAGTCAATCTTTAAAGTGAAGATGAGCGAGGAGGTAGTAAGATTGGGATGCAGAAGCAGGAAACAGCCGTCAGACTGTGAAACTAAAGGGACTTAGGAAGTACAGTAGGAGTATATTAAATACCTTCCTGAGGTTCATAGTCATGAATTTAAAATATGATATGCTGGAGATATAGCTCAGCAGCATAAGTGCCTGCTTGGCAAGCTCAAGGCCACTAGCTCTATCCCTGGTGCTGTAGAAAAATTAATAAATTAATTAATTCATATGTGTTTGATAATTTTGGTGTGTTTCTTCTAACATTTATTTCCACAGATACAAGTAGAAGATGCACTGAGTTGAATTTATCTAAGTTTTTTGTTTTGCCAAATGAGTTTAAGTTTCCAGGTAATAGATTACATATTTATCCTTCTTAAATATATGTAAAAAGAATTTTTAATCTCTTGGGTATCATATAGAAAGTAAAAATGTCTTATTCCCAAGATCTTACTTATTTAGGGACTTTTAAGTTTCACCCAGTTGTGTCAAGAATTCAGCCTCACGTATTTATTGTGATTATTGACTTTTAAAATTTCATATATTAAACAACTAATTGAAAGTTTTTACAAGGAGGAAATCTATACAGACTTGAGACATTTTACTGCCAAATAATTCTCCATTCTATTGCTGTGTAAGCATGAAATGTAGTTACATATACAGCTGTCATTTTCATTTATTGTTAGAACTACCTACGTTTTATTGTTTCATTTCCCAACTAGACTGACTATTTATTTTAGGCAGATACAGAGTTTTATTCTTTTTATTCCCTACTGAACTTAGCATATGACAAAAAGTTTAAAGTAAAAAGCAAAAATACACTCTCGGATCTGTATTGATTAAAATTCCCAACTTTACTCTCTACCATGTTTCTGTCTTCCGCACAATTCAGAATACCGCACAAGGATTTAAATTCCTACTGTGGATTTTAAATGATCCATGAACACATATTCTTCATTTGAAATAATTTCTTAGCATTATTTAAACAGAAGAATTTAGATTACTATCTTGTTTCAAAAACTTATATATAATTAAATGACGTTTCACACACCCAAAAGACATAGAGATAATTTACTGGCCAGTGGGCATATTTATGATAGTCTTAAAAAAAAATAAAAGACTAAAGCAGAATTTAGGACTGAAATGTAAATCCCTGTAAATAGTGTTTATAATGGAAATGCTGACAGACCCATAACAATAGAAGTGCTAGTAGACGCCACTGTAATACCGAACAGTATCAGCCAATTTACTTCTTCATTCATGTCTGTTGCTCAGTGTCTAGTTACTGTAAATGCTTTAGATTTTGCATAATTTATGTAAATTATTAAACACCTGTTCTCTTCCCAGAAAACAAAGATATGGAACAGTCTCCTTAGTTTAATTGATTCCTGGCTTGAGTTCTGTCATTGTTTCCCCAGCAACTGCAAGGGAGTTGTAGCTCCCTAATGGTCAGATACTGTAGGAAAAACACAGATGTTAAGAATTGATCTTTCAGACACACATGTCTATGTACCTTTATGTGTGGTTGAGTGGACATGTAAATGAATAAATGAAAATATCATTGTTTCTCATGAATGCATGGAGAACAGAATGCTTACATTATCAGTAATATTTCTTTTAAAACATTCAGGCTGGTTTCTTTCTGTCTTTTCTTTTTCTACACTAACTTTGTACTTTCAACATAAATTGAAAGTAAAAGAAGCAAAACTTTGGTCATTTTTTAATGTAACAGCCCATAATCATTTAAAAATATCTAATTAAAATTATTTTGCTCTAAGAGTCCCAAATAAACAGTTTAAGAGAACTGCGGTTAAGGTACAATAAAGAAACACCTCTATGTAGTACCATGACAGTTATTTAGAGGCGTGGACTTTCTTATGAGATATGATTAATAATTATTATTCTTTCAGCTCAAATCCAAAAGATTCCCAGAACAGACTAATATTGGAACTGCCTACATATTCTGCAAAATACTTTAAAATGGCTCAGCACTAAGTAAAAATTGACTACAATTTATCCTAAAATAACTACTATGTTGAACCAGTTAAAAATGTAATATATTATTTGTACATGTAGATTCTTTCCACAAAGTTATTTTCTTTAACATAGTTATTTTGGAAGCTGTTTTTCTCAGAAAGGCATGTTAAAATTATTTTTACAGACTGGTAGATCTGTTGTTTTGCCAGTTAAGATCAATGCATCTCCAAATATCATACAATTCTGTTACCCACTGAAAGATGCAATAAACAGAGAAGCAGGGTACAGAGATAGGACCATAGAAAAAGTACTTGTCTCAGTTCTCTCAAGCAGCTCTATTTATATTCTTTGCCAGTATTTGCAAATCTTATTCTTAACTACATAAAATATTTAGCGTTTGAAACCAAATTGGGAGAATGTATGTCAAGAATTTTGAGTTAGAATTGAAATCACTTTGAGTTCTCAATAGAGTAAACCTCAATTATTAAAGTTAATGAGAATTTGAACCCAGACTGTATTTTGCTCAGCCTTAAAAAGAAGAAACTGAGAGTCATAGTTATGAAATTAGTCAGGCATTGACTAAAGATTAGTTGACAGAATTCAGTTTGTATAAAAGAAATCAAGACCCAACATAATAGGCATTACTACTCTGGCATAAGAAAAGGACAAATATGTCCTTTGTAGAAAAATGCCTTCATCTTGACACCACAAAGCTAAGTGAAGTACCTTACATTAGACATAGGACTGTGTGTGTGTTTGAGCATGTGTCAACAGATTTCTTTCAGAAATAAATTTCAGATTATATTGCTATATTTAAGAAATTTACTTGGTCACTAATCCATGCAGATTTTCCTGACTGCTGCTGTTTTCCTAAGACAGCTTACTCCAGCTAAATTTTAGAGACTCCCTCATTTCCATCTTTGGACCCATCTTTGATTTACTCAGCGATGCTGTCTTCACCAAGTGGAGCTAATCAAATGATCTCACTTGAACATTTTTGGTTCAGTCTATTATTTTTTATTTTATTATTATTATTTTTTTAAGTATTTGGTCCAGGATCTCACTATGTAGTTCACACTTGCAGTGATCCTCCTGTTTTCAGCCTCCCCGGCACAGGGGTTACAGGTGTGCACTACCACGCCCGGTCTCAGTGGCCAGCACAGTGTGCCCAGGAGTGGTGCTGGAAGGTACCAGGGATCAAAGCCCAGTCCCATCATTTGTCTAAGCAGGCATTTAGTCAGTCATTGACAGCCCAATCATTCTGCCTACGCTGATCATCTTGTAGAAGCTTATATGTCCATCAACAGATGACTGGATAAAGAAAATGTGTTTACACACAGTGGAGTACTCTGCCATAAACAAATATAAGCTTGAGTTATTTGTAGGAAAAGGGATAGAACTTGAGATCATAATGTCAAGTGAGATGTATCAGACACACACGTACAGGCTTACACATTGCATAGTTTCTCTTATGAGAAAGCCAACACACAAATAAAGAGCAAAATAAAAGATAGAAAACAGGAGGGGGAGGGGCCAGGGAGATGGCTCGGTTGAATAAACACTTCCCTGGCAAACCCAAGGGTTTCAGAATCCCCAATTCTGAAAAAGAAAAAAAAAAAAAAAAAAGGAAAAAAAAATGAAGGGGACAGATAGGTCTTCCTCAAATAAAAAGGGAATGAAGAGCTGGAGGGAGGGGTTGAGAAAGGAACAAAGACCTGTTCTGCTCAATGCACCAACTCCACACAGGAAACAAGGGCATTATGCACTTCAAATGTGTACTAAAAAACCCAAAGTTAAAGTACACATCAGTAAACATTCAAAAGGACTTAGTGCACCACACCTGTCAAATCTTGCTGTGGAGGAAGAGGGCTGGAGCATCCAGTAATGGCACATGGATGTTTTGTTTTGTTTTGCTTTGCTTTGCCTTGGGGTGTGTGTGTGTGTGTGTGTGTGTGTGTGTGTGTGTGTGGTTTAGTGGTGTTTTTTTGTGGGTTCAAGGAATCAAAATCAGGCCCTTGCCCTGGCCAGGCAGGTGCTGCACTGCTGAGCTGCATCCGGGATCCCCAGTAATTGCTCTTTGAAGAGACTTCCTCCTAGAGGCTTTGAGTCATGGTCTGTAAAGCCCATGTATCCCAGGCACCATGAGATTGTCTCCTACTATTGCACAAAAATGATGGTAAAGCTGAGGCAATGTTCTTTTTCTTTTTAACACCCCAAAACAACTGTAGTTTGAAGTAGTCTTTGAATTAGATTTGAAGTTAGTGCATCAATTCCTAATAAGGAAGAATGAGGAGACAGGCTTTCAAATATCCTCGCTTCTCTGCTACTTGTACTAACCCACAACTGTAGTATTTCACTTTATTTTCAAGAAAGCAAACCTGAAGTCAATTAAATTAGCTAGGAATGACTGCACTCTGTGAAGTAGTTGGCATATGCATGATTCCTTACACTCATATTTATTTAACAATTTGACACTGCTCTAAGACATCAAAACTTTTAATAAATTGACCCAGGTAACTTCAGAGAATGTGCTCCCTCTTTACTGCTCCCTGAGCTCCTAAAGACAACTGAATGTAGAACGAGCTTACTTTCTAGCATCTCACATTTCTAATAAAAACAGTAAATAGCACGTCCGTTTAATTGTGTAATCCAAAAATTGACTGAATTTCCTTTGTTTTCCTAACGTTTTAAACAAACAGTTATAATACTTCCTGAAACAAATTTTCGTAGTGTCTTGCGCAATGTCTCCTGCACTCAGTAATGAATATCAAGACTCTGCCCTTTCTCTTAACTCCGCAGTGGAAGACGCTACACCACTGTGCAAAAGCAGCAAAAACTTCTGTTATGTCTCAAACGATGCACGATGGTGCCACTTGGTGTGATTCAGTGAAGAGGGAGATAGAACTCAATTGCCTCTTTTGTCTTCTCAAACCCAGCACAGGAGATTTCGATATGCATGCACACTTCTTTACTGAAAGACTGATTTGAGAACAGAATTTCCACACACACTGGAAAAACCTTAATATCTTAGCCCACTTTGGTTCTTATGTGAACCTCAATATGGGGGACATCTAACTACTTGTGGATATCCGTGAAAAAAAGACGTCTTCTCTGGTTGTCTCCTCTCACCATTCGCTTCTCATGGATACATACGTCTTCACCAGCATCCTCTTGATTTGGATCCTCTTGATTTTCTCCCCAAATTTCACTCACATTTTGTTAGCAAACCCACTTTCCCTTAGCTCTGTCTTTTTAGAAGGGATATTATAAAGGCAGAATAAATTCACATCACGAGTGCAGGGCACAGACCTACTAAAGGTTTAATATATAAATACTGTCATCATTGTCATCACAAGCATCACCACTGCAGCTCCATCACTGCATTTTCACATAGCAGACTGTAGAACACACAGGCTCTGGCCAGAAACTGCCTGAGTGAGCGTCCTCGCTTCGGCTGTGTGGAATTCATCTAACCTACCTCTGACATATTCCTGTATCCATGAAATGAATATAGTAATGAAGCCTATGTAATTGCATAGGGTAAAGATGAAGTGGGTACTACATAGAAATGCTCAAAATATTTTTATCATGGAATAAGCACAACATATGCTTCCTTTCCGATGGTTATCTACTCACACTATCTCTGATCGAAGACTTGTACTTTCAAGGATCCTCCTAACATTGACCCAAATGACCATCATATCCATCACTAGTCAATGTCAAAGCTTGACTTTGAGCATATGCCCCACAGATAAAAGATTACTATTTCCCAATCTGCATCCATACCAGTGTAACTCTGGTCTGTTCCTTTGTTAAACGATGGAACTATTAAAGAAAGCACATCTATCAAGCATGAATGTTAACTTATCTTTCAGCCATAGTCTAAATCCATACTAATAGAGGGAAAACATTTCCTTTTTCCAATTAGCAAGGAGACTGTCTGCTCTTTGAGTCAGTGGACTCCTATTAGTGTGTGGAGGAGCATTTGATTTCTTTCCTGCCCCACCCCAGTGGGCCTACCTGAGTCATAAAAGAGATATATTGGCTTTTAATGCATGCTTTCCTGGTTAACCTAAAAGGGAATGCATTTCTTTATACCAAGAAAAGAAAACTTGGCTGAGTATACCAAGTTTCTGCTACTGATAGAAAAGAAAAATGGATATGGAGAGATTTCCTTTTCCCCTCAGCATTTCTAGAAAATACATAAGTAGGGAGAAATCTCAGACATTTGGAACATCCAAGGATGAGTTTGCATTTCTTCATACAGGATATCAATGTTCTGTTAATTTTGCACCTGAATTAAATTTTCAGAAGCAGTTCTAGATGGATTAGACTAGAACCTGTGTCTCCCAAATGTAGTCTTTTCATAAGATTTTTGTATCCATAATACAGCCTACAGTAGTTCTTTTGAAGACTATGTAGAAATATTGTATTCTATTTTTATAATACCAATTTTCATTTTCTGCCAGAAATATAATTTCAAACTCAGAGAGAGAGAGAAAGAGAGAGAGAGATAGATAATGGAACTTAAAAAAACTCTTTGTATTTGCAAATACAATTTGAAGATTTTATGTAACAACTGATTGTAGCCACTCCCAGAGAATCTTTTCTATAAGATGATGAATGCCTTACTAATGTATCATATACTGCCAAGAAGTTACATTTTGCATAAGCAAATTTTCAAGACCAATTGGAATCCTTTCTTAACATCTCTTCATCTTTAGCAACATTAAAATTTTTAAGTTAAATTTAATTTTGTTAAGCTAATTGCAATAATAATGATTCAGTCACCCAAAGAACACATTTGGGGGAATTACGCTCACTGTTTCGTTGTTGTTGTGGTTGTTCTGAGCTGTGAGTGTGCCTTAGAGGAATGTTTTATGATCAGCTTGGATTTGCCAGGTGTTCAGATTCAGATCAAATCTTAAAATGTCAGCTAAGCTCACTGTCAAAGGAAGGCTCTTCTACTGGCGGCTCTCTCTGACACCTTGAAACATAGTACAAGTGGCTGAGTGTAAGAAGGAAACAGACCATGTACCTATGCCTTTCATCTACACCAACAGTAGAAATGTGGGCAATAACCCTCCCTGAAATTTGCCACATACAGTGAACATATGTTCAACGTGGCCATTTTCTCAGCAGATCATAAATCCTTTATAATCTTATTATACTTGTAGTGAATTCTAGTATTTAAAATATGCTAGTCAACAAGTTACATAATTAAAAATTAATTTACTTTGGTTAAGACCACCTGGTTTCACTTTATATTTACTTTTTCTCCCAATAGTGCAGTCTTATGTCTCTAGCATTGTCAGAAAATCTGACTGCTGGTAGTAATTCCCCTCTAAACTATTTATATAACCAACTCATTAGCCCTTTTTCGCAGTTGTGTCATTAATGAAATTAGAATAACTAACCTATATCTGTGTGTGAACAAACTTTAAATATGAGAACATTAATAATTATGTAATTATCTGTGTGTGAGGCAGTTTGCACCTGTGAGCCACAGTGATTCTTAGCTTTTGATTCATTTATACCTTTGAAAATGAAAGAGCTGTTAAGCATCATAAAATATGTTTTACATGGTAACCATTGACAACTATCTAACTGTTTCCAAATTACTCCAAAGCAAAGAATATAAAATGATGGAGCACATCTCCAATAATCATTCTGCCTTAGGGATATAGCTTTATTCATGCAAAATATGGTCTTGCAAGTCCTTTTGCTTAGCTCTTCCTTTTCTTTTTTTCTCTGAGCAATGGAAGTATGACTTCAGTTTTGTTGTTGCCTAAGTTTAGTTCTACATTTTCTCACACATCTTTTATATAGCTTTAATGACAGATTAAATAAATTATCTTTTTGTTCATTTATGTTGTTCATAACATGAAAAGATCTGTACCACCTAAATCTTATTTTACATGTTTTTGTTAATCAGGATTATATTTTCTGGTGTTGCACTTGCAGTTGTCAATTTTCTTGAGTTAAATAACACCCTAACTCGGCTTGTGAAGAACAGTACACAAATTCTCAAGACCTCTTTGATAATTTGTCATAGTTAAATAAATTATACTTACATAATTTTGATACTCAAGGTATTATTATTATTACTATTATTATAACATACATTTGGAACCACCTTATAAATTAACAATCTTTTAGCTGTAAAAGATTTTAGGGCACAGAGGATGCGATAAAGAAGGGAAGGAGTCAAATAAAAGAACAAACAATGTAAAACTCCTTCTGGTGTTCACCTAATCTGTTAAAGTATGTACAGAAAAGAATGCAATTACTTCCGAAGGAAGTTAAAGGCCTTTGCTTGGGACAACATCTGAAGATTACATTACTCCTATTTCAAACACACTGGAGCATTCTGGGTAGAATAGAAAAGCAGAGCAATGCAGGTTTCTGTGCTTTGGCTCAATTCACAATTTTTTTTCTCTTTCTTTTTTTGTCTCTAAAACTCTGAAAATTGTAGTTCAAATAGCTGCAGATCATTCAGCTTTTCTCCTGACTCCAGCTTCGTGTTATGGTGCAATTCCATTCTAATTGCCAGGATACCTCTTATTGGAAACTTTCAGTTGCAGGATTTTGCCTTTTTTTCAGGAGGTGATGGGACAAGAGGGGATTGGTCACAGATATCAAGCAAAAAGGTACAATGATACGTTGGGTCTGGGACAGAGAAAGTAGAGTTGAAGGTTATGGAGTCCATGGCCTCTGGATGTGTTCAGTGCATTAATATCTTCCCTTAAAATTCAGAATTTCTTTAGCACTCAGTCAGTGATCATTTTTCATCTGAAAACATGTTAAGAGTGAATGAGAGGATATGAAGATCCTTAAGTCTTTCTGCAAACAGAGTTTTGCAACTTCCTTCAGTTAGATGCCATATCCTAGTTATTAGTAATGCTATTTATTGACACTAACCACCTGCTTAGCTAGAATCATGGTGCTCCAACATTTATGCTATGCTGAGGCCTGCTTTTCAATGTGCATGGGAGGGAAGACACTACATAGTGCAACCAGCAATTCCATCCTGAAAAACATTCTGCCCAAAAACATTAGATAAAATATTCTTTTTCTTCTGATTCTGGTAAAGTTCATTAGTTCCAATAGATTTGAATTCACATGTGGTTTCAATAAATTCAAATGATAGACCCAAATGGAATGGACCCATTAATGACTTGGGAATGAACTTCTTATAGTTTGAAAGTTAACAAGGGCCTTGCTGTGTCCAGTCCTCTTCTCTAGGGCTCAAGGGACAATTCTATTTGCATTGTAGCACAGTGTTTTAATTTGCAATTGGTTTCTACAATTAACATTTTTTGTTGTTGTTTCAGGTCACTTTGAAAAAAAAGAAAGGTCCTCGTCGTCCATTCCTATTTCTCACTATGGCCAAGTATATACTGACCAGGCTGCTTCTAGAACAAATTATACCTCATCTCCTGTAGCCTCCAAATTCACTACGTACACATCAATTTTTCGAGAGCAACACATGGCAAAAGCTTTTGGAAAGTATGTTTATGTTTACTCAACTGAATATATCTGTACTTGACTTCTTACTAAAAGATAGAAGTTGGGGGATATTTATTAATTGTACTGGAATGTGTTAAGTGGTTAACTCTGGAAATAATTTCAACTCTGTTCTTGTTTAGAATAACTAGACTTTGAACCAGAACCACTCTGGGATTCCTGCTGTTTCAGAAAATGTATGAAAAAGATGGTAATTTAGCACCACGTGCCTTGTAATTAACTTAATCGTTGTCAGCATGTAGCTATAAACCAAATACCAATTAGTCCTATTTGTATATCCATGGGCTTTTCTGGTTGTCTTTGAGTTAAAGTTTCTTATTTGTGCAACTTAGAGCCCCCCCCAGTGTGCCAGGGAAAATGCTTTTTTGTACATTTTTAAATGTGCAAATTAACTACATATTTAGTTTCGCTATGCAAATGAGCTAAGCCGATAAGTTCTTATTAGCAAAAGACAGGTTTTGTAATGTTTAAAATTCAACAAATGTAGGAAAGCAATCTGTGAAATGCTTCACTAGTCTACAAATGGTGGGTAGTAAGTACTATCAGAGATCTCCTTACTGTTTAACAATCACTTCATCTCGATAGCTTCCTGATCTTAACAAAAATTTTTTGCCAAACAGAAGAAAGAATGTAGATCAAAGCGCTGCACTCCTACAATCAGACAAACAGAAAATGCAACCTATGTATGGAAAGAACATTATCCCCCCCAAAATTTCTGTACTCGTGCACCAAGATAGTCACATGTATAAATAGAGTACAAATAATGCGAGAAACAAATATAATCATAAAAAACTAAACATATTTCAATCCTAAATGTACATTCGAAATCCAGGCAGAGGCATACTAAGTATTTTCCTAAAGCTGTTTCCTTATCTTTTGGGAAAAGATCGCGAGGTTCAGCCTCCCTTGCAGACGTGGCTGTGTGATGCTAGAGAAGCTGGCGATGTGCTCCCCTTCCAGGCTTCGCCCCGCATGATCACCTGGGGCTGGCAGCACGCTGGTAAACTGGGCTCCACGGTGATTGCAATAGCTCTGTGTTGAGAGTAAAACTGTCCTCGCCTCGAACCCCTGGTCAAAATTCCCTCCATTCTCAGGCATTCAGCCATTATGTAGTTCGATTTACTGTTCTGACCTGGAACGTTTGAATTAGTGTAGTGAAAGATATATCCCTAAAAGACATTTTTCCAATTCCTGGTCAAGTTTCTATTTTCTTTCAAGAATCATCAGAGCTTGCTTAGTTTAGAAAAACAAAACAAAACAAAACAAACAACAACAGCAGCAAAAACCCCACCACCAACAACAAAAAAAACACCATCATAGAGTTGTCTTCAATTACCATATAGTCTCTTCATTATAGACCAAATAACAGTGGTTAATAAAGAAGATCTAATAGTGTAGCATGGGTAGCCTTGGACAAGAAATTAACAGCACTACTTATAAGCAAGCTACTTCCTTGCTGATGGTACAAACAAGTGATGTTTCCCACTAGAATTCCTTTTGTTTCCACCCAATAGGATATAAGCACTTAAAATAATCACAAAATCTTCATCACACCATCATTAGTATTCTACAGCTCTATAGCTCAGAAAAGCTCACAATATTAAAGAGATTCTGCTCCACGCAAGAGCAATAAAGTTTAGGAAAATGAAAAAATAAGCCATCTGCTTTGTTTGTCCACTGTTTTCTCTCTGAGTCTTAGGAGTTAGGCTCTAAGAAGAACCCAATACTGGACTACCCACTAATAACCACCTCATTTATTACTACTCTGAAATGATAGAGGAATATTCTTTAAAAATTATTACTATATCAAATACTCTATGGCACTAAGAGATAGAATATGCTAATCCTCCAGAACAATTTGCTTAGTGAAAACTTTATCAAACATACCCCACTTCTGTGAACAAAGGTTAATTTAGAAAATTATCTGGATTTTGAAATAGGATCTGGGTGCTAATGAGCAACTAGCTTGGTCTCACAGATCCTGATTTTTCTCAATCATAAATGGGATTAGCATAACATGCACTGCTGTGACAAAGACAAGCTGAGACTGGAAATGTAAAGTTTCTAGCTTAGCACTCACCAGGCAAAAGTCTACCATCATTTGTCGCGGCCTCTTCCTGTTCCTGCCCAGCAGAGGCACACCACAGCCCCAGTCCTGGCACAAACACTTTTGCTTCATGAAATCTGCTGAATCATGGGCAGAGACTTCACTGTTAGCAGCATGTACAAATTGTGACCCCTTGTGTCATCTCAAAACGTGGTTAGTGATGAGCATTTTCGTGACATTATATAATTTAAATGGAAATGATTTCTTTTACTATTTTTACTATCAAGCAACTATTTTCTTTCAAAATAAAAAAGGCAATGGACCTTTCCTGATCCCCTACTCAATGACAGAAGTGCTTTCTTTTCTTTTTGACAGAATTTTATAATGAGCTTTAAATGCATATGTCTCCTCCCATCACTCCATTACTTCTGTAAAAAAAAAATAAAAAATAGGTCGATGAGCCTAAGGCCCCTGTTCAAAACCATCTATCAAAGTCAGTGTAGAATAAAAACCCACACATACAACTAAATCCAAGTTATCTCACTCCAAGGACCATGTTTTTTACGACATCACATTGATTTTCAATAATAAAGTCTACAGCACTTTCAAATCATTGTACTTTAATTTACAATCCATCATTACCCTCATCATTCCTATAAAGTGAGTTCATGTGTTGCAGCCCAGATAAATAAAGCCAAGGGTGGAGATCTGGGGGTAGTTTGGAAAGACTCACAGCATCCTAAGCCTCTCCAAATGGTGCTGTGCATCGTGAAGGACACAGCGGTCCAAGGATATGCAGATGAATTTGTATCCTGGCCGCAAAGCAGGGGGTTTGGGGGAGTGCACACTCATGGCGAAGATAGCCCGGTCAGCATGAGAAGAAAATGAGAAGTTTCGCTGTGATAGTTCCCTCCCACAATGATGCTTGGACTGTGCTCATGGAAGTGAGCACAAGTGACATCTGTTTGTCCATTTTTAAATAGGACAAAGCCAAACACTGCACCAGGTCTCTGCACCATCCCCTTAAGAAAGGGCTTTTGTAAGTGATGATGTGTGAAAAGTCAGAAAAAACTGTTAAAATTCTACTTCTACTGAGAAAATAGCACACTTGATGGCGATGTGTGTGAAATGTATTAAATCCAGATGAGAGTGGTATTTCTGTCTCCATTAGCAACAAACACCCAAGAGAACAAAATGTTTAAGTTAAAGAAAAAATTATTTGTGATCAGAATGGCAATTTCCTCCAGAATGGCTGAAATGCAGACAATTATGCCACCTCAAAATGTTAGTTCCCACCATCCCTCCAAATCATTACAAGAAGATGACTTCAGAGTGTTTCACTGTTTTGTCTGGAAAGAATATCTTCCTTTTTTTTTTTTTTTTTTAGCAATACTCTTTCAAGAATTGTTTTTCATAAAATTTGCAGGAGCTTTTGTCAGCACACCTGCAAATTAACCTTCCATTTTTATTACAGGTCATTTTTTGAAGTACTCACTAAAGGAGAACTTTCTATGTGCATCACATGTATACCGGTAGCTTCAGGGGCTCAGTTCAAGAGAGCTTCCCAGAAGATCCATTGGATGGCCCATTGGAAGATTAATAGTCAGGATGGGGAGATAGCTCAGTCATCTAAGTGCTTGCCTGGCAAACGCAAGTTCCCCAAAACCGTGTGTGGTACTGCATACCTGTAACCCAGAGCTGGGGAGGCTGAGACAGGAGAATCACTATGAGGCTCAGGTATGTAGTGAGACACTGTACTAAAAGAAGACACACACACACACACACAGAGAGAGAGAGAGAGAGAGAGAGAGAGAGAGAGAGAGAGAGAGAGACTAATAGGTAGCTGCATCTACATGGACATCAAATCCTTTTTTTAAAATTTATTTATTTATATTTTAATAATTTTTTTGAGAAACAAGAGATAGTTTCTTTTTTTTTTTTTTTTTTGCAGAACCAGGGATTGAACTCAGGCCCTTGCACTTGCCAGGGAAGCACTTATTCCACTGAGCCATCTCCCCGGCCCCTAGAGATAGTTTCAAAACTGATTAGTAGGTCAATTTCAATAATTAATACATCGCACGGACACCAAAACATAGCATCTTCTCATTTCCAACTTGTAGTTAGGATAGACATATAATTACTTTCTCTTAATTCAATGAGAAGAAAGATTTCTACCAGTAGTGTTTGGACAGGATATTATGCTTGCATCTTGTACTATGAATAATCTCTACAAAGACAGCAATAGGCAATGTATTAATTATTGAATCTATGCTACTAATCAGTTTTGAAACTGTCTCATTGCTATTTGTTTCTTGATAAAATTAATTTAAAAACTGGGGTATTTAAAAAGAAAAAAATAAGGAAATATATACTGGTTATCTTGGTTGTTACTTGTGATGAGAAAATTTTAGAAAATGGAATGCTCTAAAACAAAAATTTCTTTGGCCCATGATTCCATACGTTAGCTCCAGACAGTTGGTGTTGGATTCAGCTGAAAACATTATCCATGGGATTGCACCTGAGCCCTCCCACGTGGCTGCCACCATCATGGGGCTCCATGGAGCTTCATGACCCAGGCCAGCGTGCTCATGTGCATGGCGGAGCTGCTGACTGCTGGCTGGAGCTGTGGGGACGACAGAGACAGTTGTTGTCTCACAACGAAGTAAATTAGCTCATGCTTCTGTGAGTGGCAACAGCAAACACACAAAATCCAGACACACACCTAACTATGAGAGATTTTCAGCCTCTACATTTTCCATGTCTACTGAACTCCCACTGGCCACACATGTCTCAGGACTAAGGCTTAATTCTTAATGGTAGGACAGAAACCCTCTTCAATTCAAGGACCTTCAGGCACAGGCAGTTTGCCTTCTAGTCACAGATTGCTTACATTCTTCTACATGCAGGACATCTTCTTTCCACAGAAAGAGAAAAACACAAGTATATTGCCTTCTTGCAGCTCTTCATTTCTACTCAAGTCTTCCCAGTCTTGCCTTTTGTTTTTTCCCATCCATCACATTTGTACTGACTCCTTCACAGAATGCTTTGTATCCTTCCTTCTTTCCATGGAATACCATCTTCCACCAGAGAGACTGCAGACATCTGCAGGCAGGTGACTCAGGAGCAGAATTAGAAGGTCACCTCTTTAGGTTGCTAATGTCATTTGATCATTGGGAGAGGCCATGCACCCCTTTATCTTTCCCCTACAACAATTTTCCTCTCTCCCTTCATTTCTATCCTCTAGGGGTTACATTGGTAACTCCTAGCTTCCAAATACCAGAGTATCTTAGGTGGTAAAAAATCTAATTAGAATAAGATTAAAACTAATATTATTTTGTTTGTTTTTAAATGTCTCATTTACTTCAGAGTTCTCTTTCTCCTATCTGTCACACAAGGGAACACTTGAATCTTGAATTCTGTACCAAGTGAGCATTCATTCAACCTCCACGGTTGGAAAAAAAGAAGATTCAAAATGAGGTCTTTCTTGATTAAGGCTGCTAAGAACGACCTTTGCTGTTGAGTGTGTGATAGATATCACCTGTTGCTCCACCAAGTACTATTGTGAATTATTCTTCTTCCTGGAAAATGTCACCTTGCATGTCTCGAACGCAGACAAAGCCCTTCAGCTGACTTCATACCTGGCACTCTTACCTCCTACTCCTAGATTGGCCTGTTTTCTAGGGTGGGCTTGGCCATAACCACCCTCTGGCAGAGTTTCTTAAGGTTGCCATCTTTGGCTGATCACCATACCTGATGGAACCTGAGTGCAAAAGATGGAATAGTTATGGTATTCCCACTGCCTTCCAAGGCAGCTTCCACTAAGCTTTCTTCTGTTAAACTTTCAATCAATTAGTTAATTCATTAACTTACATATTACAATACCAAAGACTGAGCCCAGGTTCTTCACCCTGAGCTATTTTTATTTTCATTTCTTTACTTTATCCAACAGGCTCTCATTAAGTTGCAAATCTGCCCCGGCTAGCCTAGAACTTGAAGCCTTCTGCCTGAGCCCCCGAGTGTGGGGACTGTAAGTGGGTGTCACGTCACCATTCCTGATGTCCTCAGCCTCATATCGCCAGCATCGAGGACCACAGTCCAAGGGGACCAGCCAGTCTTTACAAGTCCCCTGCATCACACTTTGCTCTGGAAAGCACCACGACCCGGGCCCATATTTCTGCCATCTGAAACATCGCCATACAGTACAGGGTCAGTATCCCTTTCTGCTGAGTATTTCACACTCTTCTGAGTGGCATTCAGCTTCCACTCTGATTTGTGGACCAGCGCCTCCTTCATCACCTTCAAAAAGGGTAGGGAAATGCAGCCGGGAGGGAAGTGGACAGAGCACATGCCGCCATCTATTATTTACATATTATCTTCCCAGCATTTTCCCTCTCTGAACACTTAAATTCAATTTCAAACACAGTCTTGCTGAAGTAACTGTTGCTGCTCTTCCTTGTATATCTTTTCTCTGTGCTCTGTGGGATTGTGGATTGGAAGGTGCACGGTGATGCTTAGCAAGAGATGCTTTTCTCAGCCTCATCAGAAAAACGCGAGATTTCCCTTCTTCTCTCGTACTTCGTGTGAACGCTGCCAGCACTGGCCTCTCTACCAGGCTCACATTTTCTTCGCTGCATTAACCAGGACTCTGCTTACTAGGGCTTTCTCTGTTCCAGTCTTCTTTTCCTTAGCACACTTTTGTGTAAGACCAGTGCTTGGAGACACTGTGGCTCTCTCATGAGTTCCCCCATGAATGGGAGCACAGGACTGTGACCTCAGATTTATGCCGTCTTTCAGGCCGTGCTATTATGAAGATCACCAGGACCCTCGACCACTCTGTGCAGTGGAGTCCTCTTGCCTGTCGCATCTGTCTAGGCTGTTGTAAGCATTGGGCCCTGAGACTTCCTCTCTTCTGCGCTTGCCAGCTGGCATCTGACACACTCTGGAAACTCTTGCTTATTTTCATCTTGAGAATCTGCCATTGTCACATGAGGAAAAGCAGATTAAAATATTAAAAGTTTTTCATTTTTCTGGTTGGCAAAGTTTTCCTTTGCAACAAGTGTAAGGCAAGGGCCGATAAATATATACGGACTGTGAACATTTTATAGCTTTCATCCAGTCACTTAATACTGAAACAAAATTAAGAAAGGATACCATGTTGCAACTTGGAATACAGGCAGTATATTCAGAAGACAGATCTGTAGGAAGATCTTAGGATGGGACTGAGCCTTTCCTTGCCTACCACAGATGTCAGGCAAGAGAAGTATCAGCTCATTCATTATGAGTTCCAGCTCTTTTTTTTTTTTTATTTGTCTTTTTGATACAGGATCTCACTATTGCAGTTCAGGCTGGCCTTAGGCACACTTTGTAGCTCAGGCTGGTCTTGAGCTCACAATAATCCTCCTGCCTCAGCCCCCCGAGTGCTGGGATTACAGGCATGCACCACCACTCCTGGCTAGTTCCACCTCTTGATATTTCTATTTTCTCACAGTGTAAATCACACTGAAGATTATTAAAGAGCATTTATGCAAGCGTCCAGAAAATAACAAAAGTATAGCAAATATCTTCCCAAAGCATACTTAACTAAAATTATCACAGCCTCTTCAAGTGTTGCTGGTTGTGTTGTGTTTTAGAGATGGATTATAAGGATTTGATTTTTGTTTGTTTTCATTTTTGTTTGTTTTTTTTGTACTGGGGCCCAACTGAGACCTTGTGCTTGCCAGGCAGGTACTTATGTCTCTGAGCTAACTCTGCAGCCCATACATAATTTTTTTAAAGAAGTTACTCTATTTGAAATTAAGTAGTACTGGGACTTATCGAGATCTGAAGTAGCCTGAATCTATGCTTAAATGTGAGGATGGTGGCACCAGCTAAAGCGAAGTTCTTAATTTTTTAGTCTGGATTCAGCGATTCTCAGGCACTTGCCCGTGTGGTTCAGAAATTGATAGCCATCTATAGAGTCACCGAAATGGCTTCATGATACTCCTGTCCCCTCGTGCTGATGCACAGGGAAGAATGTGACTGATTCCATATGGTGAGAAGACCGAGAGCTGTGTGCAACGTCAGCAGCGGGAGGCTGTCGGCTGCTCTTTGCTCCTGAGAACGCTCAACATCAGCTACTGAGCAAGGGCCTTTGAAACGCCCTGATGTTCTGCAGCTCATGCGTGAAAGAATCTTGAGAGAAATATTTTTAGATTTCATAGTATTTCAAAAAATGTATTTCATAGTACAAGTAATAAGCTATGAAACTGAAAAAAGGTGTGCAAAAACCACAAATGAGAAGCATTTCAGAGAAACACTTAAAATACTGAATTATCTGAGAAAAGATGGAATCATTGCTTTTAAGGAAAATAATAGAACCAAGTATTTTTCTTACCAACAAGTGATCAAAGCGTATGCAATCAAATGTTGAAAAACAAAATGTAGAGTGGAATTTTCTCAAATACCTTATAAATTAAGAAAAGTCTTTGATTTGTCATATTTGTACTTGATTTAAAAGTTTACTATTCTTATGATACCTTCTTCAAATTAATGAATCTTTTACCATAAGTGCACATTTATTTTTAAAAGGCCTTGCAAATTGCCTACTTTTTTAGTTTCCCAGAAAACATGAATCTGCTTCTGCCTCTAAGAGATACAGAAATAAAGATATAAAATAAATGGATAGATAGGCAGACAGAGTGAACAGCTCTTTCATATTCACTTTAGCCTGAAGTTAGCAAAACTAGTGAGGAAAAAACAGAATACAAACCACACAGGACATTATGAATTCAAATCAATATTTCTATGCAACCATTGAGCTCCTAGGAGCTTCCTGGGAACCAGGCTGCAACTCACAGATGCCTCATGCACTTAAATCAAACCTCTTAATGAAGACCTGTGAAAATTAAGAGAAGAACAGCAACCTGCCATTGAAGAAAATTATCTGATGAAGACAACCCTCTTTTTAGAAGCAAAACCTTGGGATACATTAGCAAGATGGTTTAGCTACCATTTTCTATAATTGATTTTATAGACCTAACAAAGTAGGGATGGATGTGGGAGCCATTTGGATTAGAGATTCTGTCTGAGGATAGATTTGTGAGTTAGTATGCTCTTTCATGCTGAATATTTTATTATTTTGAAATTCAGTAAAGTCTCATTTTTATTTTAATTTTTTTTAATTTTTTTATGTATGCATTTGCTACAGGATCTCGCTACACAGCTCAGACTCATAGTGATCCCCCTGTTTCAGCCTTCTGAGCACTGAAATTACAAGTGCACCTGGTCTCAATGGCCTGGTCAGCACACCTGCGGTTGATGTCAGCTTGGCATGGGATGGCAGTGATTGAACCTTGATCCTTGCATTTGCCTAAGCAGGGAATTTATCCCATTGAGCTATCTCACTGGTCCTAAAAGTGTTTTTATTTTTATTTTATTTTTTGCATTTTAGGTTAAGGTCTATAGGGTATTTAGGGTCTCACTACTCGATCAGACTCATAGTGATCCACCTGTTTACAGCCTCCCAAGAGCTAGGATTATAGTTGCACACCACCATGCCCAGTCTCAATTTCCATCTCAGTGCATCCTGCAAGCAGAGCCATCATGGCAGTGCCGGGGATCAAACCCCCAGCTACTGTGCCTGCCTGCAGGTGCTTTAATCCACTGAGCTATTTGGCCAACCCTCCAAACTTTTCATTTTTAAAAGCAAAATCTTGAAGTCTCTTTTTAAGGCCTGTTAGGCTTTCTGCATTATCACCAGCTATGGTCTTCTCATGAAGAAATCTCATCGTCCCTTATATGTAGAGCATCATGTTTTTGGATACAGCCCAATTTACCAAGATGTGCCTGAGGTTTTCTATAATACACTTCAACAAGAAACTTTTAGTTGTTCATAAGTGCTGCACAGTGTTTATATTTTTAGTAAAATATAAAAATATAAACGTTCCTCTTTATAAACAATATTTAACATAGCATGGTCTAAAATCATGATCAGACCACAAAAGATTGGAAGTGTCCAGATGTAAACAAGAGAGAACTTCTGTTCTGGCACTGCCGTTTTTAAGACCAGAGGCCTTTAGCAGCACCTTGAACTCTTAGAACATCATCATATTCATACTAAAAACAAGCTTCAGAATGGAACCTAAATTTTTATTCTGTGATGAGGGCTACATGTGATCCAAAATGAAAACATTTCACTACAAGGCCTTTATAAAACAATTAAAGACACTGTAACTCTCCTTCAGCTTTTCATTTTCAAAGCTAATTGAAGTTATCTTGTTGCCAAAAGATTGTCCAAACATGTTAAAGAGAAAAATTTTAACAGACAAGAATGAAGAACATGAGATTGAATGTGCAGTGAAGAGAACTGTTACATCTGGTAACTCAGAGGATTTCCTGTTAAAGGAGGTAGTGCAGTGGTCTAAACGACAAGCTACGACGTCCCCACCTTCCCGCCAGGACACATCAGAAGAGGTGATGCTCTTTCTGCAGTTTGCAGTGCGTTGAGCAGGCAAATGGATAATTCATTCCATTAAATGTGGTCTGGAGGATTTTCAATTCAGACATTTGAACCAGAAATAACTTATCAAAACATAAGTAATGAAATGGCTTGAGATACAGCTCAGTGGCATAAGAACCTGCCTGGCAAGCACAAGGTTCTGTGTTTGATCCCTGGTGTCACAAAAATAAAGTAACTAAATCACACACACACACACACACACACACACACACACACACTTGTGCACTTGCATCAGCAGGCATACACATGAACATTATACTTCTAATCTTGTTTTCCAGTGAAATAGAGGAAATGTGGCTTACAACTGAAAGGGTAACTATTTACTTGATTTTGTTCTGTTCTTTTCAACTCCTACTAATAATTATGTATGGCCTTCCTCTCATTAAAGATATAAGAGGATATCTACTCTCCAACTGAAATCCAAGGTTTTTATATTCAATATAATAGTTTTATGCTCTTGAGTCCGTTACAACACTGATTTCTCAAAGCTGCTATTCTGAAAGTCCTGAGTGTATCCAAAGCTCACATTTCTGTCCCATAGTTGCAATGGTTACGGAGCAGTATAAGAAACTATTTCCTTGTTTGGATGTTCATGCCTGTCATTGAGGGAATTATTATATCATTTTCATCATTTCTTAAAATAGCCACATGAGAAAGGATGTTTTGATGTCTTTAAAATGAGAGAACTGAAAGGGAGATGAGGCAAGTCCCTTGCTTTAGGGATCTGTCCAGGAATTGGTCAAATGAAAATTAATATTTGAACTCATTCGTTGTCCTCAAGGTTATCCAGCCATTGTGTGGTAATAATGTCAACCATTTGCTGTTTTTGAAATCCTACTTTGTAAGTCTTTATGGAACCCTTCTACATACACAGTTTTTAAATCAATGCAAACACTCTTTGAACTTAACGGTTTCCATCTGAGTATCTTCATGAAAATTAGATTTTAAAGAAGTTTAAAAAGTGTCACAAAGCCGCACTGGCTTGCTGGTCAAAGCCCATCTTGTGTGTCACCATGCAGATGGCTTCTTCATGAAGGTTCCAGACAATCAGGAGTGCATCGGGTGAAAGAAGCCACCATTGGCACATGCATGCTCTCTTTGGAGCCCTTGGGCTAAGGTATTGTTAGAAGCAATAATAGTTTATCCATTAAATTACTCTTGACTAATCCAAGACATAGCTCTAGAGTGTTCAAACAAGCAATGCAAAAGAAATACAAAGAACTGGAGGGCAGAGACAAGCTGTTCCTGGCCCGAGAAAAGTCTTACCCTAAAGGAATAATTGAACTGGATCAAAACAATCAAGCTCTGACTCCAGCCTTGTGGGAGAATAAAAAGCAAGTTTAATGTACTTAGAAAAAGCAAAGCCCGCTGAAATCCCCTGAATTTGCTCATGATTAACAAGCAGAGATAAGAGCCTTTCCCTTAAAAGTGTCACTAAATATATCTGATTTCTTTGTTCAAGGTTAGTAAACTTTTAAAAAGGAAGATATACCACAATTTTCTGGTATTTATAGTTTTTCAAATACCATGCTTTTTCCACTTTGGTGTTATTGGTTCCCTCGAAATGATTGAAAAGTTTGAAGATAAAGCAAGCATGCTCAAAATTGCAGATACTTTGCATTGGATCACTCCCATGCTGGAGATGAGATGTATGAACTAATATTGTTCATGCTTTTACTAAGCATATCAGAGACCTCCACGTATGCAAAATAGATGAGCTTCAGAAATGCAGTCTACAGCCATGATTATGCATTAAGTAAATCTATATTGAGATGGAGTAATCATGCATTAAATAAATCTATATTTGGATGGAGAGTATGTACCTTTGTCCCTCTGAACTGTTCGATGGAAACACAGAACAAGAAAGGTCAGGAATGAGGGAAACCTGAACCACCACATCACTAAGCATTGGTGCTGCCTTTCTGCCCATACCAGGCTGATGCTATTAAAGAATTGTAACACAAAAGCTCCTTTTAACACCACAGAGAAATAGCTTTGGCTCTTTGTGTTTTGCATACACCATTACTGGTCCTGAGAGTCACACACATAGTCCCACTGTAAACACCAGCCTTAACACCTTCTTAGCATTCCCGTGCAGGAACATGATGAAGGTCTTTGAGATGTGAATGGGAAGATACTGCTAGAAATGCCTAGAACCTTTCAGTTATAAAAGCAAACCTTTAAGAATTCCCCCACTGTATGACACGGTGACACATGCTTGTAATCCCAGCACTTGGAAGGTTGAGGCAGGAGAATCATTTGCAATTTGAGGCTAGCCTAGGCTACAAAGTGGGCTTCAAGGACAGCCTGAACTGCATAGCAAGACTGTCTCAAAAAGACAAAAACAGTTCTTTCCTGTTTCATGTCTGGTTACCTCTCCTTTGAATTCCTGCCATGGTCTACTTTCTTCAGTTTCTTTTACCACATGATCATAGGAAAAGAAAAATTTGACTACCTCTCCTCTCTTGCTCAACCAACAATCTTGGTTCAGGAGTTCCCCATTTAAACTGTTCAGGGGCCAGTCAAATAGTTCAATAGATTAAAGTGCCTGCAAGCAGGTACAGGGGCCATGGGTTTAATCCCAGGGCCTGTAGTGCCGGCCACCCCCGGGGTGGACTGAGACAGCAATCGAGACTGAGCATGGTGGTGAGCTCCTGCAACCCCAGCTTTTGGAAGGCTGTACACAGGAGGATCACTACGAGTCTGATCTATGCAGTGAGACCCTGCACACCTTGTAGACCCTTCCCTAAAATACAATAAATAAATAACATTTTAAAAATTTAAAAAAATAAACTGTTCCCATCAGTGAGGGAGATAGCTCTATGGTCTAAGCACCTGCCTGACAAGTACAAGAACCCAGGGCTGATCCCCAGTACTGCATGTCCTGCCAGCCTTGTGCTAAGAAGGACACTGAAATCTGGCTTGGTAGCGTATGCCTGTAATCCCAATTTAGGGAGGCTGAAACAGGAGGATCTGTACAAGTCTAAGCTATGTAGAGATAACCTGTACCACATAAACTGTTTGCTTTCAAGGTGAACTATTTCTATGTCTAATGCCTTGCTTGTGGACAAGAAAAGACCCTGGATTGCTGCCCAAGTCCCAGAGGTCTAGGGAAAGCACTGCTTCCTGAAGGAGCAGCTGTGCTCACTGTCGTTGTCTCCACAGGCAAGGAATTCTTTTCCATTATGCCTGTATTTTTTATTTTTTTAATTTTTTTTTATTTTATTTTTTTAATTTATTTTTTATTTTACTGAATTACAAATATCAATCAGACAGTTTTAAGACACCTTAACAAGACAGATTTGATAAATTAATACATTGCAAACTGTTTTCATACTGTTTTGGTATCGTACAAGGTGCATACATGATATACTTACAGACATTATTATAGCAGATGACTCTTATCAGTAAATTAAGAGTGTAGCTGTTTACTTATTTTTTATAACTGAATTATATCAAAAATTCAATAATTATTTTCCTAGTGGATGACCGTAGTACTAGAAGCTGACATAATATCCTGTCCAACCACTATTAGTGCAAATCTTGCCTCTCATAGGATTATGTAGAAGCACAGCGTTATCTATCCCAACTGTACTTTCTATACACACACATCATGATTTTTTCTTTCTATACCCCTTCCTTTGTCTACATCTGTCAAAGGTGGGCACTCCATTGTCATTCAACTAACTTAGGTGCTTGAACTCAACACCACAATCCAACACAGTCCAGCATTCCACAACAATAGTGAGTTATTCAAAGAAGTTGTTGACCATAGCCATTTACAGCTCAGCTTAATATTATGGACCCATGATGTGTACTTCATTTTTGTACTTTTCTGCTGGATGGTTAAGACCTAGATAGAGCAAGACTTAAATACCAACACATGTACTTTATTTCCTATGTGGTCAGTGAAGTCCTCTCAGGGTTTATCTTGTAGTCCTGTACATTATTCTGTAGAACCTTTGTCTGAGTCATCCAGAACTCCATGAATGAGAATGGAAAGAACCCACTAAACAGGGCAGACAATTAAACACAGGTTACAAAGGAATAAAAAACACTAGGTAAATATCATGAAAAACTTAAGTCAGCACATTTCAATCATAACCAATGTAAACGGACTTAATTCTCCAATTAAGAGAAATAGACTGGCACAGTGGATTAGGAAACAAAATCCAACAATAGGCTGTATACAAGAAATACACAACTCAAAAGGACATTCATAGGCTCAAAGTCAAAGGATGGAAAACAATACTACATGCCCCAGCACCTCAGAAAAAAGCAGGAGTAGCAATTCTGTTCTCAGACAGTCTCAGTTTCAAACCAAGAATTTTCTTATTTTCCATATAGCTATTCAAGGTCCATGTGTTAAACTTGGGTGACTGTCATGTCTCCAGTTTCTAGAATTACAAACGTAAATTGGGTGTGGTATCTGTTCCCAAGATTCCTACCACATAGTACTGGTACATTTGCACACGTACTGGTACATGGTGAGTATGGTAGATTCTGTTTTCAACAATGGTCACAACACAATCTCCCATCTTGTGCATTCTTTTGTAATAAGATTTTGGTCATATCCATACAAGGAGGTGTAACCTGTTTTTCATCCATTGAAATCTGAACCCTATGTGTTGCTCTGGCCAGCACTATGGGGGAAAATAGCATTGCATGATCTCCTCAGCCAACCTTGGGTGTGTGTTAGAACTCTTTTCTTTGGAAATGCTGTTGCTGTTCTATCAGGAAGCTGGAGCTCCCAAGTGCAGAGGTCCAGGTTGAAACCACTAAGGCTTCTCTGCCTACTACACGCATGCTTGCTTGTTAGCTTGCTTAACTATCAGACACAAATGAGCCTATTTGCACCTTGCAATTTTTCCACAATTACACAACTATTCATATAACACACTGAATTAGAAAAAGTATTCATTATTGTGGCTACAAGCTACCGTGTTTGAAGTCATCTTCCACGGAGTACAGGAAAACAAAAACTGTTATGAAATTTGGATTTTTCTCTGAGAGTGACTTCCTACAGTTTAATTCATTAAATGAATTTATGTATATGAATAGAGTACTGTATTTAAGTAAACAAATTTAAATTTTTTGATTGTTGC
>PVKA01000038.1:144662-224967 GCA_004027165.1 Ctenomys sociabilis
AAAAAAAAAAAAAAAAAAAAAAAAAAAAAAAAGGTTAGTAGGACAGTTACAATAATTGATCTGCATTGTATATTTTCTTTACAGTAGTTATTCATAGTACAAGATGCAGACATGATATCCAAACAGCATTAGTACAAATATTTCTTCTCATTGAATTAAGAGAAAGTAGCTGTATATCTATCCTAAATATTTTGTATATACAGATACAAAATCATCCTTCATTTCTATCCCCTTTTTCTGTTTAGTTTTGTCAGAGATGGGTATTCCATTGCCATTTAAATATTGCAGGTATACGAATTCAGCAAATAATCCAATATAGTCCAGTAGTCTATAATAGTAATGGGTTGTCTGTAGGAATGGCAATCTTAGAAGTTGTTGACTTGAGCCTTTTATTGCTCAGCATATTAATACGGCTTTTTACATCTCATTTTTATACTTTTCTGATGGATGGCTAAGAACAAGATAAAGCAAGACCTATATAACAGAAAATGTAACTTTTGTATCTGATAACCTCAGTCAAATTCCCTCAGGATTTATCTTGAGACCCTGTACCACAGTTTGTAGATCCTTTGTCAGTGTCAGCCATGTAAATGAGTCAGGGCCATTGCTTGAACAAATTGTTCACTATGAAAGCCTAAGAAAATATTTCTCTCCATGTGACTCTCCTTAGGCACACTCTACATTGTTGATCACTTTCCTCTGTGGCCTCATAATCTCCTTGATCAGAAAATTTGGGACACGACTAAGTTACAAGATATTACAGTACAAGTTCACTTACGTCCTGGGTCTTCACTGACCTTGAAAGGCCAGGGAAAAAATGTTGGCTCTTCTGGTAGCTCTTCTTTTTCTCTAATTTTTGATTTGGAAACTTAAGTTGTTAATCCTCCAGAAGACAAAGTTAATGATATTATTTTCCTAGAAGATAGATTGTAGAGCTTAATATCAGTATCTGTCTGAATCTCAAACGCCTTAGTCATAGCATGGATCAGGTAATTTCTGTCAAGTATTGACATGTTAAACTGTAAATACCTACAGAATGTGAATTAAAATATTTTTTAAATAGAAATAAACTATTACATATTTTTACACAGAAATTTAGAAATCTAACCATATACAACGTTGTAGCAGGGTCAGTCTGCTAACACTTTTTTCTTGTCACTTATTTTCATTTATTACCATTTTTAAAACAAATATTTACATGAGAGATAGTATGGCAGTAATTGGTATGACATGGCAAGCAGGACATATTTAGAAGACCAGAATGACAGGCATTCCAAGCATGACCCTACTATTACATATTGCTATCTTCAGTGCAGTTTCCCAGTTTACAGATATCAGCATGTATAGTTAGTCAGGGTGAGAGTCCCATGAATTAACTGCTAGTTTCAAAAACCTTCTGAAGATTCTCAGGATCATCACCTTAACCATCTTGTGTATATAAATATATGGTTTTGCTCCTGTCATCCTTCCTACCTTTTCTTCTTACCCTCTGTTTATTATTTAATCCTTAAATTCTTACTTTCCTTTTAATTGTGGTATATATTTCTCTTTTTATTTTTTCTTTTGAGTTCTTAGACTAGGTAGATTATGTGATATTTACACATGTGGGTGTGGTTTATTTCACTTATGAGTATATCTTCAAGTAGCATCCACTTAAATATAAGGGCTTTGAGTTTATCATTCATTATATCTGACTAACACTCCATTGTATAAAAATACCACATCTTTTTCAACTATTCCTCAGGTAACAGACATTTTGGTTGTTTTCAAGATTTGGCTATCACAAATTTTTCTGCTATAAACATGGGTACACATATATCACTATGAAATGATGTTTTCAGTTCCTCTGGGAAAATTACCAATGGGGGGATAGCTGGATTGAATAAGATTTCCACTTGTAGCTATTGAAGAAGTTTCCACACTGATTTTCATAAGATTGCACCAGGCTACATTCCCACCAGGATTGGAAAAGGGTTCCTTTTCCCCACAGCATCTCCAACATTTGTTGTTGGTTGATTTGTTTATGATAGCCATTCTTTCTGGGATGAAATGGTATCTCAGTGTTGTTTTAATTTGCATTTCATAGATTGCTAGTGAAGTGGAGCATATTTTTATGTATTTATTTGCTTCTATAATTTTATCCTCTGAAAAGCGTGTGTTCATCTTGGTTGACCATTTTTGGATTGGGTCTTTAAATTTCGGGCCCTTAATGTTGTTTTTAATTGTTTATATTTTCTACAGAGCAGACCTTTGTCTGAGTGTTTGTTTGTTAAGATTTTTTTCCAAATTTCTGAATTGTCTTTTCACTTTGTTGGTCATTTCTTTTGATGTGCATGAACTTCTCAATGAGGAGGTCCCGGTTGTTAATTATTTCAAGTGTTACCCGTGTGATTTGAATTTTGCTCACAAGCCCTTTGCCTACCCTTGTCTTCAAGAGTTCCTCCTACTTTCTATCCCAGGAGATTTAGTGTTTCTGTGTTGATATTTCCATTTTGACTTTAGTTTAGTGCATGGTGATAGACCCTGGTCAAGGTTTAGTTTTTTGGAATGTAGGGAGCCATTTTTTCCAGCATCGTTTGTTAAAGAGGCTATATTTCTTCCAGTAAGCATGTTTCACCCTTTTGTTGAAGATAAGGTGCCTGAGTGTGTTTGTAGAAGTTTCTGCATCTTTTAATTTATTCTACTGACCCTGTAGACCCTGCCCTAAATACAGAAAAAAAGTATTAGTGGATAAGTAACTATTGTTACTTATCACTGTACAACTGAATGGGGAAATGCTATTTTACTTTTAATTTAACAAGAAATCCATAGTAAGAAACTATGTATGGTTCTTAACAATGGAGAAAGACTAGGTCTCTGTCCTTAATAACCTAGTGAAAAAGAAGGAATATTGTGCCTCTACCAAAAAGGATGTCTCACATTAATGAATATAGACTAGCTCCTTGCTATTACCATTCCTCTTCCCTCCATCTCACTTCTTAATCCAACCTCCAATCCCAGCTAGTGCTTTGTGTAGTTCAGACCTCCACCACCGCAGTAGAGACCCAGCCCAAGTTTGTCCCACTCATCTTCCTGCTTTTCTCCTTGATGGTCCTTTCTAACATGGTGCAAGACTCTTCTTGAGCATTAGACACAGTCAGGATCACCTGGGCTCACATTCATCCAACAAGGGATCCAGACCATGATGACACGCTCTTCTCTGGTCTTTGTGTGGATGATTCTGGGAGCTGCTGAATGCTGCTCCGATGACCAAGAGAATGAAACACTTCTTGCCTTCTATGGAAAGAGAATTTGTAATAACACTTGCCTAAGCTCCTTCTTTCTCCCTTCTCTCCACAAATAAATCTCTTCTGGCTCCCTTCTCTCTATAAATAAACTGCCTGTGTCAAATTTTTTTCAGCATCCTTTGCTTTGGAGATAAACTCAACAGAAAGCAAAAGCCACAGGCAAGACAGTCACTTGAGAACCAATGTAAGAAAATTATCTTTGGATTAACTATAGTCAGCAGAACATGTGTTGATTGAATGACTGATTGACTGAATGTTTAAAAGTAAGAATTACTAACTTTCTAATGTTAACAAGAGCCATTTAAGGACTCTACAACTACAGTACCCAAACTGAGATTTCCTTGGCTACTTAGACAGGCTAGAGAAGAAAATAAGAGGAGATTCTGATAGTTGGAGATCAGATGAATAAATACTGTTTCCAGAAATTCATCTTAAATTTAAAATTAATGTGGTGAAAAAGTATATAATTTGTCAGAAGAGTGGAATGGAATGGAAAATGTTAATAACAAGAATGCATTTTAAATGATGTACTCTCCAAACAGCTGAGTATACAAGATAAATTCAATTTCCAAGCCCTGTGTCATTAATAACCTACCCATGCCTTTCTCACTAGGCTTAGAGATATTCCAGGACCTTCTATGCTCTGCCTCCTATGGTGAAGAGTAGTTAATTTCTCTTCCCCATTTTATTATTGTTTGAACTGTGAATTAATCTGTCTCTGTAGAATTTCCATCATTATTGCTTCTTTTTTCAGATTAAATTACAGAAGAGTGAATTCACCATGAGTGAAAAATGTTACCCAACTTATTCCTATTGCTTATAGGCAACTCCAAAGCAAAAGTAGCAGACAACAGCAACTACCATTGGATGAGTGGTTTTCATGATTTAGCAAGATATTTTACAGAGAACTGCTTCACTGGTGCAGAAGAAATGATCCAGGTGCTAATTAATAATTTTAAATAAAGCTATGTGTGTTAGTTGATATCCTGTGTCAACTTGGCCGAATCAGCTCCGGCAATTCTTTGCATAGGGACCTAGCCGTGCAGGTGAGCAGGGCCCAGGAATTGAAGAAGGCTTCGTCCGCCCCTGCTCTGCCCCACTTCTGTGGAGAAGTCTCAGTCTTCAGAGGAGCTTGATCTACAGTTGCACCACTTTGGAGGGGCTACGATCTTCCCCATGGAGCACTGGTCTTCGCAGCCAAAGTAGAGAGAAGAGAGAACCGCAGCTGCTGCTGCTCCTCCACTCGTCATTGTTTTCTGCTGCTGTCATTTGCCTTGGAGCAGCAGAGTATGGACTGAAACCTCCACAGACTGTGAGCTAAATAAACCTTTCCTTCCTTCATTTTGAGCATTGGGTACTTGTCCAAGCAACCAATAAAAAATAACTAAGACACTATATTAAGTAACTTTGATGAGCTGAGAAAAGAGTAGTTCATGGTGGAAGTGAAAAACCATTTATTTCAGATAACAAAAAAGAGTTTTCTTTCCCTATGTTACTCACGGTATGTCTAAGGAGAGGTACAAAATCCATTTTCTCCCTTTAGTTTGAATCAGATTTACTCTTTCAGCCAAGTGTGAAGAATCAGATTGGTGAGTGTGCAAAATGAAGCTGAAATATATGTGGACAGTGCATAGCTTTACACACTCCCTCAAGTTGGCAAGATTTCCAGGTGTGAAGAGTTTGACCTTACGTTGATGTCCAACATAAGAAATATTTACACGTGAAGTTTTGAGGGCCTTGTTGATTATCATTTTATAGAAGAGCCAGACTTGTGAATGGGGCCACATAATTGAAGTTTAACCTGTGCATATGTGTGTATTTGAAAATATGCTTCTAGAAATTACAAATGATATAGTCATCAGTTTTATGAAGTTTTCATTACAATTTTTGTACGTGTTTCACACCCTACTCTACAGTCTGTTTTTAAATTATTTTCCCCAGCATGTTCTACCTGTTTTCTGTTTCAAGCCAAATATTTAAGGTGGTATTCTTTAAATATCCATATGCATTTTTTTCATATATCTCAGTTCTTTCCTAAAGCTTATTTACATTTTCTTTCAAAAATTATATATGGTGAAACATAATTCAGTCTTGATTTGTATGTATCTCTCTCAATAGCTAAAATTTTTCCACTGCTCTGGGTCAATAACCCAAATTACTCTAATATAGAGAATTCTCTGAAAACTTTTCTAAATGTTTACTTCATCCTGTTTTCATCTATCTCAGCTTCTAAAGCCTGCCTTATTTAATGGCCTGTGAAAAGCAAGCTTCATGTAGAAGGGCAGGCACACTATTTTGGTTTGCTCACTGCTGTATTGCCAGTGCCTGGGACAGTCCTTCACATGGAGCAGAAACCCAAACAAATATTCCTTTTTGGCAAAAACAACATCATTAAATGCAGCCAAAATTAACAATGATTATCATTCCATAGATCTGTAAAACATACTCCACAGAAAGCAGCAGGCTTTTCTTTCTTAATTTTGACTTGTTCAGTTGCCCAATTGGACCCACATGTTTCATAAAACAGTTGGAAGCAGCAGATTTCAAAGTACACTGGCAGGCTGAGGTTGGTAGCACTCACCTATATATAGTACCTATTTCTATCCCTAATACTCAGACATTAATGACTACTTTCTAGGACATTTTTGACTGGCCAACACTGCTGAAGAAATAACCACATACTATTATTAATAATCGGTATTACCGATACTGTCCTCACCTCGTACTCTATGTTGAGTTTAAGATTTTAAGCCTATATATGGATCTGATGTGTGGTCTTCTAAATACTTTTGTAGTTACATGCTTTGTAACAGTATATAACTCGTGTGGATACTTCCGTGAAATCATTCCCTATCAAAAGAGTAAATGTTAGCGATTATTATGGTTTATGTCTGGGTGTCCCCTCATAGCCTCATGTGGTCACTGGAATGGGATTTTCAGAGTTGGCTGAATCTAGAGTATATGATTGGTATTGTTTAGTGCTGGCATTGGGGGTGTGAGTGCTACACCTGCCCTAGGGTGAGTAGCTTACATACAGTGTAAAGTAGGAAAAGAAACTTGCTTTTCCCTTTTGCTCTTGTGGTGTTTACTGTTTTCTGTCACTGTGAACTGTTGCCCATCTGCCAAGTGCATCCCTGCTTTGCACTCCACTGATATGTACTGAAAACTACAAGGTGAGCTAAATAAACCTTTCCTACCTCAGTTTGTGGATGTTGGGTATTTTTCTTCAGCATGACAAAAAAAGAAGACAGAATTGGGTAGAAGAAATGTTGTTGTTGTTGTTGTGACTACACTTGACTATGTGGCTCAAGAGACTTTTGGAATGGCTTGTGGGAAGAAATTGGAAAGCTTTGAAGATGTCAGCTAAAAACAGAGCTGGTATTTCTTAGGCTGCTCTGAGTGGGAAATCCTGCTCAGAACTCAGAAGATTGGAATGCTGACCAAAATCTTGCTGGTAAAGACCAAGCTCAGGTTTCTACGGAAAGGACTTCATTGGTTGTTGGACTACATATGATGTGAGTTATGGCTTTGCAGAACCTTTGTCTACATTTTACTCATGTTCACAGACTTTGTCTGAAACTGATTAAGGGCTGTGGGCTAATTAATCTTACAGAAGAAATTTTAAGGCATTCTAATGTTGAGGAGACGGCATGGTTACTGTTGGGAACATTTAGCCAGATTTATACTGAAAATGAATGGCAGAGTGTTAAGCAGAATTGTTGAAAACATTGGAAGTTTAGCCAGAAGGGAAGCTGCAGTAAAGCTGTGCACTGCAAAGACAGAGCTGGAGAGATCCTGAAAAACGACAAGAAATAGCAGACTAAAAAAGATGGCGTAAGGAACATCACAAGAAGCAGAAGGACTCCATCATTTGGAGCTTTAAACCTGAAAAAAAGTGAAAGACTTTGCTTTGAGAAGAAAGGCCCAGGGCACCGTGTTCCAGAATGGTGGTAGTCTAGAGAATTTGTTCCTGGGAATTGAATTCAGAGTGCTTAGCTACCCATGCACTGAACTTCTGCAGCTAATAGAGAGGGAAGCCTGGTTTGTGCTCAGCCTGCAGCAGACCTTGGCATCATCCATGTGGTACTTGAAGAGTTCAAAAGATGTGGCGTCAAAAGGACCTCTGCCCTGATTTAAAGCCTGGGAAGCCAGGAAGTGTGACCAGAAAGGACAATATGTGATGTTTTGAGTGACAGCAAACAAAAGTGTAGTGCAAATCCAAGAAATTTGGAGAAGACAGGAGCGTGTATCATCCAAGACAAACTGCACAAGGAGGGAGCAGAGCCAGCACTAAAGAAAAGCCATGGGAACTACTAGCACCGGAAGTTCCATGGCAGAAGAGATACCCAAGCCCTTTGGAGTTTGCCGGTTGGCACAGATCACCTCAGATGCCGCAAAGGAAACTGTAGGACCTCATGTTTGTTCTGCTAGATTTTGGGCTTGCTTTGTCCCATTCCTTTGTATTCCCTGCTTTGTATCTTTAGGAATGGAAATGTTTGTCTTATTCCTTGGAATGTTGGAAGTGTTTGACTTTCTTTTCATTTGTACAGAGACACAGATCTAATTGTTTGATTTATGTATCAGAGGAGTCTTGAAACTTGGACTTTTGAGCAATGATGAAATTCTTAGGATTTTAGCAACTCTTAAAGGTGGACTAAATATATTTGAATAAAAAGATGGGCATATGTCTGCAGGGGCAGAGATGGAATAATATGGTTTTTGTCTAGATTCCCCCCGAAAGCCTCCTGTAGTCATTCTTTCAGAATCTACTGTTTGTGACTGGTTCATTGCCTAGTGGTAGGATGGACAGTATGAGTGCTGCACTCACCCTAGGGCATGTAACCTGCATACAATATAAGGAGGGAAAAGGAGCTGCTCTTCCCTTTGCTCTTGTGGCATTAGCTGTATTCTGCTGCCATAACTGCCGTACATCTGATGTGTGCCTTTCTGCCTTGGAACTAGCTGACATGGACTGCAACATCTGCAAACTGTGCCCTAAATGAACCTTTCCTTATTTAACTCATGAATGTTGCGCATTTTGTCTCAACAATGAGAGAAAAGTAAAACAATGTCCAATCAACATGGGAAAGGAAAGGTCCCTTTCCTGATGAGAATAAAGGCAGCAGTCCCTGCATGTAGTAATGATAACAAAGATATAAGCCTATTTGAGTGAAAAGATGTAATGCCTGATTATAGTGGTAAAAAGGCCAAACAAATAAAATGATCAAAATATTAGGGTACTTCATTTCTCAATCAAAATCAGTTCTACCAAATATGAGGAAAGAAATCAACATTCGGGTAACTGAAGCATACAGCACACCAAATAACTTCAACACAAGTAAAAATACACTGAGATATATAATAGTCAAGATTCTAGAAATCCAACACAAGAATAATATACTGAAAGCCGCTATAGAGAAGAAGCAGATCCCACTCAAAGGAAAACCCATCAGAATTAAAGACGACTTCTCTATACAAACTATGAAGGCAATGAGAGCATGGAGTAGGGTTCTTCAAGTCCTGTATGAAAACAATTTCCAGCGCAGACTATTATACCCTGCAAAACTTTCTTTCAAGTGTGATGGAGAAGTGAAATACTTCCATGACAAAGAACAACAAAGAATTTCATGATGACAAAGCCATCCCTACACAGGCTACTGAAAGATGTTCTAGAGAGAGACCACAATGACCAGAACTCCACAAATGAGAAGAGAAGGAACCCACTAAACAGGACAGACAATTAAGCACAGGATATGAAGGAGCAAACAACAGCAGGTAAATACCATGTCTACATAAGTCAACACATTTCAATTATAATCATCAGTGTAAATACACTCAGTTCACCAATTAAGAGAATTAGACTGGCACAGTGGATTAGGAAACAAAATCCAGCAATATGCTGTATAAAAGAAACATACTTAACTCAAAAGGACATTCATGCTCAAAGTCAAAGGATGGAAAACACTACTACATGCCCACCACTGCAGAGAAAAGCAGGAGTAGCAATTCTGTTCTAAGACACTCTGAACTTCAAAATAGGAATGATCAAATGCCACAAAGAAGGCCAGTATATATTGGTTAGGGGAAAAATTCAAGAGCAGGAGGTGACACTCATAAATATCTATGAACCAAAAACAGGAGCACCCAACTACGTAAGACAAATCTTAATGGACCTGAAAAACCTAACATCTAAGACCACATTCTTAACAGGAGACCTTACCACCGGCTTATCTCAAAATGATAGAGCAACCAGACAAAAAATTAGCAAGGAAGTAGCAGAACTGAACCAGAGCTTAGCATAACTGGACCTGTTGGACAGATACAGAATGTTCCACTCAATCACAGCCAATACACATTTTTTTCAGCTGCACATGGGTCATTTTCCAAAATAGACCACATACTAGTCCAGAAGTCATGCTTAAGTATATGCAAAAAAAAAAAAAAAAGAAAGAAATTATTCCATGCATATTATCTGACCGCAGTGCAATGAAACTAGAAATAAATGACAAAAGAAATCAGCAAATCCCACTAAATTCAAAATAACATCCTATTCAACAATGAATGGGTCACAGAAGATATTAAACAAGAAATTCAACAGTATCTACAATTCAGTGAAATTTCAACCACAACTTACTAAAATCTATGGGATGCAATGAAAACAGTTCTCAGAGGGAAAATCATAGCTATGAACTCACACATTAGGAAAACAGAATGGCAACAAATAAACACAATGATGTTGCACCTCTGATATCTAGAAAAAGAAGACAAATGAAACCCAGAGTGCAAAGACAGGAGAAACCATAAAGAATAGACCAGAAATTAATTCAATTGAGATGAAGAAAAGAGTTCAAAGAATCCACAAATAAAAAGTAAGTTCTTTGAATGACTAAATAAAGTTGGTAAGCCTCTAGCCAACCTCATCAAGCAGTTTGAGTAGGCTGCTTGGCAATCTGACAAATGTTGGGGTAGGTAAACACCCCTTTATCCAGAGGAAAGACCTATATTTATACCTTTTGAAAAGTACAGTAGCATCATAAGTGATTATGAGTAAGTCCATGTTTGTCCCCAGAGTGTCATCTCCAGGTTGTGTTTTACAAATGTGGGATCATTTTTAAATAAAAGATTTTTTTTGATCTAGTTGATTTTTCTCTGTATCTATTGAATAAAGATTAAGAGTAAGGACACACAGCCTCAAATGTGGTTTTAAAATAAAGAGGGAACAATGAAGGTCCCACGTAGCCTCCCACACGTCTTCTGAGGCTTACTAGTTTAACTCCAGTGTCAGCTAATAGCAGCACAAGTACTCAGTCACCTGAAGTGTTAGAGAAGGTATTGTCATGATTTATATGCAAATAAGGAAGGCCACTTGATATCCTCCAGAGAGAATTCTAACTGATTACAATAGATTTATATTTTTTACATATATACATACATATATATATATATATATATATATATATGAATTACCTATAGTGCCTGCAGCTGCTCCATTATAAAGAAAAAACTCTTGTTAATTTCTTTTGCATTTATTTATATTTATCTTGCCTTTACAGTTTTCTGATTTCATTAAATCTGTTCTCAAAAAATGATTATGCAGATATTAAAGAGTTGTTCTGCCCTTAAACCATTAGAGGATAAAAGCTGTGAAGTTCAAAGTTCATGTAAAAGTCGGGCCTGCCATTCTGGCCCTGTCCCCGGTGTGCACTGAGATGGTGCTTGAGGCTGGGCATGGTGGCATGCACCTGTAATTCCAGCTCTTGGGAAGCTGTTAACAGGAGGATCACTACAAATCCAATCTAGTAGTGAGACCTTGTACAACCGGTCTTAAATACAAAAAATAAATAAGGAAAAATAAAAAATAAAGACACAACGTTTGATAACATAGAGGTTATTTATGACTTAGATTAACATGTATGCGTCTGTGAGTTAACTTTTAGCTTTGTGCCTCTGTATGTTGTCTTACATGGACCCGCTTACATTGGCTTGTAGAACAGTGGGCGCTCATGTAAGTAGCCAAATCTGTTTTGATCATGAGGTAGAGCAATGAGCTAATTTGGAAATATGAGAGTGAAGATATTAGTTAGGGAAATATTTTGCCTAGAGTTTTGGCCTAGGTAACAAAATAGTATCTATGTTTAAAAAATGGCCTTAAATATGCAATGTCCATTGTTTCCAGTGTACAATCAAAAAAAAAAAAAAAACTTGGTTAAAATGGTAACTGTTGTACTTTGGTTCTCATAATTAGTCTAAAGTAGTAATGGATAAATAAGTAAACATGAATGGGATTGGTATGTATAAATGTTTTTAACAACACCCAATTTGCTGCATAAAAATTCGAATATTTTGGACTCCTTTAAGATAATTAAAGTAATGTATTTTGGTCTATTAAATATGTTTAAATAAATTTTATATAAATAAAGTTTTATAATTGTTTTCTTAAATATATGAAAGCTTAAATTTATAATATATAATTCTACACTGAACTATAGAATTTATACTTTAAATATATAGTACATTTAAGTGAAACATTCTGCCATGTTAGGTGCTTTTGGGCCTGAGAAAGTATCTGAAAATACTTCCCACTGTGGCAGAAAAAGCCGCCTTCTGAACAAATTTCTCCAGTATTTTCTACAACAGGCAGGTCCTCCAGTGTTACCCTAGTAGAACCATGCTCCACCTCAAGAAATGCTATTAAGGGGAAAAGAATCTATATCTGTATCTGTGTCTACATAGTGATGTAGTTAAGTTGTCTATAATTTTAAAAAGTTAAAAAGTTTTCTATATATAAAGCAATAAAGTTTAAAGATACTAAAATGTTTTTGGCTAAACTTAACAAAAACCAGATGAAGAAACAAAGGGCTTGATTTTTTATTGAAGTTAAATTTTTGTGTATTATGCTGTTAGGATTTGATTACTTAAAAAAAAAACTAAATTTCTGTCTTTTTTGCCCTAGTTGCTGTCTGTTATTTTGCACTTTACTTACGTACTGAGAATTTCGTTTAAGACAAACCATGTAATATTTGGACATGTGCATCTGATTTACTTCACTTAATTTTATGTTCTTGCAGGGCTGGGGAGATGGCTCATTGGAATAAGCACTTCCCTGACAAGCACAAGGGCCTGAGTTCAATCCTTGGTTGTACAAAAAAATTATGTTCTTAAGGCGCATCTATTTTCCTTCAAGTGACCCATGTTTATCCTTCTGTATAGCAGAGTGATACTCCATGCATATAAATATCAAATTTCTTTTTTCCATGGTTGATGAATATGTGGGCTGCTTCTAAGGGTTAGGTATTATGAATTATGCTGCAAGATACTCAGCATGCATATGTCACCAGCACTGTAGTATGATGCCTTTAACTCTTTTACTAAGACAACTAGAGAAGGAACAGCTGTGTCCATTGGAATTTATCCCAAATGGACAATGTGCCTTGACGTAGTATAACTGCCTCATGTGTTCATATTTTTTGCTTATTAATCAGGTTGGTTATTTGCATACATGATGATTAAATTTATATGGACTTATAAGTAAATGAATATTATGTAGGGAGAATAGAATGAGCGTGGAGGAAAGAGGAAAATCAGAGATACGTTATGTACCAGTTCTCTATGAGCAATGTAATCATTCTGCAGTGCAACATGTATCTACTCCTAAAAATTTATAAAGAGTTAAGGTTTAAAGTGGCTTATTGTAAAATGTTTCCAATAATCAGTTTATATTTGGTTAAATGCACAATTTTCACTTTAGGTTACAGCAAACATTAGACTATATATGTTGTGCATATGGCTAGAACTGTATAGATGTCTGAAGACAAGCGTGCTGCTAAGCTGACATTCTTCTCGTGTTAAGAAGTAAGACTGTGTGTGGTGGTGCACACTAACACTCCCAGCACCGGGGAGGCTGAAAACCTGAGGATTGCTACAAGTCTGATCTCTGTAGTGAGACCGTATAGACCCTATAGGCCTTGTACCAAACATTCACATAAAAAATTATGGCCTTAATATCATATATGTGTAGTGCACCAAGAAGTGCTCTTTCACACATCATATGCGGCCCTTGGACATAAAAAATGATCAAGGTTGTTTTTTAGTTTTTTGGCATCTCTGCTTTTTATATTTAGAATAATTCAGTCTTTTACAATAAAACAATCTGCATCTATTGCCTTTGGCTAAATGAGGATTTTGTTAATGTGTAAATGAGAAACACTTAAAATATTGGGTAATCAGTCTACTTCTGATTATTCAAGAAATGCCCTTATTGACTTTTGTCAATACTGCTATACCATGCTAATATGTTAAAGGAATCTAAATTTCACCTTAAGAGTAAAAAAGTTGGTTTAATGAGCTTCTCTTTCTCTTGTTCGTGAAAAGCTCTCTCTCTCTCTCTCTCTCTCTCTCTCTCTCTCTCTCTCTCTGTCAGCATTGCATGGAAAACTTGGCATGATCCATCTTGAAAAACCCCAAAGCTATGGACTATCTTTATCTGTTCTTTTAAATCACCAGTTCTTGCTTGAGCTCACACACTTTCAATATCTTGGCAAGTGTAACAAGAAAAGGCTGGGCTTTTCCCCTGTATTGTCTAACTAATAACCCAAATGTCCACCAAAGGGTAAGTTTCAACAAAAGACCAAGAAGAGCTAGAAGATAAATATTCCTTATTGCCTGCCTGAAAGTAACAGTGGGGAATGTTTCTACCGTGTCCCGGCATCCTCAGCAGATATAAACTCCAGCCACCCATAACTGTACGTGCTTGAGAACATCGTGCTCACTGGTTTCCATCCCATCGCTCTCACCTCCCACTCCATCTATGCTTTCTAAGATCAGCCCCCACAGATCTATGTGCATTCCGATCCTTGTCTCTAGGACTAAACATATCTGGTTTCTTATTGATTTTCGAGAACAGTGCCTGACACCTAGAACACAGTCTTAAACTACTGATGTAATACATTGGTAAATTTATGCAGAGAGGGAAGGGAAGAGGGAAAGGGAGGCAGAGAAAGAAAGAAAGACTTTAGAAAGCATGACTTGTACTTTCTTGTGAATGGATAGTTTGTAATTAAGCCAGTGCTTCTGTCCTTCTCTTCTTACTAACAGAGATTGTCAACTTATAAGGCCCTAAGTTTGATGAAAACTATAAACTTTTATGTAGAAATACACATATGTACATGCATATTAATCATGTAAAAGGTGGAGAACCCCGAGATCCAGTGGTTTTGTAAGCTACCTAGATTAGTAGCTCCAGGGAAAGGTAAATTCTAGAAGCTCATAAGGCACAGTCCTTTCTAAACTTCACCACACTTCCCATCTAAACTTTACCAGAAGAGTTACCTATAGTGATACAGTGTGTCAAGAGTTATCTGTAGTGATATAGTGTGTAAAGGAAAATATAGTAATCAAAAGTGCAAGCTCTGGATCCAAGAAGTCTAAGTGATTTGGGGCAGGTTATTTAAATCCTCTGTATTTTTTTCCTAACCTATAAAATAAAGTATTTGTATGCATTCTTCAATTAATAAGAGGATTAAAATGCTTCCACCCACAGGAAGCATTTAGAGGAGTGTATGACCTTACTAGTCATTCTACAACTAACAACTCTTAAAGTTCAAAAACTACAGTCTATAGGATTCTAGGGATTTTTGAATGACATTGATGGCTATCAGAATGAAGTTCTACACATTTTACTCTAACTTCCGCAGAAGGAGCTGGATTTCTCTGCTTATTTTCTGAACTTAGTAGACACAAGGTCTCAAAGTACGCCTAGGCTTGAATGACCTACCGTGGCTAAAAATGTATTTCTTGTAGAAGCATATCTAGTTAAGAGAGGAAAAATGAAATCCCAGGCATGCGCTTCTGCACCCGCTTTATTTTTTTTTTTTTTTATTTTTTTTTTATTTTTTTTTTGTCTTTTTGAGACAGGGTCTCACTATGCAGTTCAGGCTGTCCTTAAGCTCACTTTGTAGCTCAGGCTGGTCTCGAACTCACAACAATCCTCCTGCCTCAGCCTCCCGAGTGCTGGGATTACAGGCGTGCGCCACCACGCCCGGCTTGCACCCGCTTTTTGTACAGTCAGGTAAGAACTTTATTATATAGATAGAAGTAGTTGATCCACCATGTTTGACTCCCTTGCCCTTTTCTTGATTGATTGATTAGTGGATAATCTCTGGCTTAATACATATGCTAAACACATCTATGCAACAAAATTAGTATTTTTTCTTGTGGCTTGTATAGGTACACAAAATATGAAAATTTAGAAAGTTTGTACAAATCAAGAAATAGGAAAAACTATTTCCAAATGTGAAAAATAAATTGTCACTTACCGGTTAACCAAAGCCATTGTTTACTAACTTGTCCAAATTCTTTGGCCCACACTGCTTTAGTGAGACAGATAATGCTAATCAACTTAACCTGGCTTCACAGGTCACTATTTGTCTCTGGTGCTGAGCACTCAGATCCCCACTGGCAATGTCCCCAGAGGTCTGCAGAGCCTGTGGAAGCAAGGCCTGCCTTCCAGGGACTTGCCTTGAAGTCTCAAGCAGTTCATTCTCTTTAGTAGCAAACCGAGAGGAAACCTGCCTCCACACAACTTTCAACTCATTTCTTTCATTTTTTTCCTTTGCAGACCATGTAATAAAAATCTATACTTCTAAAGATTATAATCCTTAAAATATTGTAAGATGATAGATCTTGAAATTCCCTTTGGATGAGCTCTTTGCAAATGGTGTAACCTTCAAAGGCTCATCCTGACTGTCTTTCCTTGGGTTCATGCTAGGTACTCAAAGTCTATGGAATTGTGTCACACAAAATTTAATGCCATGCAGCACAGTACATGGGACTATTAGCTTTCTGGCTTTGAAAACTGCCTCTGTAATACCGCTGTGCATATCTGCATTAATTTTTTAGTGTTGTGCTCATATTACATTATCTACTATTGTGACTCTTCCATCACACTCTTCTCTGGCTTCTCTCTACCTTAAGTGGAAATTTATAATCTAAAGAAAGCTTTCTCTGCCTACCCCAGGCTCTCTCTCCAAGTAGGCTAGAATTTCTTCATTAATATCATAAGAAATGTTCCCACCTGGCCTTTTAAAAAAATATTATAAGTAGGAATTTTATTCGGATGTTGAGTGACATTGTTCCACTGACTGAATACTGGCTTTGTGTGCACTTTATAGGAACTCTGGAATCACTGTATGTAAAATACAGTCTATGAAATAGACGCTTATTTTTATAAGGGTAAGTTGATTCAGAAGGGAGAACTCCCCCTTCTGGAAATTCAAAGCAGAATTGCCATTGCTATTATTTGTGGATTTTGTTGTTTAGTCTAGGTTTCATATTTTGTTTATATTGGGCTGAGTCTACACACACCTTTAAAGTTCCTGGGGTCCAGACTCTTCTGTAATTGACTCAGAAATGCTATCCTGTGGGACATTCAGCACAAGACATTGTGCAAGCTTTTTGGAAAAAAAAAACAGAATGCTACACAGATTTGCTGCTTGATGTCAGGTAAACCCAGGAACTAATTTTCCAAATTACTAACACAACTGTAGTGGTTAAAAAAATTGAATATTATTTTCACTATTTATGAGGAAATGATTGTTTCACAGCCATAATGTTCAATTTGAAAGTAATATCTCGCATTCATTAGCAGGGGTTAGCATGTCAAGGGTCCATAGCGTTGATGTGAAGATTTGTGAAAGTCTGTCACTCACTGTACTATTTCATTTGATCATTTGGTAATTCGGGGAAGGGGGCGATTGACCACAACACAGATATTTTCCAAAACCAAATGTGCTTGAGGTTTGGCAATTATAAAATGAAAACCCTTATGTGGAGGCCTTCTAAGTTTTGAAATCTCCCCTCTGTGACCACAAAGCTCTAAGATCCTGGGAAGCAGAGACTGTGTCACACTCATCTTTATAACCTCGGTCCCTAGCACCACCTTAGCCATGCGTAGGCCCCAAAGAGAACGCTTGTGGATCGAGCGAATAACGAATGAACGGATACTAACCAGTGCCAGCTGTGAAAGTGGGCATCTTGTGGCAATCCCAGGCGTTCCACGGAAGAGACCGCAGGAGCCACGCGTGGGGTGATCAGGAGAGCTGCCGAGGAGATGAAACTGCGGTGTTGCTGGGGGGACCAGAGGAGGAGAAGATGCAGCAGAAGGGAGGAAAATCACCACGGACCACAGTCTGTGACAAGACCTGGAGGCACTCGGCAGCAGGATCAGGAAGGGGTCCGAGGCGCTGCCAGGAAGTAAGTGTGTGCTGGGAAGAGACGCGCGCTGCATGCGGCAGCGACGCGCGCAGACAGCTCCCAGTGCGCGGGAGAGCATATGTAGCTTGTTAATTTGGGGGTTTAAAATTATATTTGATATATAAAATTAATAAAGATGATGAAAAATTAAAACTAAGAACAAAGAAATGGATGCAAAGAAGTCTTTAACTACATGTGTTTAATGATCATAACAATTTATTATAAAATGCTTAGAGCTACAGTCATGCTCACGGGATGAATGATTTTCATGAAATAAAAACAGCTGTGGGGAAATCACAAACTGTAACAGTATCAATAAAACCAGTAAAATTAAAAGATGTACCTTGAATTATTATTCAAGAAGACAATACATATGCAGTTACTCTTTGCATTATAGCTGGCTCTGTTAAAATGTACTCACAAAAAAGATAGGCTGATTCTGTCAACATTCAGTATTGGCTTGCATAACCTATCACAGGAAGGTATTTTAGTGCATTGGAATGTCTTGTTAAATATAAACTGACAAAAAATTTCATTGTCTCTTCTGGGTTAAGACTTGCTAAAAGATGAGAATAGGAAATGACGCATTGGTAGTTGAAGGACTGCAGGGGCTGTGGGACAGTGTCACGTCATGGCCACCTAAGTGGAAGGACAGACTGGTAGCACTGAGAGCCTGTGGTGGTGTGTGCCATCCAGTAGTTCTCTTAGGGAAGGCTAAATAAGCAAACATTTCGTAACATACTGTTAGCATTATTGCTAGAGGTTCTTTTATTTAAAAAAATAAAAATTATCCAACACTTACAAAATGTGCACATTTTTGTTTTCTTTAAGAATAATTATATGTAATAATTCTCTAAGTCATATACATTTGAATATATTTTCATTTTTATCTATCTTAGTTTATCTCTTTTTTTTTTTTTTCACAGTACCAGGGATTGACCTCAGGACCCTGCATTTCTAGGCAAGTACTTATTCTACTGAGTTATCTCCCTGGCCCCTAGTTTATCATTTTTAAAAATGTACATGCTTTACTATTTGTGGAGAAGCATATTCCACTCAGCTATTATTATTTATTAATAATCACATATCAATTTATGAATTTATTATTAATCATATAATAAAGCATATGGTTCAATTAGTAGTAACTTAGCACTTACATAGACTTTCATGTAAGTTGCTTCTTCTCACACTTTATTTTGTTCTTTGCAGCAGCTCAGTGACAGAAACAGATTAGATATGATAATCTCTGTCTGTTACAGAGACAGAATCTAAGGCATAACAAACCAAGCATCTTGATTAGGGTCTCAGGCTTCTGGACTTGCCTGGTCTCTGTTTCATTCCTTTGAGTCTCCTTTCTGTGAGGTCCTCTCCAAGCTTCTTCCCTCACAGTGTTAGATGTTCCTATCGCCGTGTGCAGTTTTGGGCCATGAAAGGCATAAGCAGAAGGTAGTGATGAGTTTTCTGCAGGTAAATAATAACTGTCATTTACTAGACTCTTGTTCTAGTCAGGCCTATTTCTCATTTCAAAGCTGCTAATATTAACTTTTAGCTAGGATGATCACAATTACCTCTTCAAGAGTAGCTCACTTATAGAAACTATGCACTTTTATTTGAAGACAAAAATAAGTAAAAATAAAAAAGATTTTATTACAATTCTTGTTATAGAAGAAAAAAAAATAAGTATGCAATGGTAACAGAAAAGCTCCAGTTAAAGTATTCAGCTGTATTCTTCAAGAAGAGCCTGTTCCTAGTGCACTTAAAAATTTCAGGAATATACCTCACAGCACATTGTCTTGGACAAAAAGACACATACTATTCCAGTAATCCTAATCATTTCCACCATGCTTACTCTCCTTTTCTAAAGGTTCCAGCTCATAAATTTTTCAATATTCTTTTTCATGACAGTTTTGGTTTTTTTTTTTTTTTTTTTGACTCTCCATTATGCCATTAATATAATCCCATAGAGGCCTTTTCAAGTAGAACGAGAGCAGCACTTAATTACTGGAATTAGAAATGACAAACATCACAGTTTTTATCTAGTTGATCTCCTCTAAGTAGTTCTCTGTGTAAATTTGAATAATCTTGATTCAGTGACATTTAACTTTTCACAAAGAGTTCTGAAATTATTTTTTAAATGAATTCTTCCTTTCAATTTCTCCCAGAATAAAGCAATTTTTTTCCTGGTGATATAAGCCATTGAGTAATGATATAAAAATAGTAGCTGCATTGTAAATATTAGCCTTAGTCTCCTCTGAACAATGAGTTTCCTTCCTGCCTTAAATTTGTTTCTCATTTACTGCTATTGTTAACAATGAAAAATAAACAAATTTTCCAAGTGGGGCAGTGAGGTTCTTTGGTTTTCACTTATAAAACCAGACTTAGGTAAGCAGGAAAACTTACTAGAACAGGTAATTCCAAGAGTCTATGGAACTATAAAGCCAGTTATGGGGGAAAAAATAGGCAGGAGTCACCTCCGATAGCTGAAATGTCAGGAACCACATATCAAGCTCAGCAATGATCCCAGTGTGAATGAAAGAAGTCAGGTGATTTTCTCTACCAACTTGCTCAAGATTCACAGGATGAACAATGAAAATCTTTTGGTCATTGTGGAATCACATACTGTGACTGGCTTGGGTGATATCTAGGTGACGTAAGAGACTGAAATTGCAAGGGTCGAGAGGAGATTGCAGGAGCATTTACATGACCTATGGAGCTATTTAAGTTTCTCTTTCAGGTAATGAAAAACCATTGATAATTTTAAAACAAAATAATACTATGTGCTTTAGGAAGACATCATGTCACTACATGGATGGAGCTCAGAAAGAATGGAAAGGAAGTGACAACCAGCTAAAACCAAAAATCCAGATGTGGGCAACTGTATTATTTTGTTATGTGTGCTATATTAAATTACCCCACAATGCCATAAAGCTACAGATATTTATTCTCTCTGTTCTGGGTGCCCGTGATGGTTTATGTATAGTTGTCCCCCCACCCAAAATCCTCATGCAGTCATTGGGGCACAGTTCTAGAGTTTGTGAATAATTCACTGTCCAAGGCTGGAATTATGGGTGTAAGTATTACACCCAGCCTGGGACAGATACGCTAAATGCAATTCAAGGGAGACAGATTTGATCTCCGTAGCCACTTTCCCCACTACTCCTCTCTTTTTTGCCCTGTGCCACTCTATCTTGAAGCCAGCTGAGTATGGACTCAAACCTCCAGTAAGTGTGAGCTAAATAAACCTTTCCTTCCTTCATTTTGGGTGTTGGGTGTTTGTTCCAGCAATGAGAGAAAAGTAACCCAGACAGTGCCACAGTCTGAAACAAAGCTGCTGGGTAGGGCACGGGGCGTTCATCCCTTGCCTCTTCTAGCTGCAGTGGCTGCTCATGACTCCTCAGCTGTGTCCACATCACTGCAATTTTCACCCTGGTTTCCTGACAACTTTCTTTTCTGCCCTGTATGCCCATGCATGTCTTGTAAGGGAGCCAGTGTGGCTGCATGTTGGACCAGCAAGAGAGTCCAAAATGATTCTTCTTCTTTGGATCCTTCATTGCACCTACAAGACTTTTCCTAGAGCTCAGCATGGTGGCGCAAGCCTATAATCCCAGCACTCGAGAGGCTGAGGCAGGAGGATTGTTCTGATTTCGAGACCAGCCTGAGCTACAAAGTGAGCTTAAGGCCAGACTGAACTGCATAGGAGATCCTGTCCCAAAAAAAAAAAAAAAAAAAAAAAAAAAAAAAAAAAAAAAAAAAAAAAAAAAAAAAAAAAAAAAAAAAAAAAAAAAAAAAAAAAAAAAAAAAAAAAAAAAAAAAAAAAAAAAAAAAAAAAAAAAAAAAAAAAAAAAAAAAAAAAAAAAAAAAAAAAAAAAAAAAAAAAAAAAAAAAATTAAAAGACTGTTTTCCTAAATGAGATACTATTCAAAGATACAAGGAATTATGACATGACTTCCACCTTTAGGGGGCACCCACCATTCAATCCACCATCACAATGCACTGGAAAGAGAACGTGAAGTATGAAACGTTTGGTGGCTGTTGTTAAAAACCTCTTGAATCATCAATGTATGGAGGAAGAATTTCAGAAAAGGGGTTTAAAAGATAATGAAAAATTTAAGCATGACTCTTAGATTGCCATACTGAAGCCTACAAGAGAACCTATATTTTGGCTGCAAGTATTCGTTTTCATTCTTTTCTTAACAATAGTACTTCAATTTGGAAAAGAACATTTTGTATCCAGATATTATTACTTATCTTCCAAGAGACTTAAATTGATCAAACTACTGTATAACAAACTGCACAAAAGTTGTATAAGTGGCTTTAAAAGAAGGACTAGCTTTTAATAGAAGTTCATATTTATATTTGAGCATGTCTTATCTCACCCAGGAAATACTCAGAGAAGAAACAAAATATGCTTTCTTATAACTAGATTAGACCTAGAAGATTAAATATCCCCCTGAAATTGAACTGTGCACACAAAAGTCAGGCAATCAGTCACAGATTTCTCTGCCTTGAAGATGTAAAGTGAAAATAAAACCTAAATTAAATCCCATGCAAGTTGTTTTTTGTGTTGACAACTATGTCTTTTCTAAAAACCTGTTTTTCTATGTGTCTTTCTACTAAGACTGATTTTAACAACCAAACTTTGTAATGATAATGTTCTGGAACAAATCACTCTCTATCTAGTAACTTGACATAAGCATTTGAATGAATTCATGCAATATTGGTCAGGAATTCAGAAAGGAAGTAGCCACACAGTTCCTATCTCAGATCCCTCCTGGGCATCGTCTGTTGGCTGGTTCTGCAGCTACTGAGATCCCCAGGTGGTTCACCTGGGTTTCTGATCATCAGTGCTAGCCAGAGTGCCCACGTGACCACCACTGGCATGACGGCCCCAACTCCTATGAAACGGCTCGCTCTCCCTGACTGACAACAGCAGAGAAGGAGAAGGAGGTTACCCAGCTCCCTGCTCCCACCCTGAAGTGTATTCTGTACCACTTTTGTAGCATCCTTTGAGCTACTTCCAAATCACTGATGCTAGTCCAGGCTCAAGTGAGCAGTCATTGACCTCATGTTTTCATTTGAAAATGCCTGTCAGTTTATCATCGTAAATGTATATTATTTTAAACTTTGTTAATGAGAAACACAGTAAGTTTCTAAAACTGGTATATGCTATGAGGTATTTGCTGTGATCACTTTTGCATGATCTTGTTGGTGGGAACCATAATAAATGTCATCAGTGTACTATGTAATTGCACCGATAAATTTTTTGTACCAAGGAAATAATATAACCTGTTGGGTTTTCCCCTTCCATCCTTTACCCTTGAACCAAATTTTAAGAAAAAATCATTAGGATTAAAGCTTCAATTTATTAAAGCAAGAGGCTATCTCTGGGGAAAGAAAGCTTGAGAAGGAGTGAAGGTCTTGTTCTTTCAAGCTGTGAGCAGCAATTACTTTAAGTCTTGTCTCTGCAGGAAGAAAAAAACAAGCACGCCTTCCTAGAGGAAAGGGGAAGAAGCAAAGTAAGGCATCCTATTTACACAGGGAAAATTCAATGAACTGTTCTCTACCTTGGGTTATTGTCTGCAGAAATTTCTCTTTAAAGTCAATAGACAGAAAATTTTAAATATTTGAAACTTAATTGACTGGACACATTTATACTGGTTCCTTAATTCAAACTTAACTAGTGACTTCAGACTTTTATCTCAAAAATATATGGATAATCTAAGAGTTGGTTGAATTTGTAAAAAATTTTATCAAAGCAAATCTGTCTTGTACTTTGGTCAGTATAGCACAAGCAAAGCAGAAACCCTGATGACTGATTTCAGCTTCTTTTGAAAAATGTTTAAATCATATTTGCCCAAATGATTGAACTGAACAGTGTCATTCACGTTTGTAAAATTTGCTAATGTAAATATATTTATCATAGATCTGCTCTCCGTGAGCTCCATGCTAGCTGGCATTGAAGCAGTTCAGATTCGTAACTCTTGTTTTGCTACATGGAAACACATGAAATCTAAAAAAAAACAAAAAAAACAAAACAAAAAAAAAAAAAACACTCCATACATCTGTCTGTTAAGTATGCTACACTCCTGGAAGGTGTCAGTGGGTGTTGGTATTGTTGTCTATTAATATGGCTAGAAACAATAAATAGATTTTATTTTTAGTACAGGCACATGATTCTAGTTTTCTGCTTTGCCAAGCAGTCTTCTTTAAAGTTGAGACAATAAATCAACCAGGTCAGGATGAAAGGCCAATATCCAGAAGACGGTAGAGAAAAACTGTGGAACAACCTTGGCCTTTGACATCTTAGAATAAGCAAAAGCATGCCTGTGTACTGTTGAGCTCCTTCATACAAACTAATACTTATTTTATAAAATAATTTTTATCTAGAGAGATAGCATAAAGGCTTGCTTGGCAAGCACAAGGTTCAATCCCCAACATCACCCACCTCAAAAAAATATATAACTCCATGAAAAAAAAGAACTCTATATTTCATGAAACAGAGATTATCTAGACATTACCATTGTGCTCTTGGTATACCTCAAAGCAAAAATGATTATATTTACTTGTTTAGGAATAAGAATTTTTGGGTACTGAAGCTTATTGTGTTATTTGTCTCTGAAGGTTATTCTCTTTGGGCCAACTATTTCTCTAAGGTACAACATATTAGAAAAGAGTTACTGAAGCCAATTGTTCTAGGGGAGGACTTCAAGACTCACCTTAGTTTGATCTGTATTGGAATGAAGAAATAGCATAAAGCTCAGAAGCAACTTGGTTACAAGTACCTTTGAACTTCATTTAAATAGAAGTATCAAATATACATAGTCAGCCCATCACCTTACTTTTTATACGTGGAATCAGGCTCAGGACAGATATAAAGAAATCTCTGTTACATTTTGTTTTTTTCATGATTTAAAAGGTGAGACTCTTGCGTACTTGTGAAGCTGCATATCATTTCGCTTTTAGCTTGATAACATTCACTGCACAAAGCTCCTAATACCCGTCAGGGAAGTGTGAGATATATTTCTTGCTTCTACAGAGTTCTTTCTGTGTATGAAGCTGAGCTTGTGCAAGCGTAAGCATGTATTTGTTCTTCTGCCTTCACTAACCGCCCACTATGTGGAGAAAGAACCTGGCGTCTCCCCTCACACGTGTGCACCTTAAACCCCCTGCCATATGGTCCATTGATAAAGTAGACTAGGCATCCTACAGACAGAAAGCAATGAGTAATAGAAGGTTTCACAGCTGACAACTGAGAGAGGTTTCTGAAAAGGGTCACTTAATAGGAGGAAACAGATAGGATGCCAGGCAGAGACAAGGTACTGCATCATGTGAGAACAGTTTACATTTACAAGGGCCACGAGGAGGCTAATACGTATGAAATTCAAATGTTGCATGGCTGTGGGAGACAGACTTGATTTGTAGTCTAGGTCTGGAATGACACACTGATGACTTTTAAATTTTGTTTATTTTGTATGTAAGTTTATTTTGAATTTCAATGGAGCAAAATAAAGAGCTGATTGAAGGAAAGGGGGTAAGAACTTTTGCAAATGTGAATGGGTCCAAGGGGTGTGTACTCAGGACAAGGAAAGGAAGTAAATGGATTTAGGCCAAGTCTCAAGTGTCATGGACCAGTACCAAATGCGGACCATGAATGCAAACACTCTACATCATAAACATGAACTAAAAGTGATAATATTCACATTAATATTAATGAAAGTGAGGAAAGGATATCTAAAGACAAGAGAGGATAGGGATAGAAAAGGGAATATAAAAAAGATCAAGACGTTTTATGTATTTCTGCCTACTTCTTAAATGAATGGAAACTTCACGCATTGCATGCGAGTACTAATGAAATTTAAAAAACAAAAATCACCCAGAGTCATAGAAAAAGCTTAAATGGTTACACCAAGTAATGAAATTTACATTTTAGACAAAATTAATCCTTAAAGTTATATGAGGATTGGCTTAGAAACAAAGGTTTCTATATCCCTTTAGTCTCCTGAGCAAGGCATAAAATCTTTAATGTATATTTTTGGCAAGAGATTACCCAAACTGTCTCTCTCTAAGTTTGGCCTTTAGAAAGAAAATGTATTTAGGACAGGGTCTAAAGGGTCTCATTATGTAGCTCAGACTCAGTGATTCTCCTGTTTTCAGCCTCCCAAATGCTGAGATTACAGTCCTGGGTCACCGAAGCCAAGTCTCAATTGCCTTCTCAATGCATCCTGGGGGCCGACTGGCACAATATACAGGAGATTGAGCCCCAGCATTTTGCGCTGCCTAAACAGGCGCTTTACTGTGCTCAGCTATCTGGCCAGCCCTAAATTTGTCCTTTTGGTTACAAAACAAAAGTCCTTATTGGGGTAATCATTCCAGCTGGCTTTTGATAGCCTCTTCTTCCTATACAATCACCTTCATTTTCCAGAAAGAAAAAGAAGGAGTTTTCCCAAGGAAACAAAAAGGTTTTAATCTTTTTCAAGTATTTCAAGCTTTTTAAACAAATTGAACCTGGAAATACTAGCAATAACCTTTATTGGCTATCCAAAGCAGTGGATTTTTTTTTTTTTTTTTGCATTTTGATTACATTTAAAGCCTCATTGACTCTATGATAATCTTGCATTTGCTAAATTGCTTTAGACTGAGAAAAGTCCTTTGTACCAGAATTGTATTACATGCAAATTTCCTTTTCCTCTGACCTGTTCAAGAACAGACCCTTGCTCCAGTGAGCGCCATTGGCTATGAGACTTGCTGAATGCCAGGCATGTCATCATGCATCATTCCTGCTTGGTTTCTTACAGAAAGACTCAACAGAGAAAGACTGTCTCAGACAAAAAAAAAAAAAAAAAAAAAAAAAAAAAAAAAAAAAAAAAAAAAAAAAAAAAAAAAACTCCACTTCCATTTCTGTTTCACCTTTCCTCCTTCATTTTTTTCCTCTAATCCTAGAAATTTCTGGGTTTCTGACAATACGAGTAGCACAAAGAGAACAAAAAGATTCCAAAGAGCAGGATGAATTTACCATAAATGGGCAAATTTGTAAGAATGGAATCCTAGTGGGGATTCCTTCGGCTGTGTGTCATCTTGGCTTTCATGGGAATTAGCATAACTTAGTGGATTATGTTCAGGTTGACTGACAGTCATTGTGCCTGTACTTGAATATCTCTGTCAGATCATCATAGCATAGCGTGATATACTGGAAAGAACCGTCGCCTGAGAGTCAGAGGGCCTTTGTTCCATCCTGGAGCTGGCACAAACTTTCTAAGAAAATTTAATTCGATACTTTACTTCCCTGTGCCCCTAGTGTATCCTATATGCAATAGAGTCCATAGACAAATTTGAAGATTCACTACTTTTCCTCAAAAACCTAATTACTCTTTAATTACACATTAAGTTAAACATATAGCCATATTTTTTTTTGACTCTGATTTATTTTTTAACAACATAGCAACCACTATTTAAGTCAAAATCTTTAAACTAGCTGGGTAAAGTTGTCCTCACCAAATTTTATAAAAGCATGCTTTCTTTGTTCTGGAATCACCTATGAACACCTAGCTATGCCATATTTAAATTATCACATATTTTAGAACAATGTTCTTCTCTCTGAAACTTCTTGGATACCATGAGACACAATGCAGAAATATAGGAAGATAAAACCAGAAAACACTACACACAAGATTCCTTTATGTTTACTTCTTCTTGAATTGGATTCTGCCACCAAGATATTTCTGAATTTGTTCAGGAACAGAGAGAGCAGCACACCCAGGGGGAGGACACATGAATTAATGCTTCCTGATCCTTACTCATCAGCTCAGAGCTGGCCCCATTTATGTTGCACGCCTCTGTATAGTTGGTGATGGAAAGCCAACTTGGAGACTACCGAAACTCCAATGTTTCAGTACTTCCGAACTCTGTATAAAGACAATGTTTAATTTTTATTTTTCTTAGAAGACTGAAGTTAACTGAAGTGTTACTAAATGTAATATACAGGCAGACAGAACAGAAGACCCTTTCACGGAGTTTTCCCTGCATCACCATTGTGGTAGTGGAAAACACTGTATTTCTTTAGCAACTAATTTACCAGTCACAGTTATGGACAAACCAGAGTGAACTTTTCTTTTTTAAAATGATGCAGAGTTTTTTGTTTTGTTTTGTTTTGTTTTTATTCTCAAGACTATGCAATCATTCTAGATTGATTCGCAAGCCTAAGGGTAGCTGCTATTATTATTATTATCACCATTATTATTACTTCACTATACTACCTTCTATATTGTTTATGTTTGCTCTTTCCTTTCTATTCTTGCTTTGGGTAGATGGCTGTAGTATATACATTAGATACATCTGATATACACACTTCGTATGTGCTCTTGTTCTCTTACTATTATTCTGCGTTTTGGGAAATGCTGTTAAGCAACACTTAACAAAGAAGACAAACTGATGAGCTGGTTTAGTGGACTAAGCACCTGCTTAGGCAAACACTGGACTAGGGTTCAATCCCTGGCACCACATGCCATGCCAGCCCCACTTCCAGGCACACTGAGCTGGCCATGGACACTCAGCATGGTGACACACTGTAATCCCAACATGGGGCGGGGAAGCCTGAAAACAGGAGGATCGCTGTGAGGCTGAGCTGCAGAGACCCTGAACCAAATACCAAAAAAAAAAAAAAAAAAAAAGAAGCATGTAATGAAAACTGTATTGTTACAGCTTTATTTTGTTTTCTTTTAAATTTTATTTTGTTAGTACATGTTTGCCGAACACAAAACTCACACTTGCCTTCAGGACTAGTACACATTACAACAAATCTGGACTCTAATGCCCCTCCCAGTCCCCACTCATCCCATTTCCTGTCATTAGGTTCCTTTCCCATATGCACTATTATTGTTATTTTTAGTTCTTGTTTACAATAGTGAATGTAAATATTATAAGCTGGTCTGTTTTAGTATACACATTGTGGAGAATGCTTGCATATTCAAAGATAGCTATGAAGCCCCGGAGAGATGGCTCAGTAGAATAAGCACTTGCCTGGCAAGCACAAGGATCTGAGTTCAATCCCTGGTTCTGCTGAAAAAAAAAAAAAAACATAGCTAAAATGAAATTAGGTGACAGAATCTTCTGGAACCACCATTGCTTATCGAGCCCATCATTGAGCAAAGCATATTTTTGCGGTTCAAGGTTATATTTTAAAATATTTTATGTAAAATAGACTTAACTGTCTATCACATAGTCTATTATAAAATATTACTGAATTTAAAGATCTTTTTATTACTAGGATAAAATATGGTATGACTTATAAAGTTTGCACAGTTTTTTCCCAATTATTTTCATCAAAAGCATAAAATGTAATTAAATATATAATTATGTATTTTGGGCCAGGGACATAGCTCCGTGGTATAGCCCCTATACCACAAGCACAAGGTCCTGAGTTCAGTTCCCAATACCAAGGCACATACACAGAAAAAACATTGCTCTATTTTAAACAGAATGAAAGAAATGGCTATAATATACTATATTCTAGGTGAGCAACATTTCTGTGCCCTGAGAAAACACAAGTTGATTGCCTGAAACAACGAACATGCGTGGTCTCCCAGTTCCTGGAATCCAAAATTAAATTGAGAGGGCCAGGTCTCCTTTGCAAATGGTAGAGAAAAGAAGCACACTTCTGGGTTGCCTCTTGCTGGGGCTCCTTGCTGTGACTTGCCTTGTAGAAATGGCACTGCACTCTCTCGCGCCCTCATCTCTTACCCACCTTTCCTACTACTTTTCCTTTTGTATAAGGATACAAACTGTGTCAGATGAAGCTTCCACACCACTATAATCTAATTTTTGACCTATGGCTTCTGATGAAAGGTCAAGCAAGGTCAGAGTCATAGGTTCGGGACTTTAAACTACCTTATGGAGAGGACACAGTTTAACATAACATCATGTAACTCAGAAAGCATCACTCCTGCCCTGAGTGTGCTCCTGCTACTTGTGCTATCGTGAAAGCTTTTGTGTCCTTTCCTTGTATTTCCACACCTCCTTTGTCAATGCCAAACCCACACAACTTCTCTAATAAGAATGACCACAGACTCCGTTCATCCAGTGCCCATGAAAAGCCACGAACGGTAGGCAAAGAGTATTTTCTATGCATTAAAACATCACTCCAATATGGTTTGTCTTCAGAATGCTCTCCATAGCATTAACCATTATCACAGTTAACATTTTCATTGGGGCCAGGGAGATGGCTCAGTAGAATAAGCAATTGCTTGGCAAGTACAAGGGCCTGAGTTCAATATCTGGTTCTGCAAAAAGAAAAAAAAAAAAAAAAGAAAATCATGTACCATCAGTTATTTTTCAGTCATATATCTTACCTTAAAAATTAATGTAGCAGTTTTGGGCTCACAGGGATAATACTTACTGTCACACTTCCCATGAATATTTGAGTAAAACATATGATAACCAAATAAATGAATTAATGAAAGAATGATTGGAAAAAGGACATTTTTATGTATGACTTCGCCTTCAGATGTCTGAGAGTCCATACTGTCACAAAGAATTAGATTTCTAGGAATCCTTCTGGTTTGATTTTATTTTCTCTCCCTCTTTCATTCTTATTTGTATTCATACTTTATTGAGAATTGATTATTTTTAAAATACTTTACTTCACTTGATATGAGGATTTTATATTTTTCCATCACATTGTTCCTCTTTATGCTCAAGCAGCTTAAACAAATAATAAACAAATTATTTGGACTTTCAAATTTCCCATTTATTTTTTAAAATGAAAATTATTCTCAATCTGGACTCTAATGCCATTTAAGTTTACAGAAAAAGGTAGCTATAAAGACTCAGCAGTGCATGCTATACTTTGTTTTTCTTCATTATATTACATATTAATTTGTTTATATTTTAATGTCTTCCAACAAACTCAGGAGTTTTCTTGCCTTGCCTATCACTGTGTAAGAGAAGCAAGACTGACGTAATAAATATTTATTGAATACATCAATGAATAAGATTTCATTCTTAGACTGTAAACGTTGAGGGAATGTAGTATAAATATAGAGATATAAATATATTATTTGACATGTGGGCCTATATCAATATCTATTAAATAATTAAATTGTTGAGAATATCAAGTGTATATCATAATATTATCCATTTTTTGTATTGTATTGTATTGTATTGCATTGCATTGTATTTAGTACAGGCTCTACAGGGTCTTACTACGTAGATTGAACTCCTGTTTTCAGCCTCGCAAGCACTGGAATTACAGGCACGCGCCACCATGTTCACTCTCAATGGCCATCTGAGCACACTCCGGGGGTGGGGCAGGCATGGAGCACCGAGCATTGAACCTGTCTCCTACACATATTATCCATTTTTAAATATTTGTGTCAGTTATTAAAGCTATGAATGATGGCCTGAGTGTTCATTCTTTTCTAAAAGAAAATACCCGTAAGTGTAATATCTTCTTGAAGATCATAAAAGTCTTTCCTCAATAATAATAATAATAAACAAATCAGAGAGTCTTTGTAGATGTAGTCAAGAAAACAAATGAGTTTTTTTTGTTTTAAGATATCTAAAAATCCTACTCTACAAAATAAGAGGTTTATCTACTTAAGGAGCTTTTAAGTTATGGAACATTTTACTATCTCTGGATAAATAAAAACTTCAAGTAATAAGAGAGTTAAAATTTGTGGTTCCTTTTAAAAATAAAGTGGCCTCCAATTTAAGTGACAGTACGCAGGCACACTCATATTGCAAGGTGTTAAACTTTATCGCTGATGGGAAAATCTCGTGTGCAATAAACTTACCCAGTGTGTTCTCTGGGTTTCTTATCTTCATCTATGCCTGGCGGTACTCACCACAGCTAGCAAGCTATCCTTCAGGGATCCAATCTGGCATGATAAATGAAAAGAGCTAGGATATGATAAACACCCCAGAAAACTCCGCTCCACCAGGCCTGCTGGTGTAAGAAAATAACTACAGGTTTCCTAATTGCTTTACAACTTCAGGGACACCTGCCAATTATAATTAAAGAACCAAAGACTAAATATTCCATAAATCTTATTAAGGAACCATGGAAAACATAAGTCAGCAGGATAGGTAAGTTACAGCCTTTCCCAAGGGTTCAATGAAATCGTTCTGTCCGGGCCACTTAATATTATGTACAAACTGTAAATCCATAACAAGTATAATACCTAGTGTAAAAGGCAATATCTCTTTGTCAACATATATTTTAATTCACAGTATCAAAGATATGCTGTATATTTGATTTATTTTACGATTAATTATTATCAGATGAAAAAACTTTCTTTCTAATTTCATATAACATGCAGTGTGACTTCCTGTAAAACTTATTCTTTGGGGGAAAGAAAATGTCTTTGATAGCATATATCTTGAAAGGAGGAAAAGGAAAAGGGGAAGAAATGTGGATTAGCACATTAAAATTTTACATGTTAATTTTGGGTTTGCAAGAAATTTGTGTTTCCTCTCTATATCTCTAATGTTATCAACTACTATTTTTTTCTTCTACCCTGAACCATAACCTGCCACTATTATTTACTGGATGTGGAGTCAGGTCACCCTTCTACTGCAGGGAGACACATTTCTATGTTAGGCTATTTGAATGCAGATTTTTTTTTAGCGGGTAAGAGCATGCTCTGTGTTATGGTAGAGACCAAACCCAGGGCTTTGCACATGCTAGGCAAATGGTCCAGCACTAAGTTATCTTTCCAGCCCAAATTGAAGATGCATTCGATCCCAGGTTTGAGAGACCTGGGATCAGAGACATCAGATTATGGCTCTGCATAACCCCCAACAGGCGCTGACGCCTCTCTTTCCCTGCAATATTAGCATCCAAGGCCTTGGAGTTTGCTACATTTCTTTCTCTGACTTCTTCGCAGAAATTTACACCATGCAGGATCCTCTAAGTCTCTTCCTTACAGAGTTCCAGGGCTCAAGCTCCCTCTACAAACTCACTTCTCCCTTCCACTGTCCCCGGTGACATTAACTGTCTCTTCCAGTCTTGTGTCTTACTGTGTGCAATTGCATTATTTCTGTTGATTCACTGCTGGTCATCTTCCGCTACAACATAAAGCAGCCATTTCTAGGTGTGAGCACGCTGGTCTCCCAGAGGACATTTGGCAGCATCTGCAAGCAGTTTTTGATACTCACACCCTCGGTGAGGTGCTCCAAGCTTGTAGTGAGGAAAAGTTGGGAAGGCTGCTCAACATTTCATGGAAGGACATGGACACGCACTCAGAATTATCTGTGCCAAAACATCAATGGCGTCCAGGGCCAGAAACTGATAAGCCCAGTATCCTGAGGACATGGTCTAAGCTCCTATGGACTCTCCAAGGGCTGGACTATTGTCGGGCATAAAGTACCCTCCTGAACGCATCTGCTGAGTGGACCTGAGATGGGAGGACGATTGGGGAAAATCAACAGAGCAGCATCCAGCAGGGCTGGACATGTTGTGTTTTCTCCACACAGCCCACTTCCTGGGACCCCCCACATAGGTGCCCTTACATAAAGCCTTCTCCCAGACACCTGCCCCTCACTGCCTGGCCTTCTTAATATGTCACACTTAGGCAGCTATGTAGTCACATGGATTTTCTGATATAAGATCCTCCTTTCTCTCCGCACTTTTGTTTTGATCATAGGTAACAGCCACTACGTTAGCCTGTTTCCAGAAGTTGATGAAAACCAGTTGATTTTCACCACCCTCTCGGAAGTTACACTGGCTCCCCTCACTCACAGTCCATCACACCAATTTTCTCGGAGCACTGTTCTCTAAGGCCAGTACAAACGGCACACCGAGCATGGAAATGTGCCCATGTCACATTCTGAACACGTGCATGGTGACGTCTGCACTCACACATCCTCTCCCTGTAGTCTGTCCTCCTGGAGTCAATAACCAGCTGTCCATTTATTTAATCCAATTGGGTGTTTATCTTCCCAAGCATTTATATTGGCCAAGTATATCAATACTTGGTGTGACATTGACACAATAAATTAGTAAATTATTTTCCATTTTATCTGTCATGTGCTACCTCCAGTGGCTGCCTAGGGAAAAAATGCAAGACACTGGCAATTCAAAAGTGTTCCTAATATGACATTTTATATAACAAAGATCACAGGATTGTAACACACACACCTATAAATACCATAGGTACAAATTTTAAACAAACATTTGAAAACTACAAAGATGGATTCAAAACTCTGAGTTAAAATACAAACCAAGTAAAGCATGTTGACCTCTTTGTTCATAATGGCTTCTAAGTAAGTAAAATATATTTCACAATATTTCATGTGTACATATATTTTTTTCTAGAACCAGGGATTGAACTCAGGCTTTTGTGCTTGCCAGGGAAGCACTTATTCCACTGAGCCATCTTCCCAGCCCCTTATGTGTGCATATTTTTAACATTCAGTTGTTGTATAACCTATAGAAATGCAGTCTTGGGGGCCGGGAGATGGCCCAGTAGAATAAGCGCTTCCCTGGCAAGCTCAAGGACCTGAGGTCAATCCCCAGTTCTGAAAAAAAAAAAAAAAAAAACAAGGAGAAGAAATGCAGTCTTAAATTTACTTTTCTTTAATTAATAAACTATACAATGATGTTTCATAGTAGGAAAATCATTCAAGGTATTACCCTAGTGTAGTGGTTGTAAGCAGGTGTAGCAACTGTCTTAGAACTGAAGTGTGCAGTTGCATATGCTTCAAGCAGCTTGTCATACTGACCCAGAAGTTTATTCCAAGGCAGTTATCATCCAAATGTCATTTATGCTTCATCATCAGAATCTTGGCATATGTACATACACATCTTCAGTTGTTTTGTGCCAGTGGACTAGATTTTTGGAGTTGGCTAGAATTCTCTGGGAATTAATGACTACTTGACACTTAATATTTATTTTGCTTGCTTTAAAAGATACAAGTCAAGTGGGGACAAATGATAAATAATAATTTTGGTTATCCTACCTGTCTTTAAAAAAAATATATCAGAAGCTCAGACAGGATTCAAAAATCTATCATCCTATCCTCATGTATAATCTCTTGTAGTGATTTCTTACAAGTGAAAAATGTATTTAGAAAAGCAAGATTCTGTAGTTTTCTTTGAAAAAAGATTCAATAAATATTATTTGTAAGGAAAAAATCTGTGATACAGATGGAATGTAGGGAATAGAGATTAGGGGGAAACATTCGCAAATGATAAGAACAGAACCGGGGATTGAACTCAGACCCTTGCACTTGCCAGGCAAGCACTTTTTGTCCTGAGCTGTCTCCCTGGACCCCAGTGTGGATATTTTTTTAAAGCAGTAGTCTCACAGAATCATTCTAAGCTTTCTACTTTGAAATAATTCAGCTTTGCGAACAATCTTAATGATAATACATGTATTTTGATCCTGTAGATGACTTCTGAAGAAATATGAGTGTTTAAGATGTGCTATAAATAATATGGATTATACTACTAAGTTTGTATAGCATGGTATGCATTATATCCTACTAGATTATAACCTTTGATGAGAGAATTTGGAGGCTTTAATAGTATAAATGGCAGAAAGTCACTCCATTACTATCTAAACCACAAAAACACTCCTATGTCTTTTCATTATTTGTGTCACATAAGTGTATTGTTACCATGGTGAGTTTTGCTTATGCAAAAATTTAATTGTAAAATTTAACCTTGGCTTATTCAAAACTCTCATTTTATTTCTAGATAAAGAATTGATACTATTTTATTCATGTAATGACTTTTTTATGTTGAAATATGAACTTTAATCCTAATAACTGTTCTCTATACATACATGCGGTCTCTAGACACACCCTGGTTCAGATGTATACAGACATGATATCTGTGGGTGGTACTTCTTCCAAAGAACCAAATTAGGTGGAGAAACATTTGGACTCAGGATGTGCCCTAGATTTTTTCAGTGCTTTAAATCATGTCATCACTAAAAGTGGAGAGATTCACATGCCTTTCTGTGGTAGTACACAGAGCAGCACTTAGGAAGCAGTCTTTCTAGTTCCATTACATGAGGCAAAAAGTTGAAACAAACATAGATTCAATTTCTCTTGTTGTTATAAGAGAAATTCTTAGGCTGAGCTATTACTGAAAAAAAAAAAAAGTTTGATCTTTAAAGTGCCAAGAAAGCTACTCTGATTCTAATTTGAAAAAAAACAGGAAAGCAGATTTTCCAAGGTTACCATGATTTCTTTTCTGGAAAAGATTTATATCCCATAGGGGCTGAGGAGATAGATGGCTGAGGGGAATAAGTGCTTGCCTGGCAAGCGCAGGGGCCTGAGTTCAATCCCTGGTTCCACCAAAAAAAAGGTTTATATTCCAGACTTACACAAAATATAGTCAACAAGCACTAGGTAAATAAAGGAAGTGCACTTTGTGTCCACGCTGGTTCCTGAGTATTAACAGATCGTGAGCTCTCTGGTGACCGGTGGGGAAGAGGGTGGCTTGGAGAGAAAAAGTAGTGTGAAGATAAACATCTTGAACAAGTACAAGTAAGAACAACCTTACCATATAATTTTCTGCATTTTATCAAGGATACTATGAATTTTTTTATTTTTTTATATTTTGGTGTTTTTGTTTAATAACATGTTTTATAAACAGCACATTCTCAGTGCCTCTTGGGTTCCTTGTGGTTAGGATGCCCTCATACCATATCCCAACCTAGATGAGCTAATGAGCCTGGGGCTCATGAGATTACACGGTAAATTGAGCGATAGCTGCTTAACTCTGTAGAAAAGAGCACTTTTATTGCATGATATCACCAGGCTTTTATGGTGAGCTTTATGAGATCTCACATGGTGATTTACAATTATTCCATGTCACCAGTGTGGCACTACTGTTGCATTGTTTTGGCTATTAAAGTAACTGCCTCCTGAGCCAATTTGCGAACAAGACAATTCACAAAGCAGCAGTGCTTTGTACTGTAAAAATAGATGCTAGGGATAATTGGGCAAGGTGGTGTCATGTCACTTGTGTGCAGTTCATTAATTAACTGCTTGAAACTGCTATAAAATAATAGCCATGTCATCAGGATAGAAGTACGGGAGTGCAAAGGAAATAAAACTTCCCAAGAAGGAAGACAGAAGTAACCGTGAGGAGAAAAATTCAAATGTTCCCTTCCTTTTTAGTATCCATCTTAGTTCCCTGTAGTTACAAACATGCACTTCAACTTTTCTTATTATTACTTGTTAGTGTTTATGGGGTGGTAGGCGATGCGTAGGATTTCTGTTCCCCTCTGATCTGTGGATGCTGATGGATTGTTTACTAAAAGAGCTCAGGGAATCCCTGCCGCAGTCAGAGCAATATCCTACAATTTTTGTCCCACAGTTCAAAAACAAGGTTCATCTTAAAGACTTTTACAAAAGTGTCACTAATGGGATTTCTCACTGTAGCAATAGCCAGATCTTTAGCAGATCCAGCCCTGAGTCAGGAAATGAGCTGACATCATAATCCATAGCAAAGGTCTATGCAAATAGAAGCACCACAACTTTGAAATTCTATGAGTAGGCTCGCTATGTTTCATAACAAAATGACTTAATTGACCACTTCATAAGTGAGTTTGCATATAAATGTGATGAGGAGAGACACTTTAGAATGGAGACTCAGTGTCTTCCACACAATAACTATTTATATCTGCTTCCTGGTCAGAGCTCCATAGTGACCTTAACCCTGAAACTGTGAGACACACTTAACAATTAGAAGAAGAGATCTGGAAAACTTGGCTGAAGATGCCTCTGGCTACAAGCATATGCAACACTACACATAGCCTAGAAAAACATAGAAGTGAGTAGTTAAAGATATTAAGTTTATTTCTCTGTGAGGACTCCCTCTCTGTGGCAATAATGAAAAAACTAGGTCACCTCGCAATGGTAATTTTCTTAGAATTATGGGGCACTTGAGTCAATTTGATTTTCCTTTAGTTGAACATTTAGCTAAGGAGGGCAGTGCTAAAAGAAGCAACCCATCATCCTTATCACTGCAGGGAAGGGAAAAGGGCTCCTGCAGCTGGGCCTCCCCGCCCTATCAGTGATTGTTCAAGGTTTAGGCTGATGAAATATTTTCTGTCAGGGCTTATTCCACACCTGACATTTCTCATATTTGATCTGTTAATGGTTATTGCCCACAATGCTGGTTTCAAAGGTCAGTTTCATAAAAAGGCTATATCTCTACCAGTTGAGCCCTTCTTTAGGCATTTCTTCAAACATGTGTTAGAAGCCATGGTGACAAGTGTCTGATCCTTACTAGAAGCGTGCAGGTGTAGTGGCCTCTCCCCGAGGTGATTTTCTGTTTCCTGGTGTTTTGATGGAGATAGGGAATCCTTTCTAGAACTGTTAACAGTTACTAAAATTTTTAAATGCCTGTGTCTTTCCAAATATCCTTATTAACTCAAGAATTGTTGAAATTTTATTAGCAAGGAAAGTGAAGAGCATTGCTGGATTTTCATTATAAATATTATATTAATCTGAATTCAAGCATTTGCTGGTAAGAAAAACACAGAACAAACTAAGCTGGAGGAAAGAAACATTGGAGATGACTTTTACTGGAGCCAGAGGATGGAATCCTACCAGAGCCTCTCAGATCACAGACTCCAAATATCTGCTTCATTTTTTTGTTTAGCTCAGACCATATGCTTTCAAGTAGTGGTTGATCACTGGAACAGAAATATGCTCCTTTTCCAGAACTAAAAATCTGGGAAGAAGCCAGCTGTTATGATCCATTACTATAACCCCAGGATCCAGAGACATTAAGGCTAGAAAATCTCAAGTTCAAAGCCAGAAGTACAAGTTCATGACTTAGTGAGACTCTTTCTCAAAATGAAAAAGAGCTGAAGATGTGGCTCAGTGTCAAGGTCCTGGTGTCAATCCTTACTACCAGTACAATAATAAAACCGAACAAAAAGAGAGGAAAAAATGACTGACCCCAGGTGAACTTACCTCTCCTTAGCAATGAACCTAATGGATGTGGACAACGGATGATTGTGGTTGATGACACTGGATCAGATGATTGGATCTGTGTGGAAGTACCCATGGTTTTCACAAAAGTTGTTCGGTGAAGAAAAGCAGAGAGGGAAGTGACTGTTACCAAAAGAAGAGCTTCTATTAAATAACTGTTTTAAAAATTCCAATGGAAAATTTACTTGAAAGTCAGAACACAATTCTCAAAGCCCAAGCTTGTTGTATGCCTTCTAGTCCAAGCTATGTTTTCCTTGCAAAAGAAAGTGATACATAAAAGGCACTATGAAATAATAAATATATATGTAATTATTATTTTCATGTATGTAACATAAACTAAACTGATCTTTCACAGGAGTCTACAGATGACAGTCAGACCAAAGCATATAATGCAAAATTGTTTGAGCTATCAGAAAAATACAGCGGGGGGGGGAGATGGCGTAGTGGAATAAGTGCTTCCCTGGCAAGTGCAGGGCCCTAAGTTCAATCTCTGTTTCCGGAAAAAAAAAAAAGAAGAAGTAGAAGTAGAAGAAGAAAGAAAGAAAAAGAAAGCAGGAAAAGGGTAGATAAATAAGATTAAAACAGATGAGAGAGTTGCTTGCTGTGTTATTGTAAGGTCAGAGACCGTTTTCCTAAAAGCTTCTTTCAGCTGGGTGTGGGGATTCATGCTTTTAAATTTAGCTCTCTGAGAGGCTGAGACAGGACAATTTGAACTGCAAGCTCAGCCTGGACAATTTAGCAAAATTCTCAAAATAAAGACAAAAGTAAAAATGGCTGGAGATGCAGCTACAGTGGGAAAGCCCTGGGTTCAATCTCCAGTGCTGAAAACTTAGAGCACCTTCAAATTGAGACCTGAACGAATGAATCTAGGGGGGGGAGGGGGACAGAATACAAAACATAATTTTACACTGACAAAAAAGAATCTAATATGACTATGACAACAAAATGATCACTTTCAGGGCTGACCAGATAGCTCAGCAGATTAAAGCTCTTGTTTAGGCCGAGAGCAGCGGCCAGGATTAGATTCCCCACATGCCATGCCAGCCCCGCCCCTGGGCACGCTGAGAGGGCAATTGAGACCAGGCCTGAAATCCCAGCATTTGGGAGGCTGGAAACTGGAGGATCACTGAGTCAGATCTACGTAGTGAGGCCCTGTAGACCCTGTGAACTCTACTAAATAAAAAACTAAAATAAATATAAAAAGATCACTGATCTAAGAGAATTGTATCTTTAAGGAGTTATGTACCCTCAGAAAGATTTTTATTGAAGGTCTCATTTGCCCATCTAGAAAATAAATACACAGTGCTGCCTGTCCCCAGCTATCAGGAGTTCTGAGCTGATTCTGATGTACCAGCCATGAGTAGTTTGTATGCAAGAACAAGCTGTGACTGCTCTCACCTAGACTGTGTCAGTAGTTCCATGGCACGTGGCTGTTTCTGGGCTTTTATTCATACCTCGTCCCTTTTATGTATACTTCCTATTATGCTTATTAGTCAGAAGTCAGATTGTGCCCCAAGCTGTGTAGAGCTTCCAGTGGCTCTCCGCTTATTCTAGTGGATGGTGACTCAAATTTTAAAAGACTTATACGCACCAAGACACAATAGGTCTCTTTTAGAGGCTGACTTATGTATCTCTCCCCTCCCACCCAGCCTGTTCATAACTTGAAGTCCTCTGTCTACAGAAAGTGATTGTATTGGACTTGTAAGAGACAGCCCTTAGCCAATAGAAAGCTGTGCTTACAAGGAAAGGAGGTTGTGACACAGCCCATAATATCTTAAGTGTGAAGCAGTAAGAAGATTGCCACGTGCAAGGCAAGAGGCTTCAGAAGAGGCCAACACTGCCCACAGCTTCATTCTGGCTTTCTAGCCTTCAGAACTGTGAGAAAGTGTCCCTCCCCGTGTAGCACCTCATCTATTCTGTTACATTACGGCAGCCACCACACCCTCTAACGTTATCTTCCCCTAACATCCTCCGGATATCCTGGAACGCTTCGGAAGGCTCATTCCTTTGGCCTTCCTTGCCTAACATGCTTTGTCCTGTCCCCCAACTTCTTTCTTCAAGTCTTAATGAAAGTAGCCTTTTCTGACCACCTCCTCCAGCAAAAATACATCTTTTCCAATGTCAGGCTCCTGGAAAATAACCCTGAGGATATGAGGGGCTATTGTATAGTTTGTAACTGGTTCAATTAAAGTTCTTATATTGTATTTGTACTTGATGTTTTAAATGGTGTACTTTTTTTTTTTCAAAAAGAAGAAAAATAGTAAAAAAAACAGAAATGATAGAGAATTTCACTAAAAAGAAATGGGAGTTCGGAGCTCCAGTGGAGCAATCAGTGCGGTATTTATACTACAGAAATGGGAGTTCAACGAAGTTGTTTATATTGTATATTTCTCTCTTCGAATTAGTTGAACAGATGACAAGATCTAAACATGCAAAATTAGTCAAACAATGAAAACAAGAGAAAAATAAAAGAAAATATTTAACCATTACTTATTCATAGTATAAAATCCTACATATCTAATAATTTTTCCTATGTATGCATATCATTATCATTCTTTGTAGCTGAGTAATACTCCATTATATAGAAATACCACATCTTTTTCAACCATTCCTCATGTGATGGACATCTTGGTTGTTTCCAAGATTTTTCTATCACAAATTGTGCTGCTATGAACATAGTTACACATATATCACTATGATATCGTGTTTTCAGTTCCTCTGGGAAAATTCCCAGAAGGGGGATAGCCGGCTTCAAAGGGATTTCCAGTCTTACTCTTTTGAAGAGTCTCCACACTGATCTCCACAGTGGTTGCACCAGTCTACATCCCCACCAGCAGTGGAGATGTGTTCCCTTTCCCCCACAACCTCTCCAACATTTATTGTTGGTTGATTTACTTATGATAGTCATTCTTTCTGGAGTGAGATGGTATCTCAGTGTTGTTTTAATTTGCATTGCATGGATGGCTGGTGATGTGGAGCATTTTTTCATATATTTATTCGCTTCTTTAATTTCATCCTCTGAGAAGTATGTATTCATCTCAGATGTCCATTTCTGAATTGGGTCTTTAAATTTGAGGGCCCTGTTATATCTTAGTTCTTTATATATTCTAGACAGCAGACCTCTGTCTGATTGCTTATTAGTTAGGATTTTTTCAAAATGTGTGGGTTGTCTTTTCACTTTGTTGATAATTTGTTTTGACGTGCAGAAATTCCTCAAGAAGAGTTGATCCCAGTTGATTCTTTCAAGTGTTTCCCGTGCAAATATGCTTATTCATGAACTCTTTACTTACCCCTATATCTTCAAGAGTTCCTCCTACCTTCTCTTCTAAGAGATTGAGTGTTTCTGCTTTAATGTTTAGATCTTTAATCCATTTTGACTTTAGGTTAGTGCATAGTGATACAGGTGTGTCAAGTTTTAGTTTTCAGCATGTAGAAAGCCAGTTTTTCCAGCACCATTTGTTAAAGAGGCTATGTTTCTTCCAGCAGGCTTGTTTGGCCCCTTTGTCTTAGATCAGATGGCTGAGGGTGATAGTAGAGGCCTCTGCATTTTCTAATGTATTCCATTGATCCTCAGGTCTATTTCATTGCCAAAACCATGTTGATTTTATCACAGTGTCTTTGTAGTATAATTTCAAGTCAGGAATTGTGATGCCTCCTGTCTTGTCTTTGTTGGCCAGGATTGCCTTTGCTATTCTAGGTATTTTCTGTTTCCAAATAAATTTCAGGAATAATTTCTCTGTCTGGGAGGTACGTTGGTGGCAGTTGGATAAGGATTGCATTAAATATGTAAACAATTTTGGTAGTATGGCCATCTTCACAATGTTGGTTCTTCGTATCAAGGAGCAGGGAATATCTTTCCATTTTCTGAAGTCCTCTATGATCTCTTTTCTTAGGGTACTGTAATTTTCCGTGAAAAGATCTCTGACTTCCTTGGTTAAGTGCATTCCAAGGTATTTCATTTTCCGTGGTGCTATTAAAAAAGGTATTGTTTCTATAGGTTTCCTCTCAGTGTGTTTGTTTTATGTGTAGAGGAATGCTATTGACTTTTGAGTACTGACTTTGTATCCTTCTATGCTACTGAATTTGTGTATTGATTTTAGTAGCTTCTTGGTGGAGTTTTTTGGATCTTCCAAGTAAAGTGTCATGTCATCTGCAAGTAGTGATAATTTAACTTATATTTTACCTATTCTTATTCATTTCATTTACCTCCCTTGTCTAATAGTTGTAACAAATGATTCCAAAACTATATTGAATAGGAGGAGTGATAGAAGACATCCTTGTCTTGTACCAGATCTAAGAGTAAAAGGTTTCAAATTTTCCCCATTTAAACTATATTAGCCGTTGGATTGTCAGAGATGGCTCATATCCACTTGAGGAATAAGCATTCTATTCAAGTTTTTTGTAGGACTTTGAACATGAATGAGTGTTGGACTTATGAATCAATTGAGATGATCATGTGGTTTTTAGATTTCAGTCTATTACTATAATGTATTGCATTTATAGGTTTTCGAATATTGAACCATCCTTGCATCCCTGGGCTGAATCCTACCTGATCATGGTGTATGATCTTCTTGGTGATTTGCTGTATTCTGTTTGTTAGGATTTTATTGAGGATTTTTGCATCTATGATCATGAGGGAAATTGACCTATAGTTCTCCTTTTTTAGTTGTATCTTTCCCTGGTTTTGGAATCAGTATAATACTTGCCTCCAAAAATGATTTTGAGAGGACTGTTTTCTTTTCAATTTCATTGAAGAGTTTAAGGAGTGTGGGGATTATATCTTCTATAAATTTCTTGTAGATTTCAGCTGTGAATCCATCAGGATCTGGACTTTTCTTTGTCGGTAGGCTTTTTGTTCTGTTTCATATTTCATTGGCTGTTATTGGCTTATTGAGATTTGTTCTATCTTCTTGATTCAGTTTTGGTAATTTGTACCTTTCGAGGAATCTGTCCATTTCTTCTGTATCTTTTAATCTGTGAGCGAGCATAAAGATTCTCGTAGTAGCTATTGAAAATCTTCTGAATTTCCACTGAGTCTGTGGTGATTTCACCCTTTTCATTCCTTGTTGCTTGTATTTGAATTTTTTCTTTCCTCTTCTTGATGAGGTTAGTGAGGGGCTTATGGGTTTTATTTAGTCTTTCAAACAACCAACTTTTTGATTTGTGGATTCTTTGAACTGTTTTCTTCATCTCAATTGAATTGATTTCTGCTCTAATCTTCCTGTCTTTGGACTCTGGGTATGGATTGCTCTTACTTTTTTAAATGTTGGAGGTACAACATTCGGATGTATATTTGTTCCCATTCTGTTTTCCTAATATGTGAATTCATAGCTGTGATTTTCCATCTGAGACCTGCTTTCATTGCATCCCATAAATTCTGATAATTTGTGGTTGAATTTTCATTGAATTGTAGATATTGTTGAATTTCTTGTTTAATTTCATGTGACCCATTGATTGCTTGGTAGGGTGCTGTTTAATTTCCATGTATTTTGCAGGTCATTCTGGTTTCTTTTGTCATTTTTTTCCAGTTTCATTGCACTGTGGTCAAATAATATGCATGGGATAATTTTTGTTTTTTTGCATACACTTAAACATGACCTATGGACAAGTATATGTTTTATTTTTGAAAATGACCCATGTGCAGCTGAAACAAATGTGTATTCAGCTGTGGTCAGGTGGAACATTCTGTATATGTCCACTAGGTCCATTTGTTCCAAGCTCTGGTTCAGTTCTGCTGCTTCTTTCTTAATTTTTTGTCTGGTTGACCTATCTTTTTGAGATAAGGGGGTGTTAAGGTCTCCTGTTAAGATTGTGGTCTTGAATATTAGATTTTTCATGTCCATTAAGATTTGTGTTACATAGTCAGGGGCTTCTGTGTTTGGTGCATAGATATTTAGGGGTGTTACCTCTTCCTCTTGAATTTTTTCCCTAACCAATATGTAATGGTCTTCTTTATTTTCTTTGATAATTCTTGGCTTGAAGTTGAGACTGTCTGAAAACAGAATTGCTACTCCTGCTTTTTTCTGAGGTGCTGGAGCATGTAGTATTGTTTTCCATCCTTTCATTCTAAGCCTATGAAAGCCTTTTGAAGTTAAATGTGTTTCTTGTATACAGCATATTGTTGGATTTTGTTTACTAATCCACTGGGCCAGTCTATTTCTCTTAATTGGTGAATTGAGTCCATTTACATTGATGGTTATAATTAAAATGTGTTGACTTATGATTGTCATGTTACTTACCTGCTGTTGTTTACATTTTGTTCTGTGTTTAATTGTTTGCCCTGTTTAGTGGTTTCCTTCCATTCTCATTTGTGGAGTTCTGGTCATTGTGGTCTCTACAGAACATTTTTTAGTAGCCTGTATAGGGATGGCTTTGTCATCATGAAATTCTTTAGTTGTTCTTTGTCATGAAAGTATTTCACTTCTCCATCAAACTTCAAACAGAGTTTTGCAGGGTATAGTATTTGGGCTGGATTTTTTTTCATAGAGGACTTGAAGTACTCTGCTCCATGCTCTTCTTGCTTTCATGGTTCGTAAAGGGAAGTCAACTGCTATTCTGAAGGGTATTCCTTTAAATGTGATCTGTTTCTTTTCTGTGGAAGCTTTCAGTATATTATTTTTGTTGGATTCCTGGAATCTTGCCTATTATATTTATCGGTGTGTTTTTACTTGGATTGAAGTTATTTGGTGTTTGTATGCTTCAGTTACCTGAATGTTGGTTTGTTTCCTCATATTTGGGAAGTTTTCTGCTATTACTTCTGCCCATATTCTTTTGTATTGACACCTCCTTTCTCAGTGATGCTAGTAATCTCACACTGTTCCTCTTGGAATCATCTTGCAGGTGATGGATCTTTTTTCCCTGCATCCTCATTACTTTTAAGAGATCGTCTGTCACCTTTTCACTAGCTCCACCAGAGTCTTCAAGATCTGAAACTCAAGTTTCTCGTGAGAGAAACTTCGCTTTCTCTCAAGTGGTTTTGTAGACTCGTGATTGAGATATTTAAGTTCTTCTATGTCTCTTTGACTCTGCTTCATGCGACCTATTTATTTCCTGTATTGTTCATTCAAGGAATCCATCATATTTCTAATCTCCTCTATTTTTTTTTATCAATATCTTCTTTAGAGTTAGCTATTAGTTCTTTTACTGCAGATTTTTTTTTCCAAATTGGGTTTCCTCCATATATTTCTGTAATTGATTCTCTACTTCCGATGCCATGATTTCAAAGATTTCTTTTTTTATTTCAGAAATTATTACTGCTCTGAGTTCCTCTTTATCTTTCTGTTGTTTCTTTGCTTGTGACACTGTTAATTCATGTGTTTCAGCTGGAATAGAAATCTGCACTTGTTCTGGGTGAGCATTGGTTTTCCCCCATACATTTCTGTATTTGTTTCATTACTTCAGATGCTATGTATTCAAAAATTTCTTTCTTTTATTTCAGGAATTAATTCTTTTTTTTAATTAATACATTGCAAACTGTTTTTGTATCTACAAGGTGCATGCATGATATTATACTTACAGACATAGCAGATGTGTCTATTCAGTGAATTAAGAGTGTAGCTGTTTACTTATTTTTTCATAGCTGAAGTGTATCACAGATTCAATAATTAATACTTTCTATCTTGTTATCTTCCTAGTGGTTGTCCATAGTACTAGAAGCCGACATAATATCTTGTCTAACCACTATTAGTGCAAATCTTGCTTCTCATGGAATTATGCAGAAGCACTGCATATTTATCCTAATTGTACTGTTTATACACACACATTGTCTCCCTCTTTTTTTGCATAGACCTGTCAAAGATGGGCACTCCATTGTCATTAAAACCAATTTGGGTGCCTGACCTCTCACATTTTAATTCTTGTCTGAGTTCCTCTGTACCTTTCTGCTACTGTTTCTTTGTTTCTGACTTTTTTAATTCATTCATTTCAGCTGAGCTTGTGGCTTCTGCCCTTATCACTGGTGGGCTGGAGGCCTGAGATTGTATTTTTTTTCCTTGTCTTTGTCATTTTGTATAACACTGACCTCTAACCTTTGGTGTAGAGTTTTCGTGCAGTTACGACCTTAGCAAGTAGTGAGATTCGGGTACCGATCTATTAATTTTAGGATTATCCAGTTATGCCTGGCCTGGATCTAGCTATTGTGTTAAGTTCCCTTTTCCTGCAGCTCTTCTGGCACAACTGTGAGCCTGTGGTTCCCCTCTGCTGTGCCCCTGACCTGGGGAGCAAGTGCGGAAGCTCTCCCACACACTCACTAGCCTGTGCTAGGCTGGATCAGGGACCAGAAAAGTCACAAAACTTCGCACTCACTCAGCAGGATTTGGGACAGGATCTCCAGGGAGTTGTAGGGCAGGCTGGGCTAGCTTGCTCAGAACTCTTGGGGTGGCGACTCCAGATGGTGCATCCATGGAGAATCCAAAAGTTCTCCCACACCCTCACTGGCCCGGGCTCGGGTGGATCGGGCTGCTATAACTTTGTGATTGAGTTTTCATTAATCAAAGCATAGTAACAGCGATAGTAAATATCCCATAATTTTTCTTAATGTAAGAGTGCCCATGATCATTTGTTTCATGGTTGTCATCATAATGTCTCATGTCACAGCAAGCAATGAATGCAGCTTGATGGTAAAGAAAGTGCTTATTCCTTATGATCGCTCGGATCGCCAGTTAGGTGCTAAACACAAGGGAAGAAAGTGCAGAAAACTTGAAGGAAGTCTGGGGATCATTGCTGAAGCTGCATACCTCATGTTCAGCTATGTTCCTCTGGGAAAAATAGTCATTAGATCCCAACTACACAAAATGAATTTGTAAACAGTGCCGGGGAAGAGGAGGTAGGTGCAGCTATGCATGGCCTGTCTTTCCGGTAGCAAACTGAGACAGTGCCACTACACTGGTGCAGTATGCAAACAGCAAGGGAACTTTCATCTATGCCAGGGCACAAGTTTCTGCAGAAAAGAAAAAAAAAAAAAAACAGAAGAGTAGAAAGGTCTATCTAACCCAGTGATGGTGAGCATTTTAGAGCTTTCAGTGGCACCAGTGACCTGCCGAGGCACACATGCCAGCAGCCGGCCACCCCGGGACACTCTCATTTACCTGGTTCTCATGTAACCTTTTTTACTGTAAATCACCAGAATATTAAATAGACTCATATATATGTATGACTATAAATCTGAATTGTTTCACCTGATCTTTTTCCCATGAATGTAGATAATTAAGCCTTTATTGAACTAATTAAGCCTTTATTGAATGTCTAATGAAATGGACATTCAAAAGTTTATAAAAGCACAAAAAGCTTATAAAAGCACAAAAGAAGATTTGAAACATGAATCCTAGCAGCTACTCCCTAATTATGTGTCTTTGGGGAAATCCAAAACCCACACTTATCTTCTTTAGCTTACATAGTTTCCCACTATGAATAACAGAGACCACAAAATGATATAATTGAATTTATTTCTTTAATATCATTCGTTTCTGAGCTTAAAATGCACATAGTAGTGCATCTGGAAAAAAATTCTTCTTTTTAATTCAAACTTTGTTTCCACAGTCTACTTGAGTTGATAAACACATGGTAGATTTGAGTGGTTACTGGAGAAAAGTGAGGTTTAGTACCAGGCCAAATGTTGAGTAGAGGTTCTAACACTCACTACATGTGGGAATTTTGGCCAATCATTTAGGCATTTGAAACTCTTTCCTTATCTTTTAAACAGAGAACAGAAGGCCTTTGAGGGATATACTGTAGCAAAGAATTAGTTATAAAACCAGCTAGCTCAATTCTTGCTTACTGGTAGCCCCTTAGTAGACTATTGCCATTATTACTGATTTTCATAGAAATGTTTTAAGTCATGATGACTAATTGAAGTAGAAGTTAAGCAATACAGAAAATAAATGTGAGCCAAAACAATAGGAATGGAAGCTGAGGTGAGGCTTAAGCTGAATTTGAAAGTATTAGTTTCCTTTGGGTGGAAACGGGAGTGACAGGGACAAAGATTTTAAGTTGGATATGAATACGTGCTTTGTGGAGAAGCAGGAGAGCACTTGACTAAAGAAATAGGCCATGAAATGTTCAGGGTAGATGTACTTTCAACTTACCATTTTCCATTGTGTGATTTTTGCAATGAGTATCAGTATTATCAATGTTCAAATTTTAAAAAAACTAGTCTAAGAAAAATTTTCCCTTAGCATCAACTAAGAAAAATATTTTTAAAGCTGTTGCTAAAATATTTCTGTAATAATAAAAGTCAAAAGTTATATGGTAAGCCATATGTAGACTAGAAACACAAGAACACTTAATAGTGTTTTAATTCTCATGTATATTAATCGTATCAACTTTTATAAGTCACACAATATTTAAAATCATGTAGCTGGGGCTGAGGAGATGGCTCAGAGGAATAAGAATTTCCCTGGCAAGTGCAAGGGCCTGAGTTCAGTCCCTGGTCCTGCCAAAAATAAATAAATAAATAAATAAAATCACATAACTAATCAACATATATGAATATTTTGTATAAGACAATAAAATAATATAAAGTTTCATAATCCTTTCACATTTTAATTGTGATGAGCAAAGGTTATTGATTGCAGTAGTTTTAATTCTTATATTTATGATTTATCTTTGGTCCAGAAACAGAAGATAAATATGAAAATGAACAGATTGGATAGGATGTAATGTCTGCTTTCATGAACTTAAAGATACAACTTGAATTCAGAGAGATAAGAAGTATATGAAAATTAACATTTTGTTTTCTAAGAAATCTCACTCCAGAAAATATCCTGGGACTTGGGTGTAGCTCAGCAGTAGAGGTCATGCTTAGGATATGTACAGGTCTTAGTTTAATTCTTAACACCAAAAAGAAAAAAAAAAAAATTGCTGATTAAAATAAAAACATGTAAGCCTTCTAAGCTGCTCACATATAGCCATGAAGATATGTGTAAAGAATTAAAATTAAGCATTATTTTGATTAAGCATGATATATTTGTCATTATCCATACCAGTGAGTATACAGCTGTATTTCAAAACTTTGCTTCACACATGCAGCTCCGTGTAGCACCTGACTGTAAGCACAGAGGTCAACCTGGAAACGTGCCCTTCCAACTCTCCACATGCCATCTCCTGCGATGACACAGTGCCAACCAGAGGCTCAGGGTGAGACCCCTTGTCCAGGACACACCATGGATAGCACGCATACAGTGACATATGCATATATGTGTGTGTATATATATATATATATATATATATATATATATATATATATACACACACACACGCACAAGTGAAGAAATTTTATTTTGCAAGAAGTATGAAATAATTTTAGAAGCCAAAATAATTCTAGTTTGAGGGGCAACAAAACAAACCTTTCAACCTAAAACACTATTTTATTTTACTTTATTTTATTTTAGTGTGTGTGTGTGTGTGTGTGTGTGTGTGTGCGCGCGCGTGCTTTACTAATGACTACATTGTCACATATGGCATAGTATATGAGCCAAAACTTCAGTCTCTGCTTGATAATTTATAAATGTTTTAGAAAATTATATTCAATCAAATAATTACTATCGAGGAAACATCGTAATTACATACATTTGTTCCATATGAATTAATTAATGTAAATGGGATGTTTTATTTATAAGCATAATTCCACACAAGAATCAGTAGGAGATGTGTTGGAGAAGAGGAAGCAGTTGTGGGGGGACAATAGGCTAAAAAGTGATCAATATCTCCTATCCATATCTACCATAATTTTTTGTACTGAGCATCAGACTCAGTAACCTTGCACTTGCTGGGCGGGCACTTTGCTGCTGAGCTATATCCCTGGCCCCTAAATGTATCTATGAATTTCCCTAAACAAATATAGTTGTAATGTATTGCAAATATACACTAATAAAAAACAAAGGAAAGTATAAAATGTGAACACTTGAGTTCATTCTAAATCATATTGTTCTGCCTACTACTGGGAATAAATCCCAAATCAAACAAAAGTACCTCACAATTTGGGCATATAGAGCATGCATACCATAGATATGGGCTTGATCTAATGGAAACAAATTTTATTTATAGTCAGTATGATCATTATTTTATTACTATGCATTGCTTTCTCATAATTCATTGAGACTTTGATACTTCTTCGTAATTGTCACTTTGTTAGTGATTGCTGGTTGGAACAAATCAATCAATCTTGACCAGCATTGGTTCAACCCTAGAAGATGATGCTATTTTCCCACTAAAGGAAAATAAGTGGGGGCCAGAGAGATAGCTCAATGAAATAACTGATTGCCTGGCAAGCATAAGGTCCTGAGTTCAATCCCTAGTACCACCAAAGAAAAAAAAAATACTAATCACCATATATCTTATTCATAAAAATGGGAAAAATAGTAAAAGAAAGGCCAGCAGGAGGAAACAACAAAAATGAAGCAAAGGAGAGGCAGAAGGATATTCAGAAAAGCTAAGTGGGCTATTTATTTGAGAGACTTGTCACACCATTACATGAACCAGTGAGTCTCATGACAAAGACATACTAATCTAGTGACTCTTGGGATTTTTAATACTCCAGAAAGAAAACAGTTGAATAATTTTTAACGTTTTTTAGTCAGAAATATACCAAAGAGTTATATTGTACTGGATACTCCTGTCAATGTCTACCTTAGTAGAAGACTTGATCTGCAAAGTCCTTCAAAGGATTCAGGAGGCTGTTTTCTATAAAACTAACCAGATTCTTCCTCCATTTCTATAAAAATGTCAAGGTCTGTTGGCCCCCAAAATGTTATTGTTTTGTGCTCCATAACTTTCTCACTCAAACACATCCAACTACTTTTTTAATAATGAACAACTCAAACTGTATCTCATATATTCACTTTCGTTGCCTTTAATCTGTCTCTCCATTCCTCCTAAATCTCTGCAGTAATGCATCATTTAAATTCTTACCTTTGACCTGAAATCCTCCACTCCAACTTCCTTCTGCTTCTCAGACCTTCAAACTGTTAAAGTCACTGGGCTCATTCATTTATTTCATTGCTGCAAATCAAATGCAGAGCTTATTTACAAATATATATGTATATATGTAAATGGTATGTTTTATTTATAAGCATGCTTTCATATAAGAATCTGTGACTTATTAAATAAAGCTAGGAGGATAGATAGATAATCCACAAAAATATATACATAGTTCATAAAAATAAAAATAGTATTTTTTCAACAGATACTGTTACCCTCTTACAAGGGGCCCTAAAGGATATTGTATATCTTGGAAAGCTCACTTTACTGCCCACATGTAAAGAAAAAATTGCAAATTCTTGTGCATTGAACTCAATCATCAAGGCAACCAAAGAAGCAGTTCCCTGTACTAATAAATGTCTGAGAGGTAATGGGCACCACTTTGAGCACCTTGTAAAGGCAGAATCCAAATGTAACCTGTATTCATCTTGTGATGTCTCAGTAAATTTATCATTAAAATATTTATGCAAGTTTTCCTTGAAATCTGTGTACATTTTTAATGGATGCTCTTGGAAAGATAGATAGATAGATGATAGATAGATAGATAGATAGATAGATAGATAGATAGATAGATAGATAGACAGACAGACAGACAGACAAACAGGAAAATTATCCCATCTATTGAGACAATATGTACATCTATTGGGATGATATCCAGAGCTTTTCATCAACCCATTCCACTGATCACAAAAAATAGTATTATATATTTTCTTTGAAAGAAACCTTGTTGGATTCAGTGGTTGTAAAGATTAAACATTGTCACTCCCATCTTAAATTATAGAATCAGACAAAAGTATAGGAATTGAGATGAGCAAAAATTGGCTGCAACCACCTCTTAAATTCTAGAAGCATTAAAGAAAAATATTTTGACTTACCTCATAAGATACAAAAGTTACATTTTTTGTTATATAGGTCTTGCTATATCTTGGTCTTAACCATTCAGCAGAAAAGTATAAAAATGAGGTATATAAAATAAGGGCATAATAATAAGCTGAGCTCTAAATGGCTCTAGTTAATAACTTCTTCAGATAACCCACTAATACTGTGGACTTCTGGACTGTGTTGGATTATTTCAGTTAATTCAAGCACCTATAATAATGGAATGACAGTAGAATACCCATCGTTGACAAGACTAAACAAAAAAAAGGGGGATACATAGGAAGAACCACTCTGTGTTTGTAAAAACAGTACAGTTAGGTTAAATATGCAGTACTTTTGCGTAATTCTAGGAGAAGTAAGATTTGCACTAATAGTGTTTGGACAGGATATCCTGTCTGCTTCTTGTACTACGGATAACCACTAGGAATACAACAATGTAAAAAGCATTAATTATTGAAACTACTATAAATCAGCTTTAGAAAAAGGTAGGTATACAGCTACATTCTCTTAATTCAATGAATAAAGGGATCTGCTCTAATAGTGTTTGTAAATAGATTATCATGTATGTACCTTGTACAACAAATAACCACTAAGAAAACAATATGTAATGTATTAGTTATAGAATCTGTTCAACTAATTTGATTTGAAACTGTGTCATTGTTATGTGTTCTTCAATAAAATAAAAAAAATTAGCACTTCCTGTATCTTTGTGCAAATCTCAGCCCAAATATTTCTGCTCCTTCAAAGTGATTATGATCCCTTTCCAAATGTTTATTGAGTTCTCCTTGAGCTTTACTGTATGCCAGCTACTAATGAGTTGAAAAAGTCATTCAATCAATGTTCAGTGAATGAACAGACAATTGAATGAAGTTTGGGTTAGCTTCAACGTTCCTGTGATGAAACTACAGGAAAGATTACAGAAGACTGAAGGCCCACTGTGACATGTTGGCACCGTCCTGAGACATAGGCCTCATCCGCCAGCTGCAATACTGTTTTGAGGCTGACAGCACTCAACCATGAGGCTTTGGAGAACAGCCTTGTCTAAAGAAAGTTGCTTCATCCAAAGAGATGTTCTTTATCCCAGGAAACCCACATCAAGGACTAATGTCTGAAACGGTATCAAACCTCATGGTCCTCGCTCCTATCCAGCAGCCATCTTGGCTTCAGTCTTCACCAGAAAGTCAGTCAATCCCTTTGCTGAGATTGCAGTGTACCCAAGCTGCTCTCCCTGGCCAGTTTAGCTTCGTTCCGCTTTCTTCCAAAGGTGAGATTCTAAAACCAAGCCCTAATGAATTTCTACACCAGGTTTTACTTTGGATTTGGCTTTCCTAAAGAAAACTATGGGATGATATAGGCACATGCTTAACTTTTCTTTAATTACCAGGGATTTACAGTTCAGTGTGTACACGAAGTATTGCAGTGAATTAAAAAAAAACTCTGAACTGGCCGAAATAATAAGATTTTCAATTGGCTAGAAGAGGTAATTATAAAAGCTTAAGTAATACTTACAAAGGCTTTCTCAGTGTATCTTCTGATTGAAATTTAATATAGGCAGGGTCATATAGCAAATGTTCATTGTGCTATGCTGAAAGTAATCAATGATATTTTAATAAATGAGTCCAAAAGTCATTAATTGTTTATGTCTTGCTTTGTAGACAGATAATTCAGTAGTAATTAGGTATTATTAAAGAAATATCAATATCTGCCAATATAATAAATGTAAAATTCTAATAGATCTTTAAAATATATGCAAGCTATTTATGTTTATTATAAATTTTGGAGACCATACATTTATGATGATTGAAGTACTTAAAATGCAGAAATAAATCAATATAGATATATTTATGTGTTATCTTTGCTAATATGCATGCAGAACGATATAAAATGGCTGCAGTAATATTCACTTACAAAATGTCTTGCCTTTTTGACAAAAATATGTAGTGCCAAAGTTTTTAGTAGATGGTGAAACACTGCAACAGTTTAAAAATACACATTTCCTAAGAAATTCTTACGAAATTAAAGAATTTATTTAAACTGTATATTTCTAAAATATTGCTTCTGCCCATCCCACTGTATATGGTTTAATATATATGAATTTATGGTAAGAACATTTCAGGTTATTGCTTAAAGCTTAACCTACAAGAAACACTCATTATGTAAATCATTGTTGCTATACCTTATACAAGTCTACATATTTATTAAGGATTAAAAAGACAAATATTTTCCCTAGCCTGTTTCTTTTCTTTTGATGGGAGCATCACTAAATTTTAGAATAATCTTAGCATTCAAAATTTCTCTAGAGTGCCTAAAATATTATCTTTAAGTTGTTCTAAAATACTAATAAGTGCATTTTTACCCTATTTTAAGAAAAGAGTAGATCAATTCCAAGCAGTCACCTATTAGCATTCCATACTAACTAAGCGGATTATAGACACTGAAACTAAGCCTGAATATCTTTTTAAAAAGTTCCCAAGTTTAGCTGTCTTGGAAGCTGCTTTGACAATAATTGGATCCCCCTAATACCCATATGGATTCAAATATTGCAGAAAGGAAATGGATTGTAAATTTTGGCAACTGACCTTAAATCTACTTCCATATGTATGCTTTACCACCACAGGAATTGGAATTCGAATTCTTGTTACAAACCATTTTTCCTAATTATAAGCATCTTAATTTTTCACCTTCACAAGTAAAGTTGTGAGATGCCCAATGTTTGCCTTGCTTATCTCAAATTCCCATTTGGCAAGCCCTGTAAAAAGTAACTCCCAAAGAGCTGTCATATGTCTGGAGTCTCCAACTTGGCTCAGCTTTGAGCTTTGACCTCAGGGGAATTTTGTGTGTGTGTCTTCCTGCGGTTTACCACTGAGAGTTCTCACTAAATTGAAAGAGAGCAAGAAGGATGGGTTAAAAACAATAGCTCAACAAGCTAGGGTTATTTTAAGTAGCTCACAACACAATTCTCTTACAGGACCAAATGGCTACAACATGGTCTCAGATAATTGCTCTTTACAAAGTAATTCAGGAAGAGCAAGGCCAATTAGCTTACCAATTAAAAGGTGTGCTAAAAGTACAACACACATTCATCAGAATTAACACCCACAAATGTTTCTATAGACATTGCATCAATCAATGTGTAAGAAATATAGATCTTGGCAACCATGCTCTTGGTTATCACTACATACTATCCACCAGCATAAGGGCTGATAATTTCTTGTTTATATTACAGCTGCCATGGGAATGCTCTCTAACCAACTTCTTTGTTAACAGGCTAGGATGACTAGAATGAATATAAAGGAAATCTAAAAATCAGAATTGAACTAGCATTAACTATTGATTACATGTTTCTAGAAGCCAGCCAAGTTCCATAGTTGAGGGGTGTAGAGTGTTCTTTCCATACGTTGTTCTGTAATATTTTCATTTATTCCCAAATACATAGCATTTTTTTTTCCTGTGGGTGTGGAATCTGGCACTTAAACAGCCTGTTATAGTGTAAACTTTCCTGGGAGTTTTGTCTGACCTAAATTTTCCCTTAAAGTTGTTACCGAAAATTCATCTAAAATAATTTCCCTAAAATTCGGTTTGGTCCAAAATGATCTACCTATTTTAATAGAAGTAACTGTTTTCCTTATGCTTGCTTGACTAATTGGTAAACATGCAATAAAGTAAAAAAAAGTGTTTACAATTTTGCAAGCAATCTCCAATTGTTTTCCTGGCTTGCTGTGTGATCAGTAATATTGTTTTAGTTTTAGTAGCTATTCAGTTTTCTATTGTAGTGTAACCACTGTAAAAATTTATCAAATTAGAATGCTGCATTCTTGCAATCTCACAAGTTTTATGGGTCTAGTTTTTCACACATTGGCTGCCTTCTTCTCAGAGTCTTACAAAATTGGAATCTAACTTTGCCTGTTATAGCCTCATCTAGAAGCTTCACAAGAGAACTGACTGAGTTCAGCTGATTGGGAGCTGGCAGTGATTTTGGTGGTCGAGCTCCCTGTTTTCCTGCTGGATACCTTCTCTGCTAGCCCCTTACCATCTGGCCAACTTTATAAAAAACACAATGCAGTCCTCACCAAGAGAATCTCTCCCATCAGGAAAATAATCCCATATATCTCCCCTAGTCAGGTGCTCACTATTCAGCCTAATCTCCCTTTAGACTAAGTAGGAGTCAGTTGATAGGGCCCTCGATGTTATCTGCAAATTTGTTGTACTTTCACCCCGTATCCTAACTTGGTTGCCAGAGCAAAATCTGTCCTAAGCACAGGCCTAATGCACAGAAGGGATGAGATCCTAGAGGCATGGATGGTAGGAGGAGAGGTTCTGGCTTTGGTCTGCCCAAATTTTGCCTGCTGCAGAATCTGTGAACACAATGCCATGTGGTTTTCAGAACTGTGGGAGAGGAAAGTGAAATAATGGAAGTAGTTCAGAGGTCTGAATTCTTGTTCCATCCAAATGATATTGGTGGGGCCAGCGAGATAGCTCAGAGGTCTAAAGTGCCTGCTTAGGCAAGCTTACGAAGATGCAGGGGACCAGGGTTCAAATTCCCAGTACCACATGTTGTGCCAGTCCCACCCTTAGGGCAGGCTGAGCTGGCCTAGAATAAAGAAAATAAATAAATAAATGATTTTGACTTTTTATGGAGCACAGAGAACCGCACAGATAACTATTGCAAAACCTCACAGACTCAGGGAACTTCCATGAAATCATACTTTTATGTTTAGAGATTGTGAAAAAGCTAAGATCACCAATTAAAAGATAAAATAAAATGCTAATGTCAGCCAATATAAATTGTGAACATCAACACTAATGTAAGTGTTTTGAGCTAGGTGCAGAGGGGCACCCCGGTATTCTCAATGTATTCAGGAGATTTAAACAGAAGTGGCATGAGTACAAGGCCAATTGCACTTTGCTATAAGTTCAAATCCAGCCTAGGCAAATAATTAAACTCTGTTTCAAAAAGAAACAAAAATGAATATTTTGTCTTGAAGTATTGTTTTCCTATCTAATTATTTATTCATTTATTTATTTATGATCATTTTTAATGAGTAAATTACAGGACACTCTAAACCAAGGCTCTAAATGTTCTTATCCATTTTTATCTCCTTCGCACTGAGATTTCAAGGGGAATCACATTGATATCCCCAGACAGAAAATGGGATCAAAAGACTCAGATTTCATCAAAGGAAAACAAATGACAGAATGTCTAGCTCAGATAACAAGCCTGGAAAGTCTACAGAATCTGAAACTCTCTCTCTCTCTCTCTCTCTCTCTGATGCATCCTAATACAGTCTCTCTGTCCAAGTCTCCCTTATTACTCCAAATTTCTCTGACTTGTTTATATGATATCAGTTATATGACCTCAGTGTTTGGTTCTAAGCAAACTTATGATGATAATTCATGGAATGATTCTCCCAATTTTATGGAGAAAAGTTAAGTAGAGAAGCTACAAATCACAAATGTAGCCACAGACTATGAAGTGTGTGAGGTAAGGAGATCTGGTTTCAGCTTTCTGCAACCCTAATGTCATTAACCTTACCTATTTACCAATTTTTTTGTATTTGAAAGTAGACATAATTAAACCTGAAGATAATGAATAGAAAGTGTCTATCTAATGTTATACATCCTACTAAAATGTATTATAATTTAAAGTCAATTTTTAGTTTCATTTAGAGCTTATTCTGCGTGAAGTTCATTATAAAGGAAATTATTCGGGCCGGGGAGATGGCTCAGTGGAATAAGCGCTTCCCTGGCAAGCGCAAGGATCTGAGTTCAATCCCCAGTTCCGCCAAAAAAAAAAAAAAAAAAAAAGGAAATTATTCATTGAATTATATATTCATATTGTTAATACATTAATATAACATATATATTATTTTCAAAGTTTTTCACTGACAACTGACCCCTTGTGATACATTTTTCTTATGGACCTGTCTCTACACACCATGCATTTTCATGTATTGTTCCATTTATTAATTTCTTTAACACTGTCAGAAAAGAATTACTCTAGATTGCTCTGTGAATTAGTGGATTCAACTCTCATCATTTTCTAGGTGAGGAAACTAAGACAAAGGGAGATTAAGCAATTTTGCACAGCTATTAAGGCTGACATGCAGTCCCAGGCAGAGTGGCTCCAAACCCAGACCCTTTACACCCAGCCCTGCTCATGAGTACCCAGAGCATTCAAGTTCCTTGTCTCTGTACAAAAGAACTAAGAGAACAGGCTAAGCCTTCTCTCATCTCAGAAGATCCACACTTTCCTTTAATTAATATTTTCTTTCAAATGGCTTTCTATGATTTTTTTTTATTCAAAAGACATAAAAATACCTCATTGATCAGGAAAAGGAAAGAGAAAGAAGGAAAGAAAAAGAGAAAGAAAAGAAAGGAAGGAGGGAGGAGGGAAGGAAGGAAGAAAGGAAGGAAGGAAGGAAGGAAAAGAGGGAGGGAGGGAAGGAAGCAGGAAAGGAAGGAGGGAGGAAAGGAGAAGAGACATTGCATTTAATGTAAACGTATCCATGGACATTTGAATTTGCTATTTTACCATGCAAAACTCACAAAGAGTATAGTATTGTGTAATTCAAGCTCTAAGTAGCCCTGTTATTATATCATTTCAGAACCTGAAAGGACTATAAAATCATAGCTCAGTGAGGGCAGCCTTTCAGAGACAAGGACTTAATCTACAACCCCAAACCTGCTCATTTATCAGAAAGTACCTACACTAAAAACTGACCTGAAAATTGAGGTTTAATTTAGGAAAAAAAAAAAAAACTCACACACTAACATCCTTTATTGTAAAACACAGTAACATGCATGCCATAGGTTCTCCACCATTTTCATAGTCCCTTTATTCTGGAATATTTTTCTGTAGCACTCTTCTTTTTAAAAAAAAAATATCTTTTTTTATTTATTCATGTATTTGGTACAAGGTCTCACCATGCGGCTCAGACTCACAGTGATCCTCCTGTCTCAGCCTCCTTTGTGCTAGGATTATAGGCATGCACTACCCAAGATGAGGCCGGCACAGCATGTGGTACTGGGAATCAAACCCAGCTCCTTGCACTTGCCAAGAAAGCACCTAGACCATTGAGCTATCTTCCTTGCCCTGTAGCACTTTTCTAATGTTTATATCCATACAGTGGCCAGAACTAATGCTCCTAAATATAATAAAATGTACAAGCCATGATTAAATTTGTTAAAGACGAATTACAAATTGTTTCTTTATGCTCACATATGCCTCCTTTTGCTTCCCACACTCAATAATTTCTTTTTTTTTTTTTTTCTTTTCTTTTTTTTTTTTTTTTTTTTTTTTTTTTTTTTTTTTTTTTTTTTTTTTTTTTTTTTTTGTCTTTTTGAGACAGGGTCTCACTATGCAGTTCAGGCTGGCCTTAAGCTCACTTTGTAGCTCAAGCTGGTCTCGAACTCACAACAATCCTCCTGCCTCAGCCTCCCGAGTGCTGGGATTACAGGGATGCGCCACCACGCCCGGCTCACACTCAATAATTTCAACTTTTGTTTTAGACACAACAGGAGTTCTAAATGCATCATTGTTGGAAAGCTCAAAGGATCGATGGAAGAAGACAACATGCTTCTATTGCAAAAGAGGAGGGCCCGCTCATTCAACTGGAAGACCTCCCCTCTTCACCTCCTGCTATCCACCTTAACAACTTGCAGAAATTCAATTTGTTATGATTTGTGTCTAGTTATCCCCCCGATAGCCTTATGTAAGTTATAGGGCAGAGGTGGCTGGAGGAGCAGAGCGGATTGAGGGGTGGGGCCAGAGGACCAGGGTGGGGCCTGAGTGCAGGGCCAGAGAGGTGAGAACAGGTAAACTGCCCAGCCTGTGCTTTCTTGGAGATGTGAAGAGGGTCATCCTGGACACAGCCATGCCCCAGCCTCTCCTCCAGTGTCTTAAAACCTCCAGTAACTGTGAGCTAAATAAATATTTCCTTCCCTCATTTTGAGTGTCGGGTATTTGTCCCAGCAAGGAGAGAAGAGTAACTGAGACACTATTCCATCTGATCAATTTTGGCAAGCTGACAAGATGAGTATTGGTCAAAGAAGAAATTAGTTCACTCTGGTTCAAGAACACGAAGCACGGCACTAGCAGAGGCAATAAGGGCATGAAATGAAAATAGTAAGATTAACTAAAGGATCTTTTTTGTTGTTTGGCCAAGACTAGAAATATTAAAAAAAAAAAAAAACTTCCTAGCGCTGGAACTTGGGGTAGAAAAGTTACAAACTTAGAGGAAAAGACTCTCCTGTTTTACACAATGTTCGTGTTTTATTTGTACATCTTTATCTATGTAAAAACACTGACACTGACAGGGATTTTTCTAAGAATAAAAATGCAATGATCCATCAGCATGACAAGATGCAAGAATGCCCAAAGCTCTATGCCACTCCTGTTTCCTGAAGCAACTCACTAGTAAACCCAATAACGTACCCTGCAGATGTCAATCCCCTGCCTTCGTCCTTCGAAACAATCTCCATCTCCCTCTGGTGTGTAATCTGATACCTTTGCATATGAAAAATCATTTCATTCCTCTAATATGTCTTCTTACTTAGTGATGTGTCACAGATGGCATACATTATCAGTTTTTGTTATCCATTCTTAGCCTAGAACCCAAAATTATCAAGTCTCTCATTTCATTTCATCAAATTGCCTCTTGATGGATGGAAACAGTTTAGGTAAAGTAAATTTTATTACCTGATCATCGGATTTTTATGAACAACAAACAGGTTGACACTCTAGGTTTCCATTGACTTCCAGAGCCAAGGTCCTGCCCAGCTTCTGAGACCCTGTGTCTGACTGGGCCAGGAGACCGGCTTGATGATATGTTCCTCCAGTCAACCAGAAACCCAGGTCTCGGGCCCTCTAACTTGAAAGAACTTCCCTTGAGGAACACTCTGAGACTGTGAATGTGGAAGGCTCCTTGTCCTCTGCCTGCTAAGAAGTTTAAAATGTTAGTCTCTCAAACTTGCCCTGGAAACTCAAGCTGCCTTATTAAAGTCCCCCCCCCCCCGTTTGAAAAACTTCTTTGTTTCACTAACAGCAAGTCTCCTGTGTTTTGTAACATTGTTATTGAACAAGTTTACTGATGTGCTGAGGATTTCTTCTAGAGGAATTACCAAACAGCTTGAGATTAGAAACGTATGATGGCGACAGCTCTCCTAGAATAAATGAAAATTTTTTATTCAGCTACTGAGAAGGGTCTCCAGAGATCAAATTAGAAGCTAGCTGTGAAGGGAGATGTTTAGGCATGCTCTGGAATTATTTATCAGCATTTTCTGCTTGTGTGGAATAAGCAGACATTAAGTTTAAATTAAACAAAGGGGGGAAGAAAACAAGTTTTTTTAGTAATTTGACTGCTAATGATATTTCTGAATTATTCTCAGCTTAATAGTTTAAGTAATTTGCAATGATAATAATTGTTCCTACTAACACTACCATGGCGTTGATTTTCTTCTTCTTTTGGCCAAGTTAAACCCCCTTTAAAACCTTTAATGGACATGTAATTGCAAATTTGTTGTGGGCTTTGTTAATTTTTAAATTTGTTCTCTTCTCCTTGACATTTCTTTTAATTTAATTCAATTTTATTACATTCATCAACAATTTGAGAAACTGACTTAAAAAGTCTATTAAAAAGGAATAAATGTTTTTTATGTTGCACTTGTTTGTCTTTATTTATAATGAAGCTGAGCTTGTAGATAGAATAAAGGCAGCTCAATTATTACGTTCCACATTAATGTGCTTTTCTCGTATACTCATTCAAAATAAGTATGCTTTTGCTTTTAGGGTTGTTCAAAAGAAGTAAACTGTTAATATGGTGTTGCAAGCGTCCTTCAAATAATTAAACAACAGGTCAAACTGTGTTCCAAATTTACCCACAGGTCTGTATTTTAAATATCATCTAGGTGATGCAGTGGTGTGAAAAGAGATTAAACTTTCTTCATAAGGGAGGACTGCGTATTATCACAACTAATTGGTTATTGAAAATATTCTCTGTGTGAAGTGGAACAGGTTAATAAAACAGAAACCAAAACCCTAAGTGTTATAGCTGCTTTTCATATTGAGGAAATGTAAATATATAACTCAGCATTTTGTCAGCTAGTAAATCGTCTTTCTCCTGTCCTAAACTAAGTCACCATATTAATCATATACACAGAAATGACCAAAACTACTAAAATGTCTCCTGACACTCACTATTTCAAAAGTGACAGACTCAACGGAAATGATATTTTTCCTAGAAATTCGCGTTGCATATTTGAATATTTTTGGTTCATATTAACTATTCTTAAAAGGATTTGGTTTTCTACTCTAAAATAATTTCCATTAACTTATTCCATTGTGACATACAGTTAAATTGCACCTTAAGTTTTAAAAAGGAGTGGAAAGGAAGGAATTTTTTTTTTAGAAAATGAGCTGAGTTGAACTGCGGATCCAATCATAACATAATGCTTGCCTGTCCAAAGGGGGTAAATATAGTGGAAAAAATGTGAAATGAACACAAATTCATTATTTGTGTGATTTGAGAAGAGAATTAATTTGGTGTAGAATATTCTTTCTTAATCTAAAAAGCCACAATCATTAATTACTTTCAAACACTTTGCAGGGACATTCTCAACTCCTTCAGTTCTTAGAAATCAAATAATTACAAGATGAGGTATTTAGAAAGTCAAAAAGGCTACACAAGACTATGAATTAAAGTGTGAAAAGGACTCCATCCCCAACATAAAGGAAAAGAATAATTTAGGTAGGTAAATTAGTAGAAATTTAGTAATTTTGGGGAGCTGGCAAGACAGCTCAGCAGACTAAAGTATCTGCTTTGGCAGAGCACAGCGGATGGGGTTCGATCCCCAGTGTGCTGTGCTGGCCCCACCCGCAGGGGGCACGCCGGGACAGCAACTGAGACTGGGTGTGGTAGCATGCCCCTATAATCCCAGCGCTTGGAAGGTTGAAAACTGCAGAATCACTAAGAGTCCAAAAGTGAGACCCTGCAAACCCTGTACTAAATACATTAATAAAAAAAAAAAATACTAGTTTCTTGAAGAATATTCTCAGATATTTATATCTGCTTATGTTTTTATCTAAATTATTTAGCTTCTAAAAGTGGTTGTTGGTTTTTCTTATCTTGCCAAACAAGGTAGGAAACCTCTCAGATTTCTTGAAACTAAGTATTTTTTTCACAATTGTGTTATTGATATGTCACAGGCTCAAATGACTATTTCTCAAAAATAATTCAATTCCTTCCATAATCTATAGTATGCCTTTTCAATTTTTGGCTTATGATTTTTCCTTTGTCTTTTTGTGACTGTCAGTACCTCAAGAAGTAAAGAAATTCCAACAGTGTAATTCTTATAATTCATAATAAAATTGAACTATCTTGTGTACCACAATGAATTACCCTAAAATAACCCCATTGTGACTGCCTACCTATGCTTTGGTATGTATTCAAGCTTTCCTGCGTGAAGAGTAAGGAATGTCCATTCTGAAGCATTGTTCTTGGGCGGTTCACAAGGGCAAGGCAAAAGGAACAGGAAGTACTTGAAGCTCGAATTAGCACAACCCTCTTAGTCACTCTCTAAGCTCTTCATTTTCTATCTTTGTCTCACAGTGTCCCTGATCAGTTACTTGGCCCATAAACCAAGTTTTTCTTCCTTGATAATGCCTCTTCTTTCACTTTCATCTAATCTATGAGAATATTTTTCTACTGCCATACTGCATGTCTTCATTATCTGTGTTTGTGTTATTTCAGAAGCCAGCTCTGCAATCTCGCCAATTAATCTTGCAATCTCAGCAATTACCAGGGCTCACAGTCTCTTTTCTTCCTGCTCCCACCCACAGCCTTATCCTGTACACAAACAAATATTTTAGCCTCCTCACTGTGGCTCAGAGTTCTGTTTTCTTCTTAAAGGAGCTCACCAGGTCCAACAAGTTCTCCTAAACTATATTTTTTTTCTCGTGATTGTTCTTTATATTTTCTCATTTACTCCTTTGCCATAGTACTTTTCACAACCCCTTCCCTTATTGTATTCCAGTTTATAAGACACAGATCATGTCTACAATTCTCAACATTGTAATTCAGAAAAGTATATAATATTTGACTCAAATGGAGCACACAATAAATTTTGTAAAGAGGGGAAGAGGATCTAGGAATAAGGGAAGATAAAAAAGAAGGGTGAGGTAAAAAATTCAAAATGTGCTATGTGTATGTACCAATCACTCAGGATAAATGGATTTGTTAAGTATCACAAATAGGGGCCAGGGAGATAGCTCCAGGGGCATAAGCACCTGCCAGGCAAGAGCAAGATCATGAGTTCGATCCCCAGTACCACAAAAATAAATAAATAAATATCACAAATATAGAAATTAAAAAAAAACACTTATTGAAATGATGTTAATTGAAGGAACAAAAGGACTATAAGATTTTAATAATTTGGAGACTCATTTATATCTCATATGCTTTCCAGAAAAGCTAATGAACTTAGAAACACTTTAATATAATGAGCAAACTTTGTTTATATTCCTACCTTTAATTCTTAAAATACAAGATACTATGTGTCATATGGTTCCACTTTCCAAATGGCCAACTTTGGCTGGTCAAAATAGCTCAGCAGATTAAAGCACCTACTTAGGCAGACATAGGAGCTGGGGGTTCAATCCCCTGGCCTGCTGTGCCGGCCTCATCCCCGGGGTGTACTGAGATGGCAATTGAAACTGCTATGGTGATGTGTGCCTGTAATCCCAGGTCTTGGGAGGATGTAGACAGGAGGATCACTATAAGTAGTAAGACAGAAAACAACAACAAAAACCAAATGGCCAAATTTGAATTTCAGCAGTGCTTGTCTGGGAATTCACAAATAGGTACTTTATCTGTGGAAATGCCCCCCTTCCAAAGGTTCACGGACAGGGTTTGGAGCACATGAAGGGAGACCGACTATTTTTCAAAGTGTTGCTGTAAAATATGATGCTGCAACACATGTATGAAAGAGCATAAACTATAAATTTGAAGACAATGAATCTTGGGCCAGGGAGATGGCTCAGTGGAATAAGAACTTCCCTGGCAAGTGCAAGGGCCTGAGTTCAATCCCTGGTTCCACAAAAAAAAAAAAAAAAAAAAAAAAAAAATACTGAATCTGTATTTTTCAGCAGCAGCATGACTATATATAATTATAAATAACCACTTTTAAAGATCATTATCTTCAATTAGTGTATTTGGCAAATGAAATACATCTTTACTGAATTCTTCAGAAATGATCACCCAATTATCTTATAGTTGTAGAAAGTCTTTAATAAAATAATTTAGTATTCAAACACAGTAGCTAGTAGTAATAGATTCCTCCAACACATTGGAAATTTATGTATAATCTTATTATCACTTGTCAGCCAAATGTTTCCTTAAATCTGAAAGAACTCTAAACCATAAGACCCTTTATTCTAGACTGAAAAAAAAAATGCAGGTCATTTCAAGTTACAGAATCATATGACAAACAATCTTTGTTTTTTCTAATTATTACAGTCTATTCAAATTTCATGATTTATTTTAAACCTGGAAAAATGCAGACACACAGTAAAACTTGAGATAGCCTCCTAATGGTAACAAAGCAGATAGACCTCTGGCATAGCTTCTTTTTGATAATGAATTCTCCATTTACTAAGGTAGACAGACTGAAGCATTTCTTGGCAAATTACATTCTCTGCTGCTGCCAAATAAAATACTTGAACAAATGCAATTTTACATCCTACGCTTGATGTGAGTCTAATGTCACTATATTTGGAATGAAACATTGCTCAAAAGTTGGTAACAAAAATGTTTTTGTTATTAACAAGTCTCATCTGTTCCTCTTTTCCCTTATCTCTTACAACTAGTAGACATCAGATTCTCATAGGACAAATCTAAAGAGAATCAATTACCATTTCCGTGTCAAATCTTTGTCTCTGAGTAACCAGGTTAGAGGTATCTATTAAGAGAAAGCCTTAAGCCACATTTCATCATTAGGATTTTAATTCATACAAGACACTTCAAGAAATAGATTGTATCCTAATGACAGAAAAAAAAAACCACCAAAATTTAATCTTGTTAATCCAATAAGCTAGCAAAATAATAAAGCATTTGAGGATTCCAGACTCAATTGATGAGCCATGCAACAGAATCAAGGCAATGCTGTTTGCTTATGTGTGGCAATGCTCAAACACTTGGTGAGCTGACTTCAGCTGTGCACTGATTCTGTCACACTGGTCCTTGCTATGCAAATCAGCATCTGGCCTTGTTGTGTCATGGAAAACCAAAATTTTCTGCTTGGTGTCCAGAGCTTCTAAATCCCACCTGACAAAGCCCTTTCTTTCCCCCATAGGCCTTTACAGTGACTCAAGAAAACATTATGCATCAAATTCCAATGCAGAAATTGTAGTTTCATCCTAGATAAACCATTTCCTTACAGAAAGGATCTAATTCTAATAATGGTAGTGCTTAATAGGAACAGACAATAATTCTCACCAAGGATGTGCCCTCCTCAGCTTCCTATAGAATCACTGTAGAGGGGGCTGGGAGATGGCTCAGTGGAATAAGCACTTCCCTGGTGAGTGCAAGGGCCTGAGTTCAATCCCCAGTTCCACTAAAAAAAAAAAAAAAGGATCACTGTTGGGTGCTGAAAAGCTGAACCCTTTCTTTCTCTTGTGTGCTTATAGTAAGAAATGTCTGTGCAAACAGGCCTGATCAATAAGATGAATAGAAATCTGCTCAATAGGTCATGGGAATGCTTTTGCTTCCCTTATCAGTACAGACAGTTGTCACTAGCCTTTTCTACTCCCTTTCCTTGTTGCTTTGAACGTAGGTAAAATGGCCAGAGCAGAAGTCACAGTTTCATAATCATGAGCTAGTGATATAACATGGGACTAAATAGAGATACATATTTTTATCATATTGACTGCTGCAACTGTATCAACATGCTTATCTCCAGATTTAAACATGTGAGAAAAGATAGAACTATCCTTGATTTCATTATCATTGTTTAGAGACTGTTACTTACAGCCGAAGCATGCCTAATTGACATACAAATGTTCTTCTTTTGAAACGACTTAGTGTCTTAGAAACTTTTTACCTATACTTTCAGACCAAAAGAACTATTAGCATTGTTCTTTGCTGAGTAAAAATATCCAGTCCCCAAAGTGAAAGGAAGAAAAGTTTATTGTGGTTTGCAATTTGCAGAGTTTTCAGTCTGCAGTAGGCTGACACTAAGGCAGGGTGGTGTCACAGAAGAGAAAAGAATCCACGGCATGACTCGCAGAAGGCGGCAGGAGCAGCAAGAGCAACAAGCAAGTAGCTCACTTTCCTTGTTTGTCTCCGTGCACTCCATCCAGGCTACAAGCCTTTAGGGTGCTGTTACCCGCACCCACACCTAGAATTATGCTCAACCAATCAGGAAACTAACTTGGTTGCCACACCCCTAACACACATTCACCCACCATAGGTTCAGCCACCTCAGATAAGCACCACTTACGATCATACATGACTTTGGAGTGTCATCTAGACAGAAGCACATTCCATGTATTAGGCAGTTAAATCCAAGATGCTAGTACATACATGGTTTGCAACAATGGAGTGCTCTTAGCTATGGGACAGCTTCTCATGTCTTCCACTCAAACTAGACTCTTCCATCAGCATTTCTGGTTCCACATGGACTTTTGTGAGACTTCATTGCCTAAACTCTCAACTCACAAAGATTATACCCATTTGCTTTGAATTGCTTGGACAAGAGCCCTAAGTTTTAGAAATGTCATAGTGATAAAATAAATAATGAATACAAGTACCTGCATGAAATAAATTAACAATAAACTGCAGATGCTGTTAGTAATGCACTTTTCATCTATATTTGGACATAACTTCAAGAGTGTCTCACTGTAAACAATTCCAGTATCTGAAAATAGAAAGTAGATTATCCGTAATATGTCTGCATCCTGACAAATATTTAGCATCAACCCAAGAACAGTACTCAATGGATTCCACTTTAAAAAATGCACACATAAGGGCCGGCGGTATAGCTCAGCGGACTAAGCGCTTGCTTAGGTAAGCGCAGGGACCAGTGTTTGATCCTTGGTTCCCCCAGCCACGTCGGGTGCGCTGAGCCGGCGATGCAATCCGGGCGCGGTGGCGCGCGCCTGTCATCCCAGCACATGGGAGGCAAAAAGCAGGAAGATCACTATGAATGTGGGCTGCATGCATAGTGAGACCCTGCACCAAAAAAATAGAAAAAGACAAAAAAAAAAAAAAAAAAAAACCCAAAAAAATGCACACATAATCTCTCCTTCCTTCCTTTCTTAAAAAAAACAGAGAAAAATAATGGAGGGGAAGAATGGAAACAAAGTTTTAGAAATGAAGAGGGTAAAGGGCTTGAAGGGAAGGTAGGGGAACAGGACAAATCCCAGTTACGATATACTAGGTACAGGTGCAAATTCCCTGTGATTAATGTGATCATAATGTATGGAAAATATGCAATAAAAATAATGTTTAGAAAAAAAAAAGACTGGAAAGATAGTCCAGCGGCCTAAGTGCCTGCCTGGCACTGGGTTTGAATACTGGCACCACAGGTTGTGTCAGCGCTGGAGCCCCAAGAGCACTGTGCCCATCCAAAACTGGGCGTGGTAGTACACACGTTTAACCCCAGCACTGGTGAGGCTCAGACAAGTGGACCAATACTAGTCTGAGTTGCAAAGTGAGACCCTGTACCAAATGAATAAATGCATATTTTTAATTTAAAAAAAGATTTAAAAAACAAAACAAACATACACATATAAAGGTGAACATCAATATTACAGTGAAAGAAATTTCTGGAATCAGAGGCCCACTAAGGGCAATCCAAGTACAATGCCACACAGACCCTGTTATCCTAAACTGACTTCCCACTCACTGTCACCACAGTTCCATGTTCGCGCACATCTCTGTTGACCTGGCCAGGGGAGGGTCTCGAGATGCAGAAATGTACAAAGATATGAAACGTGCCTTAACTTCCCTGAGCCCACATTAAAGATTTACTAACAATGCAATATGGGCCCCGGTGACATGCTGATTGTATTCTTCAATATTTTAAATTTAGAATTAAATGTGATAATTTGATTAAAATTTACACCAAAAAAAAATTAATGAGCCTGGACACCCATATGTTTTGAACACATCCTGTCATCAGACTGACCCTTTGTTTTCCATTTTTTCACTTGTGAGTTAGCAGAATAACCCCATTCACCTACTTTAAAGTGAAGATTAATGAGACAAAATCTGTAGGCAGATCAAAGAGTACTAAATAAGTACTGTAATTTTCAGGGAAAATATTATGTGTATTTGTATCATATATGGTAATGAAAATGGAAATCATTTACTCGGGGGACCCTGGCCACATTATCGTTAAATTATTTGCATCCTGACAAATGATTTGCATGCTAATGAGAATGTATTCCCAGAACAGCCTTTCCAAAGGTTTCTCTGTAGCTTGACTACTAGGTATATATGATAGTATGTGATATAAAGATATAAAACCTCAAAAAAAGTCTATGAAGTAAATTATCCTTTGTTTTTCCTTTGCAATATGCTGCTGGGGGAATTAGTGAATGTTTTAGCTTAAATTTGCCAGCTTGTTGATGCTGAGCATTTCTTAATTTATGAGATTTTTTTCAGCCATTTATGTTTTTTTTTTTTCAAGATTATATCCCAAATAGTCATCTTGCTTGGTACAGGTCTCAGGTCTTTTCTGTCTCTGCCCAAATGGATAGATAAAGATTCATTCTTCTTATAGAAAGTAAAAGAATTCTATGTCACAATTCTTATGCCAGTATTGTCCGACTAATTGGCTTCTGTTCATATATAACAAAAAAGGAAAAGAAAAATGTAAAATGTTCTTTAGATTTCAAACAAGGTTTTGACTATTTGAGTGAAATTTAATTCTTCTGCTCTGTCTTGCACAATGTTCATCATTTTGACCTGCCCAGAGATGGTATTCCCAGTGTCTGTGTGGAATCAGCTTCTACAGTGAGAACACACATTTGATCGCAGATCCCGCAGCTATATATTACAAATAAAAAATAAGTTGGTCCTCCCTAGGGTATTCTTACCCTAGCTAAAATATGACTTGAAAGGTTAGTGGGGAAGGGGTTAGTTCCCACTGGGGAAGGCTATTTCCCCACACTTACTTGTGAAGGATGAATACATTAATTGGAGCACTAGAGGTTCTGGGGATTTGCAAGTGGAACAGGTGAAAATGTAATGGTGATAATTAAAGGCTAATTATCTTCAACCCACAATTGGCCACAGGAGGTTCTTCCGAGCCACATAAAAAGCCTGGGAGAAAAAGGAAAGACACACAGAAGAACCTACAATTCTTTTACACACATGCGCTGTTACCCAGAGGCAGGAATTGAACCTGGGTAGTCACTGATGGTTAATGTCTCCCTTAACCTACAAGTCTCCTTCTCTCCAGATCCTGCCTTGATGATTATTAGCTCCTGTAAATCAAGCCAGCATTAGGACTTAGTTTGTATAAAACTTCCCTGTTGGCTAGAAAGCAGATAGTCCTATGATATTACAAAGTAAGCCATTTCTGAAGTGCAAATCACTGTGTTAACTCTTGAAGGTACTACAGAAGCATAAATTGCTTTTCATAGGTTTCCTGTTCAGCAATAGCATAGAGATCAAGAGAGCCACAAAGTCTTTCCACATCCCTGGTGGTATGTAAGCTTCATTTAGATGCTTAGGTGTGAAGAATTTTAGGAAACTTTCCCAGAGGTTCTACAATTGAAATGGGTGGGGTAAGCACATAGGCCAAAAGAAATCCATATAATACAGAATTTTCAACTCAGTAGCCATGACCAATGAGTGTGTCTCTGCCAAAGTGTATACATGGTGAGACCCTCACACTTCTGCTTCTAAGAACACTAGGTAACCTGCTTATCACCCCATTTTGCTGGACACATGACACCCTCAATGTTAACACATTCATAAATGACCAGACACCTAATCCCATAGGGGTTCAGTGACACTGAGATAAGCCCTCTTACAAGTGAAAAGCATCATGGAATTCCCTCAGGATTTTTCAAGATAAATCTGAGTGACAGAGGTAATATCTCTCAGGTAGTAAATATGTGATGACCTAAAACATACAAGGTACCAGCCACCATAATTTCCACTGCGTGGAGAAAGTTGATCCTATAGTAAGGAGAAATCAAATTAGCAATCAAAATGTAAGGACCAGAAAAGGCAAACACGTGTTACTTCCTAAGCTCCTACTGTTTTAGAAACCAGTCCATCCCCTGTGGTTGCGACATTCCACCCTTCTCTAGAGTGAGTTGAACGTTTCCTCCCTTGATGGATTGAAGGAACATGTGACAGGATATAATTTAGGCATGTTAACCGAGGCATCTTTTTTGATACTGTCAGTCTGCATGTTGCTCATCATCAACAGAAAGCACAGAATCTTGCCTTCTGGCTGAGGCTTTGTTTGGAAGGAAGGTGGCAATACAGTAAATGGGTTTGGAGCAAAAAATGAATTATGTGCCAGAAAACACTTAGCGTGAAAGAAATGATGAGGGTATGCATTGTGAACAATAAATTTATTTGTACATAATAAGTTTTGGGAGAAAGATAACTAGAAAACTAAGGGAAAATGATCAGGAAGAGGAAAATGCAATGTACCAGTATGAGTTCTTGGCAAAAAGTAAAAAAGGAATTGTGTCAGAAAGGTAGTATGGGATTTTTTTGAAGTGTTCTTCAAGCCTTCTATATGGTCAGAAGGTAACAGAATTAATAGAGATAGAGGAACCCAACAGACTCTCCTTTTTGTATGACAGAAGGACGGTCTCAGTACATGGGGACTACATACTACAATTTTGGACCATTGCATCGGAAATAGTGACCCATGAAAGAGCCCCAGTGTCAAAAGTTTAGTATCATAGTGTACATTTTTGCAGTACAGAAAGGGTCAAGTTTCCCTGGGATCAAGAAACTTACTATGGGGGCCGGGGAGAGGGTTCAGTGGAATAAGTGCTTCCCTGACAACCACAAGGGCCTGAGTTCAATCCGTGTTTCTTCCTAAAAAAAAAAGAAGCTTACTGTATCCTCAACATCATGCCTGTGGATGCATAGGTTCAATCTAGAGAAAAGACAGAGATGTCCTTAGAATAAAAACCAAAATGGTAAGTCAGTTGAGTTCATTTGCTGGAACTATTAATAACTTGAAAAAAGCCCCAAATCATGGATGGATGTTCAATTTTTTTTTTTTTTTTTTTTTTTTGTCTTTTTTGAGACAGGGTCTCACTGTGTAGTTCAGGCTGGCCTTAAGCTCACTTTGTAGCTCAGGCTGGTCTCGAACTCACAACAATCCTCCTGCCTCAGCCCATGGATTTGACTAAAATTTGTCAGGTATGCAAACATATGACAAGCATATGAATATTGGTTACTGCCTATAATTCATTTCAATTATTCAACTTACCTCTGAATTCATATTAAACATAGCACATGATTTTTTAAATTTTTATGCCATTTCTTCTTGTATGTAGGGTCAATATAGGCATGCCAGAAGCACAGTTGGATATTTTAATTTAGTAGATATGCCACTGATATTTTGAAGTAAATAACACATTCATCAGAAACTGCTGTCAGAAAGCTAATTGTTATTCTTGTGGTTCTTCACACAACTGGATGGTTTTTTTTTTTTTTCGAGTAGAGCTTTGCAGTTGGGGAACAGCAGCTTTGTCAGTGTTGTAGTGCAGTCAAGACAACAGGAGCCTCCCTTGCATTAACGATGCAGCTCTGACTCGATGTAACTGGAGCAGTATCAGTGTGAGCCAGTGATGCCACCCTCCTTGTATTCCACGGTGTGTTTACCTTGGACAGCATGGTCTCGGGAGGACTCATCCCGGAAGAGAGGGATTTCAAGCCAAATGCAGACACGTATAGGATTCAACTAACTAAAAATTTGTTGCCAAGTAAAATGTTTGGCACTTTAAGTGTAGGATTTGAAAAAGTAGATTTGAATAGAAAAACAAAGAAATGTCCCTAGAAATACATTGTTGACAAAAATTGGGCTCCACAGAAAAATCCATTTTAATCAAAATTCAGGACTGAATGCTAATGTAGACATGAGATTAGAGATGTTTCAGCCAAATGGTGGTGGAAAGCCTGGGTCCTCACACCTACTAAAAATCATAGGAAGTCGCCAAGGCTCTAGGACTTACCAGACACAGCGAAATAACTGAGTAGTGGCAGCAATAAAATTGGGAAGCTAAAAGCCAAACTAACACCAAATGTAATTTTATATAGGACAGGTCATAAGCTATCCTCTTGATGCACATCTCTGTTCATTTTTTTTTTAACAAGCAAATACTCCATGTTAAAGATAAGCAAACTACAGATGCAATAGGTTAATTTAGTAACAAATGTTTCTACTCTAATTCTTGGCAAAGTTGAATAGAAACACCAGCTGTCTGAATCTAGAAATCAGAGCTATTTATGATTAACATAAAGCCATTTAACATGGGGAGACTTCCGGATTGGTAATGATGCTGATCTGCAAAAACACAGGCACTAAGGAACACAAGGTTTGCTTGGAAGGGAAGTACAAGCGGTGGGGAAGTGATTCTGTTCAGGACATGTTCTATGTGAAGTTAATGTGGGACTTGTAGACCAACTTGAGTGAGCACTTGGATATGTGGAACTGGAACATGAAAGAGTTCAAGGAAAACGCCAGCTGTAAAGCACCGTAGGAGAAAGGTGAAGGCCAGAGTGACAGCACATAGGACGGTGACGGGACTCAGTTAATAACCACCGGTGACAATTAGCCCTGGAGTGTTTGCAGGGAGAGCAGCAATCAAACGAGAGCAAGAGAGTAAATTTTCAGAAACATAGGTAGTAAGCATGACCAAACCAGGGAGTTTTGTTTCATTCACCAACGTATCCCACAAAGTGTGATAAAGGTAGGTAGTAGAGGCTGAAAACCTGGTTGCGTAAGTATGTTGACTGACACCTACTGCTTCAGAGAAGACCTACTCTTTGAAGTTGAACTAGCCAGGATTCAGATCTAATGTAGATCCTCAAGTATCCTTCAACAAATCATTTCCTGAACATAAAAACAGTATCATCCATATGTTTACAATATTTTCAACCTGTTTTCTAAAGGAAAAGATACTCACTTTTCTTTATGATTAGAAAAGTAAACATTCCACATGATTAAATACTTTCAAACCAGTTTGGGGTTTTTGGAAAGGGGCAATTATACAACTACTTATGTCTCAGAGGCTTTCTCTTTTTGCTGAGAAATATAACCAGCACTCAAAATGAAGGAAGGAAAGGTTTATTTAGCTCACAGTTACTGGAGGTTTCAGTCCATCCTCAGGGCAGAGGGGCACATGACAGAGGGCAGCAAAACAGCAAGAGCAAAAGGGAGGAGTAACAGCAACAGTGCTACAAAGAGCAAGTCCATTCCCTTGTGTTGCACTTGGGCTGTCTGCCCCAGGCTCGGTGTAGCTCTCATACCCATAATTCCAGTGGATCATGAGTTAATCACAAAGTCTAGAAGTCCACCCCATGACTCCATGAGGACAACTAGACACAAAGCAAAACAAGCTACTACTGAAAAATCCTAATTATTTCAGATTTTTTTTTCTAAAATTGTGTTTCTTAATGGAACAGAGTTAATTGATGTTTGAAGGAAATTATAAGGCCTGAGAGTTCTATTGCTTAGATTCTTTGTGCTTTTCTATACATGTACATGTTAGAGCTCCTTCATTAATTTTTCAGTAGGTCTATGATTTATGAAGCAGTTAATATGAGTTGAGGAATTATATTCATCTAAAAATGCATCACAATCTTTGTCTAAGTAACAACTGTTTGGAAATGAAAGCCACAGTCGTCACTTGGTTATGTTGGCTGACAAACTTGGAGTAATTAATCTTTGTTTTCAGTGAATATTTTATTAAATTAATTTTGAAAAATATGTGCAAATTACAGTTTTGAGAAGGCTTTTTATGTGACAGTGAAATGTACTGAAATGTACTGAAGCCCAGAAATATGCCTCTGCCAAGATCTGTGAAAAGGAACTGCTTTTTTTAACCCTAAGAAATTCAAGGGATTTGTAGTTTTCCAATGAAGAGATGTGTTCATTACTTTGTGCATGAATTATTCTCATTGTCCGCCTGAGTTTGTTCACGACATGATGGAGTGGAGTAGGTCACAGTCTGAACACAGATGAATCTCCACTTGGACTCCACCGTTCCCAAGTCTAACAATGTAACTTTGAGTGCTATTTCATTTCTCTGAGCTTAATCATAGATCAGAGCTATGTACATACCTCCGTCAGGGTAGTGTAAAATTCATGGTAAAAAAAAAAAAACTCCTTGTTCCTATTAACAACATTTAATATGTGGTTATTCTTTTATGTTTTTGCTGTATGCTTTTAAATCTTTTTATTTCATGAAAAATAAACAAAATTTCATGATCAAAAAAAAAAAAGTTTCATGGTAGAAGAAAGTACATATATTGTGTCCAGAATCACATACATGGCTCCCAGTATAATCAATGCTTAATAAATACTTATTTTTAGTTGGATGAGTGTTCAGACACCTGCATCCACCTAGCCAACCCAACAAGTGTTACTTCTTTCTTTTCCCAACTCTTAGTTGTTTTTTTTTTCCTATTGATTTCTTCCTTCTCTTATTGGAATAAATGGATATTTTAAGCCTGCGTTATCAGAATCATCATCTCAGTGATCCAGTAACTTTAGAGAAACCACTCTACCTACATTAAAAATATCTTTGTCAGTCAAAACGTAGCACACTACACTACTACTGCCCAAATACCATTCCTGACTCCTCCAGAGTACCAGGACTCACTCCCATTCACATGCCATCCATAAATTCAGAGCTTAATTATCATAACAGAGTTGAGTTTTACTCATGTTTTGGTTAAATAAATGACAAGGCACATCAGACATCCTGCCTTTGCTTGGCATGTGCAACATTCACTTCCCGCCCTGTAAATTCTACTCACAGTTCTGATATCAGCAGCAAGTGGTATGGTGAAGTGCACACTGATTGTTATTGAAACTAGGACAACCCATAAGGAAGATCCCCAAGTGAGTTTATTATTTATCTTGCATTAAAACTGTTATAGAATTGAAGCAGTGGCATGATTCAATTTAGTTTTGTACAGGACTATCGATTTTGATTTTTGCACAAAGCAGTCCTTTTGGACTAAGGCTTTGCACGGAAAATCAATTTGCTTAAAATGCTTCCTTTTATACATAATAGCTTACTCATCGTGGGCTGAAATTCTGCACGTGAATAAAACTGCAGTCTCTTTGCCAATCACAAGAAGCACTACGTAAATGATAATAGAATATCATAGCAGAAACCGAGAGGCCACAAGCTTTCCACAAAATAATTGAATATCAATAATGATCCAAGAAAACATTTGAAGCTGCACCTCAGCATGACTATGAAATTTAACTGTGGTGAGGTTTTTGTTGTTATTGTTTGTTTGTTTGTTTGTTTGTTGTACCAGGAATCAAACTCAGGACTGTGCTTACCAGGCAGGCACTGTGCCACTGAACTGTATCCCACCTCTGAAATTTAATTTTGAAAAAGTGCTTCTGTTCTTTGTGTGCTGAACACCTAGCCCTCTATGGAGTGATATGAGCAAGTAGTTACCTACTGGAAATGTTTCAATCCCCCACACAAGCATAAAGCTTATAGTTAGAAGTACTGCTCTTGATTTTAGTTCCAAAGGTGTTGCTAACTGGCAACCGGTCTTTGCAAATTTAGCCAATTATTTAATCTTCATAAATTTAGGTTTTCTTACAAAATTGAGAAATGCCCCCCTAAGTCTAAATTGCTTTAATTCCATCAAAGATCACACAAGCATTTCATACTTTGAAATCATAGCACTTAAATGTTGGAAATAAGTAAAAGGAAAAAGTATTGCATTATAACTTCCAAAAGAAGGCCATAAAACAAGAGTTAGGGTTCTAAAATCAGGTCCTCTCCCCTCAGGCTTCTAAAAAAATATATCCTGTTTCAAGTGAATTGAAGGCAATCTCACTTTTGAAATTCTATCAACCAACTTAGAAGATCTTGTATAATGCTTTTCATCTGGTTAACTAAATAATGCATTAGTTAGATAAGTATAATAGCCAAGACATGGAAACATCTTCCAGAATCTGACAGTTAAGATTATTCTATATCAATATGTCTGATACAAATTAAATGATATTGACATACATTCATCATTTCTTAAGAGTTCTGTATGAATCTGATGATGACAAGACATTGCTGCAGTAAACATTAGTTCCCATGGTCACACAATTGTTTCCAATAATCTTTTTAGGACATCTGATATAGAGCTAACTATAACATGTCGCACAAATTATATCTGGACTCTGAAAGTGGTAACACAGATTGCCCACGCAGATATAAAGTACACTTGCTAATACTATGGAGGAGGAGTGTTACATTTTGCCTATGATCTACTTCCTTTCAATTTCCTTAAAGCTAATTTCAGAATCATTTTCCCATACAGTTTTAATTAGGAGTGTCTCTTTACCACAGATCTAATTATTTTCTACTATACCATGAACATGACACACTTCCGGCTTCACATACCCTAAAGGATTTCAATTAACTCTAGCTATTGTGAAACATTAGGAAAATAATTCCTACACATTGTGCAATATGCCTAATTTGTGTATATCTAAAGGAATGAGATCGAACACAATCATATTTTACTGCAGGCCAAAAGAAGGACATAAATGTGTTATTGAGAGGCAAGTTTCCTATGATTGAAATTTGCTGTTTCTGCAGAGCAGTTTTCCTCAAAAAACACAGTAAACAAGGTTGGTTCCACTTTCTCATGCATACAGGGGAAAACGAATCTTTTAACTCTAGCAAATAATGGATGCATTTTAATAAGGCTTTTAAAAATCTGACATTAGCATAACACAAAAAGGAAATTACACATTTTATGTGTAATAACTAATTAATGAGAAAGTACCGTTTTTTTGAAATATTCATAATTTTCTAAATAAGTCAATAACTCAGTAAGCAAATTAACATAGTCTAACAGATTACTCTGATTTAGTCCATAATTATTAAAATCTTCTGCATTCTCAGGACATAATTGAATCTGTCTATAGAATGAGTGAGGCTATAATCTCTGGAATATTCTGCTTACCGCTTATGGAATTGTGGGCAAAGTTTAAATCTCCAAAATCTTAGTATCTTCCATAGAATGCAGGCTGAGGAGATAGTTCAGTAGCATAAGCAACTGCCTGGCCAGTGCAAGGTCCTGAATTCGATTCCCAGAACCAAAAAGAAAAAAACAGGGCTGCATAGTAATTGCAAGTTGAACTATACATATAAATATAGCTTCCTCATCGGGTTTATTGTGGTGACTAAATAGATAATGTACATAAAATTGCTAGAAAAGCAGCAACACATGTCACCTAGAGGTCAGTAGCGAAACTTCATAAACAGCCTCAAGTCTTCCTGGTGTGCCAAGATATTTATTAAAAAAATGAGCACAATAGCATTAGCTCATAACCTCAAGTCCATCTATGTTGGGCTAAAATAATGGCAGTGACCCCAAAACAGATCCCTTTTGGCTCTGAGACAATGCCCCACTCTCTCATTTACCCTCTTTTCCAACAGTGCATACAGTTTCAGCCCGAGTTCCTGTGAACGTTTATATCACAAGCTTAGCCATGAAATCCCTCTTCCGTCCTTGTCCAGCTGTACCTGGATCCCTGGTTTCTAGAAGCTCGACATTCCCTGGACTCACAGGATTTCACTTTCATTCTTAATTTTTCTCTCTGACAGGAGCAATTCCCTATCATTAATCCAGTTCTCCTGGTGCAATTAAAAGTAATTTGCTCTCTTCTTTAAAATTGACATGTGCGAGATGATCAGTTTGTTTGTTGTAAGTTTTGTACTTGAACATTAGGCCTAGAGAGCAAATTTACAAAGTGAGTTCAACCCATGTAATTTTGTCACTGCTAAAAATACAACTGAAATCTGTCCCACATGTAATAGTTTTTTGAAACAAACATAAAACACTTAAAAGATATTCAACCACTATCTCAAACTCTTTTAGTTCAAAGCTTTAACTTGAATGCAATTTAAGTCCCTTTGTCTATAATGGGGCCTATTTTATCTTGTTTTGTTCTCAGGGTACATATACAGCACAGCTATTTATTGTTTTGTCAGTAAGTGTGATGTTTCTGTAAGTTAGTCTGCTTTTCTCAAACTCCTTTATATCCTCCTCTTCTCAAAGAGCCACTTGTGAGACTGGGTATGATGGTGCACACCTGTAATCCTACCTCTTCGGAAGCTGTAAACAGGAAGATCACAAGTTCAATCTAGTAATGAGACCCTAAACACCCTGAAGACCCTTCCCTAAAATACAAAAAAAAAAAATTCAAAGAGCCACTTGCTTTCTTTACATTTGTCTGCATTTGTGACAGCTTCACCAATATACATTTGGGCTTGCATGAACATTTCCTATTTAATAAAAACTCTTAATGCAGAAAATACCCTACTCCTTATTGTATAACTCATTCTGAGTATACAGTGAGAATTACATGTTACATGGTCTTATTTAATATTATGTCATATACCTCTCACATACAGTAGATGGTAAAAGTAACTGTATCAATGACATTTATTTTATGAAATATTATTTATTTGATTAACTTAATTCTTATAGCTAAAATTATTTTAATGTACTCTGATGTATCTTCTTTAGAATGCATTCTGTTGCAGCAGAAAGGGGAAAAACTGCGAGTCTTTTTTTTTTAATAGGCAAAGTTAAGCTTCCATATAGTTCTAGCCTCCTGATGGTTTTTTCAAACATAAAAATCATCAAGACTCAGTTCCACCTAATCAGTCTGCTTCAGCCTCCTGAATTCTGTGAGTTGCTCATACTTCCTCTGTACCTGCTTGC